>JACBWV010000839.1:2961355-3086355 GCA_013435795.1 Chlamydomonas sp. ICE-L
CAGTCCAGCTTAATAAGCGGCGTGTTCAGATTGCAGGCCGCTGCCTTTCCAGTCTAGTGATCTGTAGAGTTGAAGTGTTGTATTTAGATTGCAGGCGTGGCCAACGATATGTAGAGCGTCTTCCGCGCTTACAGCCTGTGCCTTGCAGGCTCCCCCTGATGAGATGATCTGTGGAGCTGCCAGGCAGCTGCCCAGCCTGGCGCTCAGCTATTTGTCCAGCAGTCCAGCTTAATAAGCGGCGTGTTCAGATTGCAGGCCGCTGCCTTTCCAGTCTAGTGATCTGTAGAGTTGAAGTGTTGTATTAAGATTGCAGGCATGGCCAACGATATGTAGAGCGCCTCCCGCGCTTACAGCCTGTGCCTTGCAGACACCCCCCTGATGAGATGATCTGTGGAGCTGCCAGGCAGCTGCCCAGCCTGGCGCTCAGCTATTTGTCCAGCAGTCCAGCTTAACAAGCGGCGTGTTCAGATTGCAGGCCGCTGCCTTTCCAGTCTAGTGATCTGTAGAGTTGAAGTGTTGTATTAAGATTGCAGGCATGGCCAACGATATGTAGAGCGTCTCCCGCGCTTACAGCCTGTGCCTTGCAGGCTTCCCCCTGATGAGATGATCTGTGGAGCTGCCAGGCAGCTGCCCAGCCTGGCGCTCAGCTATTTGTACAGCAGTCCAGCTTAACAAGCGGCGTGTTCAGATTGCAGGCCGCTGCCTTTCCAGTCTAGTGATCTGTAGAGTTGAAGTGTTGTATTTAGATTGCAGGCGTGGCCAACGATATGTTGAGCGCCTCCCGCGCTTACAGCCTGTGCCTTGCAGGCTCCCCCTGATGAGATGATCTGTGGAGCTGCCAGGCAGCTGCCCAGCCTGGCGCTCAGCTATTTGTACAGCAGTCCAGCTTAATAAGCGGCGTGTTCAGATTGCAGGCCGCTGCCTTTCCAGTCTAGTGATCTGTAGAGTTGAAGTGTTGTATTAAGATTGCAGGCATGGCCAACGATATGTAGAGCGTCTCCCGTGCTTGCAGCCTGTGCCTTGCAGGCTTCCCCCTGATGAGATGATCTGTGGAGCTGCCAGGCAGCTGCCCAGCCTGGCGCTCAGCTATTTGTACAGCAGTCCAGCTTAATAAGCGGCGTGTTCAGATTGCAGGCCGCTGCCTTTCCAGTCTAGTGATCTGTAGAGTTGAAGTGTTGTATTAAGATTGCAGGCATGGCCAACGATATGTAGAGCGTCTCCCGCGCTTGCAGCCTGTGCCTTGAAGGCTTCCCCCTGATGAGATGATCTGTGGAGCTGCCAGGCAGCTGCCCAGCCTGGCGCTCAGCTATTTGTACAGCAGTCCAGCTTAATAAGCGGCGTGTTCAGATTGCAGGCCGCTGCCTTTCCAGTCTAGTGATCTGTAGAGTTGAAGTGTTGTATTACGATTGCAGGCATGGCCAACGATATGTAGAGCGTCTCCCGCGCTTGCAGCCTGTGCCTTGAAGGCTTCCCCCTGATGAGATGATCTGTGGAGCTGCCAGGCAGCTGCCCAGCCTGGCGCTCAGCTATTTGTCCAGCAGTCCAGCTTAATAAGCGGCGTGTTCAGATTGCAGGCCGCTGCCTTTCCAGTCTAGTGATCTGTAGAGTTGAAGTGTTGTATTTAGATTGCAGGCGTGGCCAACGATATGTAGAGTGTCTCCCGTGCTTACAGCCTGTGCTTTGCAGACACCCCCCTGATGAGATGATCTGTGGAGCTGCCAGGCAGCTGCCCAGCCTGGCGCTCAGCTATTTGTATAGCAGTCTAGCTGAATTAGCGGCGTGTTCAGATTGCAGGCCGCTGCCTTTCCAGTCTAGTGATTTGTAGAGTTGTTGTACTGTAGGAGCCTTATGTATTGGCAAACGGTTTGGGAAACGACCCTTTGCCAAACAGTACTAGGTATCCAGCTTGAGACCACTCCAGGTGGTTGGACTTTGCCAATTAACGGTTACCATGGTACCTTGTCTACTAAGCCCTAGCAATTTTAATGTTCCTGATTTGAATTGCTATATGGTTTTATTTTAAGCAAGCTTAGGCAGACTACTTTTTGAGCTTGTACTTTACCTTGAATTTGGTTACATGTCTCCATCCAGCAATTTGACTGGCTGGAGACTTGTATCGGTCTGGCTACTAGGCCCTATAAGGTTGAGTGCTCCTGATTTTAATTGTCACATGGTTTTACAGGAAGCTTGGGTAGACTACTTCGAGAACATGTAACAAGGTAATGTAACAACAACATAAGACCCTTTGCTAACTGGATTTCGGTATGAGCTTGAGACAGTCAAAACCATAGGCCCCTTTGCCAAGTTTGTTTTTCCATGCTTTTCTGAGACCCACTTTATGATATATCCCGGGTTAGGCATTATTGTCAGCGTATACTACTAGGACACGAGTGCCTGATTGGCATCTGATCAGATGCCAATAAGGCACTCGTGTCCTAGTAGTATACGCTGACATTTTTCCATGCTTTTCTGAGACCCACTTTAAGGAAATGACATTTGCCAATACTTAATCTTGCCAATACTTAAGGCGAGTACAGGATTTAGATTGCAGGTGTTTCCGACGATATGTAGAACGTCGTCTCCCACACTTACTGCCTATGCATTGCAGGCACCTCCCAGATGGGATTATCTGTGTAGCTGCCAGGCAGCTGCTCAACCTGGCGCTCAGCTATTCATTTGTACAGAAGTCCAGCTGAATTTGCGTCTTGTTCAGATTGCAAGCACAGCTGTCTTTCCATTCTAGTGATCTATCTGTAGAGTTGAAGTGTTGTATTTAGATTGCAGGTGTGACCGACAATATGTTGGCTTGGCGTCACACTGTCGGTGTAATCGGATCAGGTCAAAAACCTCTCTCGCTACGTGGCTAGCCCTCTTGAGACCACAAAGGAGACATACAGTATTATATTTTGTCTACAGTTAGGAGAGGGTGCCAAAGCAAATCGCGGGAGTACAGAATCTTCTTGTTCGATTTGAATTTTTAATAATGTTTCTGCCCACTACGTACGGCGATCAATGTAAAGAACTTCACTTTCAAGTTTATAAGCTATGTATGCCAGGAGGGACACGGGTAGTATAAACAATTGGGTCGGATTGTTACATGGATACTCCTTACATTATGTATTTTGGGTAGTCAACCGGAAGAAAAAAACGGAACTAACGTTGTTCCTATGGCAGATGATAAGTAGTTTTTGTGAATTGGTTTACCACCCCGACCTTAAGTACACGGCTATGGGTTGCTTATAGTTGCTCGCCATCTTTGGCAATGTTTGAAGACATAGAATCAGGAAGGTTAAGACTGATGAAGAAGGTAAAAACTCAACCATTTGAATGATTAAGTTTAAACTTTTAATAATTTATTTCGTCTGCTTATTTTATTTGTCTGATCCCTAGTTACATATTAAACTGATATACTTGTAATTGGAAGGTATACTAAGAGAAGCCATAGGAATAGCTATGTAACAATCCAAGCCAGTATGATGTACTGGCAGTGTTCGTCCCGGCATACTTGAATTGGCACTGGGCGAACGGACCATTCAATCGAAACGACCTATGTACCGTGATAACCCCCCATGTAACCCCCCAACTGGCCTTTGGTCCTAACACATTTGAAAATTGGGCGACAAACACACGCACCCACTCAGTTGAGTGCGTCGATCGGCAGTTTTCAATTCATCAGACTAGGTTAAACTTCCACGCCGATAGGCGCTTATTTCTTCCATACATTCTTCCAGTTCGAGCTTTCTGACTGGAATGCCATATGTGTTTCTTAAGCTATCGCCTATCGGCAACACAGTTGCCGGCCGCAGACCGGGCCAAGAAATCGTGGTGCTCTTTGCTCGAAGACTCCTGTATCGAGGTAGGGTATTTGCGTAATCCGTCGCCACGCATCTGTGTATGTTACAGTCCCATACTTGTACATTCAAATTGTATGATTCATATTTGCTCTTCGATCTACATGCTTAGGTGCAAGTCAGCTCGCTTGAGAAGCTGTCCTCTAGGAAGTCAGTCCCCTTTCAAGTCCGAGATTCTTCCTGAGAAGCAGTCGTCATCGAGGAAAAGCTCAGGGAGCAAGAGATCTCTGGGACCTGGGACTTCTGGAATTGAAGGTGTCAGCAGTGTGGTCACAAAACTCATCGGACAGGTATGGTTCATTGATAGGGCTTACTGTATGTACAATGCAAGCACCAGCCTGATGAGATGATGTGTCGAGCTGCCATGCAGCTGCCTAGCCTGCTTGTGATCTGCTATCTGTATAGCAGTCCACCTGAATTAGCGACGGGTTCAGATTGCATGTAGCTGCCTTGTAGTCTGGTGATCTCTGGAGTTTTAGTGTTGTTTTTAGATTGCAGGTGTGACAGATGCTATGTAGAGCTTATCCCTGTTTGATGTATGTACATTGCCAATCTAATAAGACGACCTGTGGAGCTCCCATGCAGCTGCCTAGATTGGTGATCTGTTTGCACAGCAGTGGCAAGGCCAACTAACCAGCCAGACATTTAGACAGGCAGTCGGGCAACAAGTCAGTCAGTTTGTTAGTCAGTATGTCAGTCACCCCGTCACCGAGTCTGTCAATCAGGAAGTGAGTCAGTGACTTAGTGAATCAGTCACGTATTCAGTCAGTCAGCCGGTTGGTAAGCCAATCAACATCACATCTTACACACTCTCCAACCACGTGCGTGTTGCAGGCACTTGATTGAGGCTCGTTCGTGCCTATTGACGACACCACTGGATATAATGTCTTGAAGAGTGCTGCCACAGGCAACAGTTCAGAGCCGAAGATGAAAGTTTGGGGGGCAGCCTGGATTTGGTCGATCAAGGCCTAAGCAGGCTATATAATGATGCAGGCTGTGGCCCAGTTTGGGACTGGGATCCATGAACTTGCCAAGCCTGCCAATGAAGCCATACTGGCCGCCATCACAAGGTAAGATCAGCTCTTATTTATTTATTTATTATATCCTCATCATTGGCCCACTTAGCTCTTGTTACTCAGTTCATCTCATCACTCAGCATATCAAACTTAGCATTGCTAATTTGCTAGGGTCTTAGGCACCCTTTTATTTAGGTTTAAAGGGTGCATTTTGTGTGTGTGTGCGTGCGTGTGTGTGGTGGTGGTGGTGGTGGTGATCTGCAAGGGGTGGCAAGGGTGCCAAAGACAGTCTAAATTAGCAGTGCAGCTCATCTCATTCAGCTTATCTCATCCCTAAGCCCTGCAAAAAAGCGCATTTCACTCATCTCGTCTCTCTATTCATCTCATCACTTAGTGCATAATACGTAGCTCATCTCATCTCTCAGCGCATCTCACTGAGCTCATCCCATTAAGATTATCTTCTCACTTGGCGTATCTCGCTCAGCTCAGCTCATCATTCATAGCATCTGACTCATTTCATCGGACCCCCTCTCTTGTATAATATCTTCACTCAGCTCATATGTTCACTCAGCGCTTCTCATCACTCACAACATCTCACTCAGCTCATCTGGCTCCTCATTTATGTAGGGAAATCTCCCACCGAGATGGGAACCAAAAGACAAAAACTGATTGGCTGGAGGGGAGGAAGAGGCAGGCATTGTTGTGGCTTAGTACCTTTGCCAGGGAAGGAGAGACCAAGTGGAAGGATGAGGTCTTTGCTAGGTGGGACACCGAGGCTATTGATGTCTCCTAGAGGTTAATGGCGCAACCATTGAAAGGTAGGATACATCTTGCACTCTTGCTTGCCCATGGGCATCATTGGAATTGCATTATTTTGATACTTAGTTCCGTGAGTCAACCATGCAGTACGCGGTTAGTCATACATGAATTGTATATAGCCTGCTGCCCTCGTGTATATAGCCTGCCCCTGTCTATATAGCCTGACCTTCATTGCTGGTCCCACAACCTGCCCCCCCCCCCCCCCCCCCCCCGTGTATGGTATATTGCCGGCCATCCATTGTTGGTCCCTGCCCCCACTCATGTAGCCAGCTGACGAACTGGTCGACCAAATGTATATCTAGCTCCCTGAGTACACCAAATCGCCGAAACAAAGCGGGGTAGGGGGTTCCATTCCCCCCACGGTCGCTCTGAGCGTTGCAAGTCGTTGTCAACCGTAATGGTAGCTTGTCCAGTCGAGGTGGTAAACCGTTCTCTGCCCGCGTACGACGGGTTCCCTAAATACTACGCCCCAAGCCACCGCACCAGGCGTTATCATTACTTTTTTTAAGCTACCAGACTGACATATCGATGACTAACTAGCTGAATGACTGACTCAATTATTGCCTAATTTACTGACATAACATATGTGATTCACAATTCCAAAATGAAAAAACTTCCCATATGCCTTATTCAGGTGCTTAGGTCCAGGATGCTTCCATGGGAACGTGTGGGGACTTGATTGAGTATTATGAAGGCAACTGGTGCCATGTAGCGCGTGGCAATAGCTTGGCCCTTCCAGCGCTTGGCAATGAAACGGAGACTGCCATGAATGAGGAGGTCACAAGCCCAGCAAAGAAGAAGGCAGCTCGCGTGGACGGATTGGATACATCTGACATCTACGTATTGGATACATCTGCAGCTGCTGCAGAACCTGCAGGCCGAGTGAAAAGGGGGGCAGCGGGCAGAACAAACTAGGGGGTAAATTGGTAGATAGGACTGGAGTGTAGGAGCAGGGCTAGCTGCTATATAGAGGGCTAGCTGTTTGGCACTCTTGAGTCTTGAAGGATGGGATCTCGTGAGACTTAATTACTCATAGAGATAGTAGCTAGTGCGGTCCCAAGCATATAATTCCCATATAAGAAGTATGTGTCTTGTACCTAGTTGCGTTGCTGACAATCTAATGGAGTAATGCACTACCATATATCACAAATTGTACAACTGGTAGAATGAGGTGTGGTTCGTAATTTGTGCGGTTGCTTGCTTATTATTATTTGTTGATTTATTTTTGGCCAGATGAGTTAGAAATGTTACGAGTGAGGTTTGCGTAAGAGTAGTAGGTCATTTTGCCTGTACAATGGTGTTTAATTGAAGCTACCTTTCTATCAAGTTCTTGAAAAGCACAACTTTACTTCATATTTATGTAAACTAACTCATGGGATGATTTAATGATCAGTATGAACAAGTTGTAATACAATTTCGAGATTATCTGAAGAGCATCCAGATACGTATCTGCTCATTTCAAATTATTATCTCAGATATTTGTCTTATATATTGTACAGATACTATCTAGATGTTATCTAGCTACCACAGATACAGGCGCATGTACAGTTTCAGATATTGTCTAGAAGCTATCTAAACAGTATCTAGAAGTACAGATATTCGTATCTAGATATTGTCTAGATACTCTCTAGACAGTATCTAGAAATACAGATATCCGCATCTAGATATTGTTTAGATAATCTCTAGGCGGTATCTAGATACTACAGATATTAGTATCTATGCACTTGTATCTGTGATATCTAGATACTACCTAGATAGTATCTGTTCGGTATCTGAGATAAATATCTGAGATAATAATTTGAAATAAGCAGGTACGTATCTAGATACTCCTCAGATAATCGGTCGGTTCCCTGAGTGTGCCCTGCTCTGCTCAACACTGTCGTCCTGCCCCTCGCCATTATCCCTGCCCCTCTTTGCTCTCTAACGCCTTCCCTTCTCTGCTCATCACTGTCATCTAGCCCCTCGCCAATATCCCTGCCCCTCTTTGCTCTCTAACGCCTGCCCTGCCTTGTTCATCACTGTCGTCCTGCCCCTTGCCATTATCCCTGCCCCTCTTTGCTCTCCAACGCCTGCTTTTCTCCGCTCATCACTGTCGTCTTGCCCCTTGCCTTTATCCCCGCCCCTCTGTGCTCTCTAATGCCTGCTTTTCTCTGCTCATCACTGTCGTCCTGCCCCTTACCATTATCTCTGCCCCTCTTTACTCTCTAACGCCTGCCCTGCCCTGCTCATCACTATCGTCCTGTCCTTTGCCATTATCCATGCCCCTCTTTGCTCTCGAACGCCTGCTCTGCTCTGCTCATCACTGTAGTCCTGCCCCTTGCCATTTTCCCTGCCCATCTTTGCTCTCGAACGCCTTCCCTGCTCTGCTCATCACTGTCGTCTTGCCCCTTGCCATTATCCCTGCCCCTTTTTACTCTCGTGAGTACAAACTGGCTAGCAGGGATAATGGCGAGTGGCAAGATGACAGTGATGAGCAGAGCAGAGCAGGTTTAGAGAGCAAAGAGGGGCAGGGATGATGGCAAGGGGCAGGACACTTAATGAGCAGAGCAGAGCAGGTGATAGAGAGCAGAGAGGGCCAGGGATAATGGCAAAGGACAAGACGACAGTGATGAGCAAAGCAGGGCAGGCGTTAGAGAATAAAAAGGGGCATGGATAATGTCAAGGGGCAAGACGACAGTGATGAGCAGAGCAGGGCAGGTGTTAGAGAGCAAAGAGGGGCAGGGATAATGGCGAGGGGCAGGACGACAGTGATGAGCAAAGCAGGGCAGGCGTTAGAGAGTAAAAAGGGGCAGGGATAATGTCAATGGGCAGGACGACAGTGATGAGTAGCAGAGCAGGGCAGGTGTTAGAGAGCAAAGAGGGGCAGGGATAATGGCAAGGGGCAAGACGACAGTGATGAGCAAAGAAAAGCAGGCATTGGAGAGCAAAGAGGGGCAGGGATAATGGCGAGGGGCAGGACGACAGTGATGAGCAGAGCAAGGCGGGCGTTAGAGAGCAAAGAGGGGCAGGGATAATGGCGAGGGGTATGACGACAGTGATGAGCCGAGCATGGCAGGCGTTAGAGAGCAAAAAGGGGCAGGGATACTGGCAATTGCCATTATCCATGCTCTTGGTTCTCAAATGCATGCATTACTATGCTCATCACTGCGGTCCTGCCCCTTGCCTTGCTCCCTTCCCTTTCTTCCTCTTGAACGCATGCCCTTCTCTGATCATCACTTTCCAGGCGTACTTTGCTCCCTTCCCTGCTTTGCTCTCTAACACATGCCCTGATCTGCTTATCGCATCCATGCCCCTTACCGTGCTCCCTGCCATTCATTGCTCTATAATGCCTGCTCTGCTCTGTTTAGCACATGCCTGCCCCTTGCCATGCTCCCTGCCATTGGTTGCTATGTAACGCATGCCATGCTCTGCTCATCACCGCACCGTCCTGCCCCTTGCCATTAACCCTGCCCTTGGTTGCTCTCTAACGCATGCCCAGCTCTGCATGTCTTGCAGGGCAAAATGATGGATGGAAATGCTACTGCTGCGATGAAGATTGTTGCCACGAAGGAACTACACATGCTGAAGATGGAAATATAAAATATAATCAGTGAAGATATATAGATGTATAGCTTTGATTGGACGTTTCTTCTTGGTGGATATATAGGCCTATGTTTTCATAAGTAGACAAATAGATAGCTGCCTGCAGGCTGCGTATATACTTGTGCTTGAACTTAATTAGCTACATGGTTCCAGCCAGCAATTTGGCTGCTCGTCGTCTTTTGCTCGCTGTCTATCTATGGTTAATGGATTTATAGGGAATATATGGGCTGTAGTGGATGTACATGTGTAAGGATGCTTACATAGATAAATAGGTAGATCAATAGGTTAATGGATGCATAGTTGATTATGTATGTAATCTATCTTCTCGAATCCTGGTGTAATTGAGAAATGCGCCTGGAAAATATTCCTGAAATGCGACCTCTCCGACCACCGTTCTCAAACCGCCCTGCAGGCGAAGTACAGGCGAAATGTCTCAAAATAACGTACTTTTCGCCTCATTTACGTGCACAAGCCGCCGTGCGTGGCGAGGTGCAGGCAAAATGTCTCAGAAGTCTGAGACATTTCGACGACAATCCGCCTTGGCTAAATGTAGGCGAAATGTCTCATAAGTCTGAGACATTTCAACGACAATCCGCCTTGGCTAAATGTAGGCGAAATGTCTCAGAATTCCGAGCTACAGGCGACGCGGGTATAGGGCTTAGAAGTGATTAGTCATTAAATGACTATGACTAATCGAGGACCCCGCGTGCGTTCCGCGTGCATTCCGCTGCGCTCGTATGCATTTAGCGATCTGTCGACTTCCCCGAGTGCGACGGGCTTGCATCATCAACCCCTACTGCACATCATCCTCCTTCGTATGCACTCAATGCCTCCCCACGCATAAATCGCATGGCAGTAAACTGGATCATAGACACAGGAGCTACCTCCCACATGACAGGAGACGAATCACTGTTATATGACATACATGACATATTCCCTCATATCAGAGTTCAGACTGCATCAGGACATACTAACATCACCAGATCTGGAAATGCTCTGATCAGAGGAGACAATGGAGTGAATCACAACCTAAGGAATGTTCATCTCAATGATGACCCTAACACTCCTAACCTCATGTCAATGGCTGCAGCCATCAAAGCAAACCCTTCTATGTCAGTTCAGTTTGATTCCCAGGCCTGCACCATGACCATCAATGACAAAGTCATCCTAACTGGATCAAAGAACAAGAATCTCTACCTCACTCCCACCCTTATCCCTGACAATACCCTTATCCATGGGACATGTCCCAACATAGCCATGGCCGCCATTTCCAGAACCACACATCAAACAGCAGAACTTGTTCACAACAGATATGGTCACCTTGCTTACAGCAGTTTAGTCAGACTTATTTCTGAACACATGGTCAGAGGCACATATGTCACCACTGCAGCCTGCAACAAAATGAAAAAGCATACGCGTGAAATATGTGTCCTCTCAAAAATGGACAAGAATCCCTACCCAACATCATCCACACGTGCAAAGAGACCGATGGCAATCCTCCACATTGACATGAGTGGAAAGATAAAAGTGCCCAGTCTAAATGGCAGCATATACTTCCAAGGCATCCTAGATGATCACTCAAAGTACTCTATAGTCACATTCCACAAGAACAAACACACAGTACCCAACGAAACCATGCATGAACTAGAACGGTATGAAGTCCTTACAGAAAACAAAAAAGGCACTATTTTATGTGACAATGGATCAGAGTACACCTGCACCCGCTTCCAAAACTGGTGCAAAAAGAAAGGCATTACCCTCAACTTCACAGTCCCTAACAATCCAGCCACAAATGGAGCAGCAGAGCGACTGAACCGCACTCTCCATGACAGGACCTGTGCACTCCTCCTCTCATCCAAATTTCCTGAAAGATACTGGGCTGACATGGTGAAAAATGCTAGCATCCTAAGAAACCTCAGCCCCACTTCTGACTCAGACAAAACTCCCTATGAGATGTTCCATGGAGTCAAGCCCAAGATTGATCACCTCAGAACCATTGGGTGCACAGCCTACGTCCACATACCACCCAAATCCAGGGGACAAGTTTGCACCGTCAGCCAAAATCACTAGACTCATTGGTTACTCACACATCAGAAAAGCTTACAGAGTTGTAGACTCCAACCATAAGATCTTTGATGCTAGAGACATCACCTTCAATGAGTCTGAGAACCTGGCAGGAAAGAACGGATTCCCAGGTGCAGATGCTGTGATTTTAGGCATGTATGAAGAAGACACCCCTGGTGAACCTGATGAAGACACTCCCTCACCATCCCATTCTCCCTCAGAAAACAAAGCTATTGAAGCCATACGGGAAAGAAACAAGGCAAACATGGGAGCATGGGGATCACCAGAAGATATGGATGATAGCTACCTGCCCAGTTCAGTACACCAGCAAGAAACCATTGCCCCACAGCAGAGTGCACATCAACCCAACAACACTGTTGAACAAGAAAATGAACACAACCCCACACAGTCTCAGACAGATGACCTCCCCAACCTCATGGCATCACAAGACAATGCACCAGGACATGCACTCACCTCTCCTGCACCAGCACAACAACAGGCCTCAACCCCTCCACCAGAAGCTGCTCTAACACAACCTCGCCGTAGTGGCAGAGAAAGGCATGCACCTAACCACCTAGCATTCCTAGCTGCAGACCAGATAATCATACCCAAGAATGAAAGAGAAGCACTGGCTTGCCCTCAAGCAAAGGATTGGAAATCTGCCATGGATGAAGAACTAGCAGCACTAGCAGAAATGAACACCTGGACACTAGCAGAACTCCCACATGGAGCCAAAGCCATAGGTACCAAATGGGTCTTTGACATCAAGCGATCAGTAGATGGTCAGCTAGTCAGGTACAAAGCACGCCTAGTAGCAAAAGGATATGCTCAACGTCCTGGCATGGACTATGATGAAGTCTTTGCACCAGTTGCCAAACATGCTACCATCAGGTACATCCTGCCCATGGCTGCAGATCCCTCAGCACACCTTGCTCAGCTTGATGTCTCCACAGCATTTCTCAATGGAGTAGTGGAAGAGGAACTGTACTGTTCTCAACCCCCAGGGTTTGAAAGAGATCACAGGGTTTGCCGCATGTGGAAATGCCTTTTTGGTCTGAAGCAAGCATCAAGGCAGTGGTCTCTCAAAGTCAAAGAGGATATGACAGCCATTGGCTTCAGAGAAGTTGATGTTGACCAGGGCCTCTTCCTGCTCCCTGGGCCAACTACAAGACCCCTCATCTGGGTCCTCCTCTGGGTCGATGATTTCCTCCTGCTGTCCTTTGACAAGGACATCCTACAGCAGGACAAAGACAAAATCATGAACCTCTACAAGACCAGAGATCTTGGAGAACCATCTGTCTTGGTGGGCTATGAGATCACCAGAGATGCAACTGCTGGAACACTACACATCTGTCAATCGAGGTTCACTCAAGATCTACTTAGAGCACACAGCATGCTCCCTGAGCCCAACAGCACCAGGTTCCCCATCCAACTGCAGCCTGATGCTCCCCTCCCTTATCCTGAAAAGGACACACCAGACACTGGTCTCCCCCTTGCCCAGATTGTAGGATCCCTCAACTACCTGGCAGTCAACACCAGTCCTGACATTGCACAAGCTGTCAACAGATTGGCCAGGCACAGTTCTCACCCCCTCCATGACCACATGGAAGCTGCAACTGGTATTCTCAAGTACCTCTCCAACACCCCTGACCATGGGATCACCTACACCCACTCCAAGAAACTCCTCATTGGCTACTGTGATTCTGACCATGCTGCCTGTCCTATCACAAGGAAGTCCACAACAGGCTATGTCTTCCTCAACCAGGGGGGAGCCATCTCATGGGCATCCAAAATCTAAGCATCTGCCACTGCCCTGTCCACCACAGAAGCTGAGTTCATGGCAGCTACCTATGCAGCCCAAGAAGGAATGTGGTTGAGGAAACTGCAATTCTCTGCCACAGGTACCATGCCCCCTGCACTCACCATTAATGGTGACAACCAAGCTGCACTCAGTGCATGGAACCAAGAGAAGCTCTCCTCCAGGCTCAAGCATATGGAAACCAGATTCCACTTCCTCAAAGAGCAATCCAAGAAAGAAGGCATCAAGCTCAACTGGATCCCCACTGCTGCCAACATGGCTGACATGCCCACCAAAGCCCTGCCCAGATCCAAGTTCTGTGCATTCAAACAGCAGATTGGCTGCACTGGAAAGCTCAAGCTTGACTAATCTTGTCAATATCCCTGAAGCCCCTCTGAGACCATACTAGATTTCCTGACAGATCCAAGTTCAAGACTTTTCCTAGATATTGATTGATTGCATCATTACTGACTGCTTTCTTCTATTATAGTTTAGACCTGAGCAGAGATCCTGTCCCACAGGATATTCTTGAACCAATTCTTCCTACACCTGAGCCCATTTCTGCCTGCCCTCTTCAGTCAGTTAAGTTTTATCATACATAGCATAGTTGCCTATGAATATTTAAAGTCCCTCTAGTTTTCTTTAGACTCCTCTAATTCCAGGAATTCTCCAACATGAAGAATGCCAGGAATTGGGGGGGATGTTATTCACCGGGTTTCACCGGCTCACCTAGAGTGACTTAGAGTGCACAGGACTACCTCCCTGCTGCACTGTACTGCGATGCCGCTGCCAGCTATGGCACGGACTCTGATGCCGGTACCCTGAGGTGCCGCGCCATCTCAGTACTTCCTCCTAGCGCATTGATTGAATGCTTATCTAACTGTAAAGATCTTATCCTTACCGTCTTCCCCTCGTCTCTGTGCTCTGCACATACTCCGGAAATTCACACACCCCAGACAAGACCTCCACCTCACTAACCTCCAACAAGAACAGTGAGCTGAGGGAGGAAAGTTCGATATGATACAGCCAACTCAGGCAACACCTCATCGTTAACATCGCAGACCACCACCCAGACTGGGATTTCCACCCCCCAGCAAATACCACATCCAGGCTGGTACCCTGAATGCTACGTTCCACTGTAACAGCTCAGGATACTACCTAGCAGCTTGAGGGGTTATTCTAGAGGAAGCGCGTAACGTGAAGGTTAGGATTACGTGCATGTTAATATGCGTGAGCTAGCAGAACAGGTGTAGATAGAGTTTACCTAAGTAGATAGGGGATGTCGAATAGCTCGGAGGTGAACGTCTTCGTGAGTGTAGTAGAAGGGTTCGTCTCGAGTTGTTCGTGTCTATGTGTTCAACGTGCGCGTTGAGAGCAATGATGCAGTACATAGGTATGGTACTGTATCACGTGCGTTTGTAGCGTGGCTTACGGGTACGGTGTATCCGTATGCTCCGCTGAACGGCCAGGATACCCGTGAAGGGTTCTGTACCGTTAACCCCCCCCCCCCCCCCCCCCCCCCCCCCCCCCCCCCCCCCATGAAGAGATGCGGACCCCGCATCTGCTCGTATGTTAGGAGGGGATGTGAATCCCAGTGGGCTTACCTTGCATCGTGCTCAAAACATACTTGTGGAAACAAGTTGGTTTCGGAGAGAACCATTTAACATCCCTTTTGAGTACTCTGTGGAAGATTGCTTCATTCCGATAACAATCTTACCGCCGTGTCATATGCGTCGAGTGCGATGGTAGGGTGATGGGCCCGTTTTTTCGACGTACGTCGTGACAAAACGGGCGTAACATGGGACTCCCATGCCGTGACGGCATGAGGAGCAGTTTTCTTTACCGCTTTGGCGAGTTCCCAAGTGTCTTGCTCGATACCGAAGTCTTTCCAGCGAACCAAGTATTCGAGGCGTCGTTTGTTGGATGTACCGATGACAAGCGATTTCTCGCGCATAATGCATTGGACATTCAAAATTGGTGCACCGTCGGAGTCGTACTCGAGGGGTTGTCCAACGTGGACAGTGCCGTCAGAGCGCCAATGTTTGATCAGACCCACATGGACGGAACACGGGGTGGATGCGCATCATTTTCGGCAAAGCCAATCGGCACGCCGTGTGTGACTTGTCGTACAACTCCGGTCTGCTTGTCGCGTGGACCAAGGCATTCCGTGATCGTATAAGGTCCAACAAAACGGGGCGTACATTTTGGTTTACCCGTCGCTTTGAACTTCATGTTGCGGGTGGAAAGGAGAACTTTATCACCGAGCTTGAAGAAAACTTCCGTGCGTCGTTTGTCGTAATGGGCTTTCTGCTGATCTTGGGCGGATTGCATGCACACTTTGCATTGATCCTGTCGTTCGATGTGGTCGGCCCACCAATTTTTGGCCGCCGGACATTTTGACTCGACTTCCGCTTTGAGTGGCGTTGTAGGGTCGTAGCCGAGGTATGCTCGAAAAGGGGTGTTCTGGATGGACTCTTGGTAGGAATTATTGATTGCAAATTCCACCAATAATGCCAGGGATTTATCCCAATCGTCATGGTATGGCCCCACGTAGTGCGTGGCGGATCATATCTTCAATGACCCGGTTCAAACGTTCAGTTTGACCGTCAGTCTGCGGATGGAACGCCGTCAAAAATGCCTGTCTGGTGCCCATCAATCGATGGAGAGCCACTCCGAAATGACCCGTGAATCGCGCATCGCGATCACTAAGTAGTTTCTTCGGGATGCCATGATATCGGATAACCCGATTGAGGTAAAGGGAAGCGAATTCTTCTGCATTAATCGTAGTATGCCATGGTTCGACATGAACCATTTTAGACAATTTGTCTACAAAAACTGCGATAGCATCATGGCCCGACGTCGTAGGCGGGAGCGCTGTACATGGTTTTTCTTTTGAGCGATGTGTCGCTATTAGCGATGAAACCCATCACTTTCGAGATTGGCCTAACGATGAAAGCGGTTTGAGCGATGCACCTAGACCTGGCCAGCCCAGACTCAGCCAGGGAATCCAGGGGCCTGGGGGCTGGGGCCCCTGGGCTGGGCAGTCACCTGCCTGGAACATTCCAAGTTCCAACCGCTAATACTAGAACCTAGAAACCCTGACACGACCGTTACACAACAGGCCAAAGGCGAGGGGTCGCTTCGACGTCCATTCAATTTTGCTTCCCTACCCGTCCCTGCACTGAAATTGTCAATCCCGGCATTTATCGGATAACACATCCGTATCCACTCTGATGATCAGTGTAGTTGCTCCCCCTAAACACGGTCGTGGCCAAACAAATCCGTTGAGGCCCAATCTCTTCTCCTCCTCCTGCGCTATCATTCTTCGTCGCCCGCGGACTGCTTTTCCATCCCGGAAATCATAGTCTTGGCCAAACATCAGTCGCTTATGAGCGCTCATTCTGAAGCTTTTCCTCCACGACTCTTACAACTGCTGCAGTTGAATTGAATGCTTGACGCCCATTTTTCACTCGCAACATGAATAAAGCTCTGACTGGGCGAGCCAATGTCAGCCGATGCTTTGCACTGGGCGAGGATGCGTTCCCTTCTGTTTGCTTTCGGCATTAACGCCTGACAATTTCGTACGTCATGACAGCTGCTCCCACCTGTTTCCTCCAACCCTTTCAGTCCAGCGCGGGCATAGCTGATGGGCATCGCATTTATTCCTGCAGCTTGTTTTGTAGGAGCCGACCTACTGTTGGGTTGATGAGTGGGTGTGGGGGTCCGCTCGCGAGATGCTGCGCCCAACATGCTCCCCCGTTGCTGTTTCCCCTTGCATTTTCCATTCTCACTTCGGGATAACATGACAGGAAACGTGAGGAGGACTGGAGGAGCCGAGGAGGTCCCGGCGTCGGTTCGACCCTGACCCCGGGCTCTGACCCCCCCCCCCCCCCCCCCCACCCCCCACCCCCACCCACCCACCCACCCACCCACACACCCACACACACCAAAATGGGGCCAAATGGAAATAGCGATAAGTAGCTAGGAATCTGCCAGGTCCAGATGGCTCCGGAACCAGTATAGCTATGGGAGGGGGGGGGCTCAAAAACGAAAAGAAAAACCCTGGCGCTGTAATGAGGTCTGTGGAAACGCATTCCCAGAATTTATCAGGAATTTCCACGGGAACCAGCATACCGTTCGGTTTTGCATTACCCGGTTTGTTCGTTTGGCACTTGTGGCACTGCTGGACGAAGGCTGTCACGTCTGCCGTGACTTTTGCCCAAGTAAAGGTACGTGTCACGAGTTCCAAAGTTTGGGTTCGACCACAATGGCCCATGCAAACCGGGTCGTGTGCCTCTCGGATAATATCCAAGCGTAATTCAGCGTCCATAGGTACACATAAAAATTCGCGTCCGTACTTGTTCTTCTTGAACCAGTATCCAGATTTCGAAAATTTATCACGGAGGCGTTAGCATCCTAACCTGCGTCTTAGTCGCCAATTGATTCTTTGGGGCCTTGCCGCCCATGGACTTACGAGCGGTCTGTTTGGTACGCGCCATTCCAGCAATCAGGTGGATATGAGAGCATCAAGAATAAGGCAAGTGGTCAGATCTGTGGTATTCATTCAGTGCAACCAGGGTTTCGTGGTTTCTTCGGTGGCACGTCAAATCGTACGGCATATCAAGCACGCACCTGGTAGTAGTCTCTTCCCGTAGAGACAGCGGATCCGTCACTGCAAACACCAGCCCGGAGTCGCACATCAACTAGCCCTGGGCCGAGGCCGATCCCGTACGCAGGCTTGTAAGGTCGCGCGGCGGAACATACCTACACAGCTCGCCAGCCTCCTCGAGGGTAAGTGATGGCTTGCGCTCTGGGGTAGTTCGAACAGCTGCCATGCCGCTACCATTCCTTTCTCGAGTTAAGTCAAATACTAATTATATATTGTGCCGAGTAGTGCGATAAATAGGCACGGCTGCAATTCCGAGAGCAGTTCGAATGCAAGAATGGCAAGGTCGCGACATTTGAATTCAAACAGATGAGCGACAGCCAGCCGGGGGAAGCCTGGAAAGGGTCTGCAGCCCGATCCGATCAGATGACTACATACTTTTTACAGTCCTTTTACAAACAACGAGTCCCCTCTGTCATTTACAGACCTCGTTATAGACCATTTACATAGGGAACTATGTAAATGGTCTGTAACGAGGTCTGCCAAAGTCGGTAAAGGGCCCGAATATTGATAGTGGCAGCCCCGCGTGAAGTTTGTGTCCTTCTTGTATCCCGCTAAAATTCGATCCATTATAGATGAAGAGGAGGGGGCCGACGCCAAGGGCGTCGGACGTCTGCGACGCCGCGTTTCTTTGACCATCACCGATGGTACGGGGAGTGAAGTCGGAGTCCTTGGTTGGACTTTGGCGACTGCGGGTCCGACTGCCAGTAGCCGTGGTTTTTTCGATCGAGGACGGCATTCGCTGACCAAGAGGGAGAACACCTGGTAGGAGCTGGTGCGCGACGGCTACGTCGGCGGGTGCGGAGAGATTGGGGTTGCGACTGACCGGGTCTGCCATATTATTGCGACCTGCGCGATACTCCCAAGTATAGCTAAAAGGAGCGAGGTCCTCTTGCCATCGACCCATGCATGCGTCGCGAAAGGACCGCTTTGGTATCGAAGTACGTTAGTGGGTTGTTGTCGGTGACCAAGGTCATGTGCGAAGCTTCAAGGTAGCATCGCCACTCGGTTAGTGCGTGGACAATTGCAAGCATTTCCTGCTCGGTATGGTAGTCGTATAATTCAGCTCTGCTGGAATATACTTTTTGCTTGCGAAGGCAATGGGGTGTTTATCTTGCAAGAGCTCAGCGCCCGTACCAAGTAAAGATGCGTCGGTAATGACCTCGAATGGTTTACCGAAGTCCGGCAGTGCCAGCACTACTGGAGCGGAAAGCAAGGCTTCTTTGAGGCCTTCGAATGCGACGAGATGTTCTTGTTTGAACAAGGCTCCCAGTTCGCCCTTGATGCAATGTTAGACAAGGTTTGGAGAGGGGCCGCGAGGGAAGAATATCCTTGGATAAACTTCCAAAAATAATTGCACAAACCCAGAAATGAACTAAGTTGTTTTGCCGTTTTCAGAGTTGGCCAGTCGCTGACTGTGCTCACCTTTTTCGGATCAACTTTAATTCCGTTGCGTCCAATGTAATGGCCAAGGAATTTAACTTCCGTTCTGTTGAAAGAACATTTTGACAGTTTTGCGTAGAATTCGTTGTCCTGTAAGACTTGGAGAACTGTAGCCAAGTTGGCCAAATGTTCTGCAGGCGTGCGGCCGTATATCAGGATATATATCGTCCAAGTACACCACGACAAACTTATGTAAGTAAGGCGCAAATATCTGATTCATGACTGCCTGGAATGTGGCTGGCGCATTCGCCAAACCCATGCCAAGGACTTTATATTCAAATTGACCCATCGGGGTGGTGAAAGCAGTCTTTGGAGCATCCTCGTCCGAAATTCGTATTTGGTAGTAACCAGACGTGAGGTCTAGGGAACTAAACAAAGTAGCTCCACCTAGCCGATCGATAGTCTCGTCGATCCGGGGAAGGGGATATCGATTTTTAATCGTAATGTTGTTGAGCGCACGCCAGTCGCAAACGACCCGATATCCGTGTCCACCCGGTTTCGCAATAATCATTATAGGTGCTCCGTACGGGGACGAGCTCGGGGAAATGAAGCCTTGTTGTAAAAGGTCAGCGACGTATTCTGCACAGAGCATGGGCAGTGTTTCAGCCGGGCTCATGCGACAATTTCTGCGATACAGAGCGTATGCATTGTCTTGCGTTTTGATAACGTGAGGGATGACCCGATGCTTCGGAGTCCCCATCGGCAAATTGTTGAAGACTTTGCGATACTTACATAGAAGGGCGCGCAAATCGTCGGCAGAGATGAGCGTTTTATCGTCGTGGTCAAGGATGTTGTCATGGATCCTGTTTTCGAAATCCATGCTAGCCGCTGGTGGGCCCGATAATTGTCCGTCGGAAGGCAACAGCTTTCTTTGGTTAGCATTTTTGCCCGTTCGTCGGCCGTTACGTTGGACGCCGGTAAGTCCGATCGTGACTCGCGGACGTTGACCATGACGTGGTTAACGCCAGCCTTTAACAGCTTAGTAGCCTTGCGACCCGTAATAACGGGATCGTCGGAAGACTTGCCCGATAGCGCCATGGTGAAGACAGAATGAGCCGTTTCGTCCCGCTGCCTGTTAACGGGGGTTAAACAGCAGCCGTACCGTTTGAGTGACATAGTCATGCGATCGTAGTCGAGAACGGCTTTCTCCTCACGCACCCAGTCGGATCCGAGGATTAAATCTAATCCACCCGGCAGTTTGTCGACGACATGGACAAACGCTTTGCCCACATATATATCGTTGAATGTGGAGAGGGAGCGTGGCCGTTCCTCAGATTTTGATTATTGCGTCGTTTGCGCAAGTGAATCCGTCGTGTTCGTTTTCCCAAGGGTAGATATGCAAGCCGAGATCATCAGCCGTCTGCTTTTCCATAGGGCAACCCGTAGCGCCCGAATCCACTAAAGTTAGTAATTGTTTAGCACCTGATTGGGCGTTGAAAAGCATATCGGGGGCTGTCGATGTGTTGACTTCGTATACCCGATTGGCTCGTGTGGTTAGCACAGGGGATACGTTCGTATTAGGAGGCGCGTGATTGCGACGGATGCACTTCGTGGACCCTCAGGCAGCGATTTGCTGTTCGCGAACTTCGGGATCTGTTGCCTCCGTCCACTAGTGTTGTTTTTCCGACGGGTTTCCATCGGACTGGGGCTCTTCTCCTTTGGATCGGGGCCGAAGTATACTGCCTTGGTCGCGTCGTTAATAGCGTGCCAATCTTTCTTGATCTGGACAGCTCTTTCCGAGTCGGGGGGGTCATACCAGACTTGTATGGCAACCTTATTCGAAGATGACCCCTTCGGACGGGGTTTCGTATGGTGGTCGGACGATTGGTATTCCTTGAATAACTCCATACCTTGTAGAAGACCGAAAACATGTTTATCGTTACTTGCGTTTTTTTGGAGGATGAACATTCTGGATGTTGCGAAGGGTGCGTCGTTTTTGCATTCCCAATAGAGTTCCAACACTGAAACGACGTCTTCCGGAATGGGGTGCGCGTATATGAATTCGTTTGCGACGGAGACTCGCATGCCAAACTTCGTAGAGAACTTCAAGAGACAGGGGGACGAAAAAGCATTAGGATAGTCGATGTTACATCAATAGTTGGGTTAAGGCCCAAGTTAGAAAATAGTTCCTGCTGAACTTGCAACAAGAGCTCCAGTGGCTGGACTACTTCTATTTTATCGTCGCCCATTACACGATCTAGGCTAGTCAAGACCTGACCCGATTCCTATTCCCAAACTGGGATGGGACCATTGCCGTCAAGGGCCCAGTCGGGACACGTCGTCTCATTGAGGGCAGGCCAGTTGGGCAAGTCCCGCGTGCGGCAGCGTCGGTCAGCGTTCAGCGATTGCGTACATGTCTTCATCCATCGGAAACAGAAGAAACAGCGAGCACCATTCTGCAGCCAAATGGATTGCCCGACGCTGACCGAGTTGTTCATGTGCATAGCGTTCTGAGGGTCCTGACCCGAAAAGTCTGGGACACGTGGCCCGACGGGCAATCCACGGCCCCGACCAGCACCTTGTCCATATCCTCCTCGACCACCTCGGCCCGTGCCGCGGCTGATAGAGCCTTTCTCGAACGTGCGATTGGCACCTTGCAAGCTGAGGACCTGCGACCCTGGCAATCTACCCTGCTTGGCGGTGTGCGTCGGCTGCGTCGCACTACGTCCTCCACCACCTCGGCCAGCGGCCTGGTTGCGATTACCGTTAGCCTCCAGTTTGGGGCTCTTGGCGGGACAAGAGTTCATCTCTCCGCCGTCGTCGGTGGTTCTCAGCCCCTGCGAAGAGAACAAATCGGTGTCAGAATCTGAGGGAGGAGCATTGGTAAATTGGACACGATTTACAGTTAGGCCCTTACCAGGGTATCGTGTATCAGCGTGTCTCTTGAATGGAGACTTCGACTTATGATTTGTGTACTTATCCTCCCCTCTGATGGCGATCGTGTTTGTCGGTTAAGGACTTGCCTCGTGCTGCGACGATCTTTCTCGCCTCGTCCAGTTGCAGATAGTGGAACAGGTCCTCCATCGTTTCGAATAACGTGCCCGATTCGCGCCGAGAGTGTGCTCCGGCGCGGAGATCGTCGGAGAGCCCAGTGCGAAAGAAATTTAATTTCTCGCGTTCGGTGAGATCTGGGACCTTGCGGAACTCCGACTTGATGGCGTGGAAATAATTCTGCAAGGATCGAGTATCTTGGCGCAGGCCACCTTCGTGTAATCTGGTGAGAGCGACGTGTGATTCCGATAATATTTCGGGCATGAGGAGCGATTCTACCCAGTCCACGATACCCGCGAATGGAAATCCAATCCGTCCAATTCGTCGCTAGCCCATGCTTCGTCGAACGTAATGCGTAGTTGGCCTGTGAAGGAAGACGAAATTGAAATTGCAATTGAAATTGTTACATCCGTGTAGAACCGTTACGATACTCACAGGACGTGAAGTTAAGGACACCATAGCGTAAGCCGGAGCTAGCTATAGTCACCGTAGGACCATCATCTCAGTAAAAAGAATTACCACCCACATCATGCCAGTGCAGCTTAATACGGGGGTTTTTCACCCCGGTTGGGAAGCACCGGCACAATACAGCTGGTAAGACAAAACCTGAGAGGGGGGACGGTCTGTGTGCTAGTCCCCGGGTATCGACCCGGTGTGTGCTTCCATAAAGCGTCTGCACTGTAAAATACTCTGAAAGCTAGTAATGGTGTGAGAGTGGACTGTGTCCGCCAGTTTGAGGGCACATGATCTCTGAAGTCCAAGAGTGGTCATAGAAGTCAAAAAAGAGGTAGGAATAGTACCAGTTGTTCCAACGGTGATAACTTCATAGTGAACAAGGTATCCAGAAACCATGATGAACTGGTTTTTTACTCAAAGATGGAAGTAAGAAGATTTATGAAAGTTAATTATCATAAATCCTCAGCTACGGCACTAACTAAAAACATTCTAGGAGGTGGGTATCGCACCGCAAAGAACTCATGCACTCAAGACACACCAAGCGCCTAACAACAAGCAAACCAAACCTGCAGCAACCGAAAAAATCCAAAGGATGCGAAGTTAAAATTGTCAAGAAACTCGTAACCAATAAAGGAAACACAGTTCAATGAACAATAGAAGGTTAGATGTACAACCATAGTACATAAAACCTATTGTCCACTTGAAAAATAGTAAACGCATAAAAAGGACTTCACAGAATTTACTGCAAAGGATGGACTGAAAGGGCGCTTGAAATACACTCGGAAAACAAGAAAGAGGTGAGCGGCGGTACATCTATCTGCAAGTACAACTGCAAGATTACCCAGCCCACCAATTCACAGTAAAATCCGAAGGGAAACAACTACTACACTCCACAAAAAGTTATAATCACTGGAGGGGCTGGTGATCTAAAAACAGTGTGGAGTAAAAAGAAATAGCTAATCTATGATGAGCTCCACCGATTGAACCATCTGCCTATGGAACTAAGAGTCAGAAACTATCAAGACGCTATAACGGGGGTCTGAATTAAGGACCACCTTCCGCCAAAACCAAGAAAGACAGCTGACAGGAAGCTGCCTAAACAAAGCGTCGTAACGCTCCACCAATCTAGACTACCCTATAAGACAGTCTAGGCGGTGCTGAGGAATAGGCACCCACACATAGGGCCATGTTAACCTACGTATGAGAACCAGCAGCACCTAAAACAATGAGTCCTGGGTTGACTGTAACACCCCAGCCAAACGCAGTATCAAGCTAGACCAGTGTTCAAGATCATCACTTACACGTTCGGTAACGGCTACATCATCACATGGGCTTGACCCGGATAATCCACCAGGGATGGCAGGAGGCGAAGGGATTAACAACACCTGCGAGCCATCCGAGGTGGCCGGAGGTTGGCGACTATTAGGCAATGGACCTGATCCAGGTTCCACTATGATCTGAGGCTGTCTAAATCCTAAAGCTTCACCGATAAAACATGGCACAGACACTCGGGGAAGTGGACAGATCGCTAAATGCGTACGAGCGCAGCGGAATGCACGCGGAACGCACGCGGGGTCCGCGATTAGTCATAGTCCTTTAATGACCTGGCACTTCTGACTCTAGCGGTAAGCCCTATACCCGCGTCGCGTGTAGCTCAGAATCCCGAGACATTTCGCCTGCATTTCGCCAAGGCGGATTGTCGTCGAAATGTCTCAGACTTCTGAGATATTTCGACGGCATCTCGCCACGCACGGCGGCTTGTGCACGGTAATGAGGCGAAATGTTCGGTCTTCTGAGACATTTCGCCTGTACTTCGCCTACAGGGCCGTTTGGGCATGGTGGTCGGAGAGGTCACATTTTCAGGAATATTTTCTAGGAGCATTTCTCAATTACATCAGGAGTCGAGAAGATAGATTACATACATAATAAACTATGCATCCATTAACCTATTGATCTACCTATATATCTATGTAAGCATCCTTACACATGTATATCCACTACAGCCCATATATTTCCTCTATATCCATTAACCATAGATAGACAGCAAGCAAAAACGAGCAGCCAAATTGCTGGCTGGAGCCATGTAGCTAATTAAGTTCAAGTACAAGTATATACGCAGCCTGCAGGCAGCTATCTATTTGTCTACTTATGAATACATAGGCCTATACATCCACCAAGAAGAAACGCCCAATCAAAGCTATACATCTATACATACTCGCTGATTCTATTTTATATTTCCATCTTCAGCATGTGTAGTTCCTGCGTGGCAACAATCTTCATCGCAGCCGTAGCATTTCCATCCATCCTTTTGCCCTGCAAGACATGCAAAGCAGGGCATGCGTTAGAGAGCAACCAATGGCAGGGTTAATGGCAAGGGGCAGGACGGTGATGAGCAGAGCATGGCATGCGTTACATAGCAACCAATGGCAGGGAGCATGGCAAGGGGCATGCATGTGCTAAACAGAGCAGAGCAGGCATTATAGAGCAATGAATGGCAGGGAGCACGGTGAGGGGCATGGATGCGATAAGCACATCAGGGCATGTGTTAGAGAGCAAAGCAGGGAAGGGAGCAAAGTACGCCTGGAAAGTGATGATCAGAGAAGGGCATGCGTTCAAGAGGAAGGAAGGGAAGGGAGCACGGCTAGGGGCAGGACCACAGTGATGAGCATAGTAAGGCATGCATTTGAGAACCACGAGCATGGATAATGGCAATTGCCAGTATCCATGCCCCTCTTTAACGCCTGCCCTGCTCTGCTCATCACTGTCGCCTTGCCCCTTTCCATTATCCCTGCCCCTCTTTGCTCTCTAACGCCTGCCCTGCTCTGCTCATCACTGTCGTCCTGCCCCTCGCCATTATCCCTGCCCCTCTTTGCTCTCTAACGCCTGCCCTGCTCTGCTCATCACTGTCGTCTTGCCCTTTGCCATTATCCCTGCCCCTCCTTGCTCTCTAACGCCTGGCCTGCTCTGCTCATCACTGTCGCCTTGCCCCTTTCCATTATCCCTGCCCCTCTTTGCTCTCTAACGCCTGCCCTGCCTTGTTCATCACTGTCGTCCTGCCCCTTGCCATTATCCCTGCCCCTCTTTGCTCTCTAACGCCTGCCCTGCTCTGCTCAACACTGTCCTCCTCCCCCTTGCCATTGTCCCTGCCCCTCTTTGCTCTCTAACGCCTTCCCTTCTCTGCTCATCACTGTCATCCTGCCCCTCGCCATTATCTCTGCCCCTCTTTGCTCTCTAACACCTGCCCTGCTCTGCTCATCACTGTCTTCCTGCCCCTCGCCATTATCCTTGCCAGCTGGTTTGTACTCACGAGAGTAAAGAGTGGCAAGACGAGAGTGATAAGTAGAGCGGGGCAGGCGGAAGAGAGCAAAGAGGGGCAGGGATAATGGCGAGTGGCAAGACGACAGTGATGAGCAGAGCAGGGCAGGCGTTAGAGAGCAAAGAGGGGCCGGGATAATGGCAAGGGCAGGACGACAGTGTTGAGCAGAGCAGAGCAGGCGTTAGAGAGCAAAGATGGGCAGGGATAATGGCAAAGGACAGGACGACAGTGATGAGCAGGGCAGGGCAGGCGTTAGCAAGCAAAGAGGGGCAGGGATAATGGCGAGGGGCAGGATGACAGTGATGAGCAGAGAAGGGAAGGCGTTAGAGAGCAAAGAGGGGCAGGGATAATGGCAAGGGGCAGGAGGACAGTGTTGAGCAGAGCGGGGCAGGCGTTAGACAGCAAAGAGGGGCAGGGATAATGGCAAGGGGCAGGACGACAGTGATGAACAAGGCAGGGCAGGCGTTAGAGAGCAAAGAGGGGCAGGGATAATGGAAAGGGGCAAGGCGACAGTGATGAGCAGAGCAGGCCAGGCGTTAGAGAGCAAGGAGGGGCAGGGATAATGGCAAAGGGCAAGATGACAGTGATGAGCAGAGCAGGGCAGGCGTTAGAGAGCCAGGAAGGGCAGGGAGCACGGATAAGGGCAGGATGGTGATTAGCAGGGCATGGCCTGCGTTACAGAGCAATGAAGGGCAGGGAGAATGGCAAGGGGCAGGACAGTGACGTGCAGAGCAGGGTATGCGTTAGAGATCAATGAAGGGCAGTACATAGACAGAGGCATAGTACAGATGCAGTTACGGAGACGATGGCAGAGACAGTGATACAAACATAGACAGATGCACGTGCGCACCACCTAGGAATGAATCAAGACAAAATTCGCTATGCCACACAATTGTTGCAAAACCGCACCTACAAGCAAGCTTCACTTATTACTTACGTTGTTGTCCAAAAGCCTCATGTGACAGTGGAACATCAGAACTGGGAGGGAAGACAGAGCAATGGTCCCTGCAAATACAGAATGCAGGCATAGTTAAATTAAGTAGCACCCTTTACTTCTTATTTGATGATAGTTTAAAGCCCCCTTCTCTTGTGTCAACAATGGCCAAGCGCTAAAGCAGACTGACAAGCAAGTATTCATGCGTGCAACAGATAGGCATGCAAGCAACCAAGCCACTTTCCCATGGGCTGAACACTCTATGCCTAGCACCTCCAAGCTGCAGTCACCATCCAGATAGTCAGCCAATCAGTCACCAGGGATGAAGACAGAAAGGCAGGCATACAGACATGAATGCACAAAAGGAGGCATGCAAGCAGGTGGACACTATTTAGGCATGTGATCAAGTCAGAATTCCCTAGGCCACATTGTTGTGAAACCCTACCTACAAGCAAGCTTCAGACCGCTACCAGACAGAGCATGGGTCCCTGCAAAAAAGAAGGGCGGGCATAGTTACATTTATTGACACCCTTTGTGTTGTTTTTGCGTATTGGTAGGGAGATACCCCTGGAAGTCCAACCTGCCTTAAGCTTAGGTACCTGAACCTCAGGTCCTACCCCAGCCTTGCATTGTCCACACTTGCCTGAGTTTACCATGCAGAATGGATCTGGAAGACCCAAGCATAAAGACAAGGTTGGACTGTCACCCAACACCCAGCAAAGCAAGGAGAACCAGTCTCCACCACAACACAAGAGGCAACGTGCCAAGACTGCCACAACTACTAGGAGTGAACCCAATGTGAAGATGCATGCCATGGACATGGGTCTAGTGCGTCAGCCAAATAGACACAGTGCTGCCACCATCTATCATGCAGGGTCTCAAGGGATAATTGCCACGCATGATCTCCTGATCCAATGCTCAAGGGCACCATGCAGCCAGGGCAGTGCATGATCTAACTAGAGTGTAAGGCCCCGTGTCCTTTAAAGCTCTACTCGGGCCCAGGAGAGAACAGGCGGAAGTATGACTCACATAAGAGTTGGGAGCAAGTTGTCCCAGCATCCTACTTTGCAAAGTGCCAACTAATCATGCTGCCATCCCAAGCTGAAGTCATGCTCCTGGCACAGCAGACTCCACATACCACCATATTTGACCGTGTACAGAGCAACGTCGAGTGGGCTGCCGAGATGCTGCAATGTATGCAGCTTATTCATGCGGTGGCAGTACAGCAGCGCCGACCGGGCTTCCTGGTTGAGGAGTTGACGACGCAAGGGCCGCTGGCTGCAAGATACCATGCCTCCAGCACTGACAACCTACACAGGTCTAGCATAGACGGATCGGTTGCGAGAATTAGCGGCACCGATGTAAGGGAATTTGTGTAGGAGAGAGGACCAGAGCATTTGTCAAATTTCAAAAACAATCTGACGCACTACTTCGCGCTTGTCCACGCGGAAGGCGGAAGAGGGCGTTGCGCAGTAATACTGAAAAGAAAGCTGGAAAGAAAGGAGGGAATAAAGCAGGACGCCAGAAATATCAAGTAGCAACAAACACATGCTTTGGGCGAGGGAGGGAAGAATATGAGGTAGGAGTACGAGAGGTAGAAGGTTGGCGTGGCTTACCTTAGCCATACTGCAAAGGCTCTAATCAGAGGGCTCTAATCGTACGGCCATTTCGCCATGCTGCGTCCAATCCGCCTTGGCTAAATGTACTTGAAAGGCTGGTGAAAGGAAACCCTGCGAAAACATCTATCAAAATTAGTAAGAGCACTGACAGGTCATCGCGTCACACTAATATTTCAGTGTGACTTAGGCTTTCATCACAGTGATTAAAATCGTCCTGGTTTCGCCCTACAACAGCGCCATTTTCGAAGCATGCAGCGAAAGCACATCGGTGACTTCGGGTGTCCATTTTCCCGAATGAAAGCTATTCGCCAACAAGTAGTTCGCGCTAGTACTTCGTTGCCTAATTGTTCACCCTATCTCGGAATCGCTTGCAGAGCTTGGCAGGTTCGCAAGATTGACCCCTCGAAAAGGTTGCTAACAGACCCTCGAGCGACAGAAAGCTGCATACCCCTTCGCGTATTACAACTCAGTAGTTAACGTGCGATCGAGGAGTTATTGGTCACGCTTCAGTCTACGGAAAGTTCTGGGTGTCTGTCGGGATCGCTAGTTTGAGGTGAGCCGAGACATTTCGTCCACTGTACGCCTACATTTATCTGTAGTTCCGCTGCAAATCGTGTCTTTCGCCTACATTTAGCGAAATTGTCACCTCCCCGAGTGAGAGGAGGACCTGGCGACCCCCTGAGATTCGGGTAAATGATAGTTTGGATATACAACTCCCACCCGCCCTAAAACTTCACACACAATACAGGTCTGGAATGCAATCTGGATACATCCCAGCCAGGCCAGCCATCAACAATTGGGGTCGTTAAAGGGCGTAGGGAATTACCGGTAACACGTAACATATCACCGTTTGATGACAGGATGGATGCAAGCGGGCACGGGGACCCATACTAATGGGAGAACCCAGAAAGACAGTTTAGACTAACTGGAGATAGAGAGTACATCACTACTCACTACTAACTGGCACAACATCGGATCCCAAACATAATAACCCTTACTCACCAGAGAATACCCAACCAGTCTACCAAATAATGCCTTTTTGACTAGCTTGTTGCGTTACTTCCCAATACTAAGGTGACATAGCAAGGGCAACCAAACAAACGCAACAACGACACATCAGGTGCAACCCCAAAGAACAGCTCCAAAGGAGTCTTGTCTCCCTAGTGATACAGCCGATTGCGAAGATAACACACTAGCACTCTGCTGAGCAGTGTCATCATCAACAACTCATGACTGCCACAACTAATCGAGATCAACCATGCCTCTATACCACTTAACTAAAAATTCCTAAGCCCTCTCAGAACTCAAACACTTGAACCCAAACTCACGTAGCTGATGCATACACCTAAAGAGGGAACCAGGGGCACGGTAAGACAAAGTAGCGACCTCTGTCGAACCACGGAACGCACCCAGGGGTCCCCAGGATCCTAAGAGAGAAAAAATATCCACCAAGATATCATGCCAAAGAACCTCCACGGCCGCTGGACTAGGGCCAGGACGGCGTCCACTTCGGCCTTTAGCATGGGCGAAGTCCGGCGCTGCGAGACCTGGAATCACAGAAGGTGGGGAAGCGTTAGGTCGAAGTCGAGATTTGAGGTATGGGAAAAAGGAGACGAGAATGACAGTGCAGCAAGTCGCACCTGGTGCAGAAAATCGCACCAATGGCAGAAAATCGCAAATCGCAAGGGCAGAATTCGAAAAATTATCGCTAGGATGCGAAGAGCAGAGCCGAGGCATGTAAAGGTCCTAATATCCTTCCGTCGATGATCAGTCAATCCCAAGTCCCCCCCTCTATCGCTCGACTCACCCGGTTGGGGGGTAGAGGGAGCAGCACCCGTAGTGGTGCTGACCATACCCCCCTGCTTCCTACCACCTCCAGAATCTCCAGGTCCAGACGCGTAGGTCGTTCTCCTCTGGCGAACCCTACGGCAGTGCCGGCGGTCCGCCAGCTTGATCGAAAACATTCTCCAGAAGGTAGCACAGAGCCACTAGAGCGCAAGCTCATGCCAGTAGCCGACCGTCGGCTGGGCAGAGCAAAGGGGGGGCACAGACGACGTAGACATCAGCAGGGAGCTTGGTCGGCTTGGCAACCTCCGGTATGCAGGCAGAGCCTCAAACACCGGAGATATGATAGCGACGTCAAGGACGCGAGCAGACGAAGACAGGGTTTCTCCACCGATTTACAGGCTAGTCGCCGACTTGAGTCTGCACGTCACAGTCATCTACGACAGACGGGAGGAGGCGACAGACGGCAGGGGAGGAAGAGAAGATGGAGGAATGACTGGGGGGGGGGTGGCTTCTACGACGGCGGAAGGATCCTCATGACCGTTAGCAGAGGCCGCTGGTCGCGCAATCGTCTAGCCAATTTGTCGTCTAGTCAGGACTTCGGAACTTCCAGAATGAAGCTCGTTGAAGCCAAGTAGAGGACGACGCATAAGATGCATTTCAAAGCATTGGTACCACGATGAGCCCGATAACCTATCAGCTTGAATACACTCCAGATAGTGGACAGAGATGCTTGGGTGAAGCAGACGCGCCAATCTATACACGGAGACGAGAATAACGTAACAAGCACAGGAGACCCATTAAGGGGCACCAGTGGTGAAAGAGGCGGCAGCCTGGAACATAACAGGGTACAGGCTAGACCGGTGACGCAGCCAACAGGAAGCTGTCACTGAATCAAAAAGGATGACACAGTCTACGGGAAGCTATCACTACGGGAAGCTGGCACAGTACTGGCAGAGCCGATAGTTCTAAGGAAGTACATAAGTAGTCACCAAGTCATAAAACGCGTGAGAGCACCGCAATTCATGCTGACACCGATCTGAGGCCATTTACTAATTCAACATGCTGGGCGTGTTTAGTGATAAACTTAGTAGCATGGTTGGTATCAGAGCAGTATCCAAGCTCAAGAAACCAGAGTTCTTTATCAGACATACAGGTAGGGGAGTCTATGTCAGGTAGGACGGCAAGATCAGGTCTCATTCTCTTCCAGTCCGCTACAGTAATAGTGGAGGGGCGTAACCAGTCAGGGAGACGTTTGCCCAGGACCCCCCTGGGGAGGTCCTCTTCCTTGCCAGCGTCCATGATCATTCTGCGGGATCCCAGGGCTCCGGTGCAGATGGCCTTGTGGATGAGTCGCACTGCGGCGTCATGTCTCTTGATATAAAGCCCCTTGAAAGTCCGGTGTGTGCAGCCCGCCAGGATGTGGCCCGCTACGTCCTCACAGGTGTGGCAAATGGGGCATAGGGAGTTCGTGGGTGGGTGAGTGCTGGTAATATAAGGGAGTTTCCAGCGGAATGCAAGTTTACGGTTCCACAGTCTACCCCAGCGGGCTTTAAGGATGTGGAATTTAGTTTTATGTTGGATAAGGGTTGAGGTCCAAAATTTGTTACTTGCTTGAGGAAGTTGGTGGGGAGTGTTATCAGCCCAGGTGCCCAGGTGGTTGCATAAATCCCTTTAAGAGGGTGTTGGCCAAGGTGGCAGCTAGTGGGCAGGTTAGAGGTGATACCTTGGGTAAGGTTAGGTGCTAAAATTCGTGGGGGAATATCTCCCATGGGTGTGCGAGGAGGTTGAACTGTGGGCCAGTAAACATTGTGGTGGGGGATTTCCCCAGTGGTGTCAGTAAAATTGGTTGAGGTGGGGTGCTCAGCTGCCTTGCGTGCCAGAGTGTCTGCTCTGTCATTTCCAAGGATACCTGTGTGGGAACGGACTTTACAAAGAGTGGTGTGTGAGCCATGATGCAGGATGCGTTGAATGAGGTGTTTTTGAATTGATTGCAGTAATTCAGTATGAATGGAACGGGTTGTTGTGGTAGGGTCATGAATCATTTTTTTAAAGTTGAAGAGAGCAGAGGCTGTCTGTATGGAGGGTAAGAGATTTGTCATAATCAATGTTGAGAAGGGCTTGGTGGATGGCTACCAGTTCTGCCCGGTTGTTAGTTTTGGTGGCCCCTATTCCCCCAGGGTTGATGGTGTAACTTTGTCCTGCAGCCGGGACATATACTGCAGCACCTATTTTGCTAGGATGCCCTGGTTTACCTTTTATTAGGCTGCCATCTGTGTAGACCTGGAGGCCTGAGGAGGGGGTAGCTAGGTAAAGACAAGGGTGGGTAATGGTAAGAGGGGAGGGAGGAGGGTGTTGGTGGAGTGGAGTTTGCTAGGGATTTTTGGCAAGAGATTTAAGTTTCCGAGGGTAGGTGATGACAATGTCAAAGAAGGTAAGAGTGGGAGGTGGTGTGATAGTAGAGGGCTCCCAGGATGAGGAGAGGCTTTGCATGTAGTATGTCCATTGGTCAATAAAATCTGGGAGTTTAGGAAAGTAGGTATCTTGGCTGCCTGTGGGGGTTGCATATAAGAATGAGATGTAGTTTTTGAGTGGAGGGTGGAGTGTGAGATTTGCTACCAAGCCAAATTTCAGAGGTAGTATAAAATTCAGACTGTGGTCTAGAGTCAATATAGTGAATCCAGGAGTGATGGAGGAGAGTTTTGTAAGGGGCAGCAAGGTCATCAGGGAGGAGCATCAGGGTGCAGGTAGGGCTGAGAGTATTTTCAGCATGGTCAGCACTGGCTAGGGCCCACCTTAGAGCTTGGTGTGCTTGTGTGGTGGAGTTGGGAATGTCCACCAGTGAGCCCCCAGTCCAGATGGTAAGAAAGGGGTCTTGGTTGGAGCCAAAGAGCTGGTCAGCAGGGCTGGTAGAAGAGAAGCTGGTGAGGCTTTGGTCGTAGCTAAGGGGGTTACAAGGCCGACGACAGGTGTGGAACAATAGGCACAAACGGTTCAATGTATCCGTCGGGAAATTGGAGTCCGAGGATTGTCAAGACAGAGACGATCCATTGGCGCAACTTTGCTTTAGAATCCCTGTCCGACAGTTTGTGTTCGAGGAGGCGTAATTCCTTACGAACCTCAGTGATCTTTTATTTTAGCAAAACCATGGTCGCGATCAGCGTGAGTATGGGCGGGCGGTCGGATACCTCGTCGTCCGAAGGGACGTAATCCGAGACGTGACCCGAGTCGTCGGGTTGCGTGCGACGTGAGGGAGCGACAGACGGTGGCGAAGCAGTAGAGCCCGAACGAGGGACTGAACCTCGTTGCATTTTACCCGATAGTGCACCCGGCGGAGCGTATGCGTCCGGAATTCGGAAAGGTTCGGGGGTAAAATTCGTCGTGACAATCGTCGGAACTACCGTCGGAACAACCGTTGGAGCAAAAAACCCTGAATTATCAACAACCCGCACATGCCTGTTAGCGGGAGGTTGCTCAGCGGGGCGAGGCAGCTTATCAGTGAGTCGGTAGGTCGTCGTTAGCAAGAGCTGCCGGGCAGTGGACGCCAAGCGCCTTGGTACCCTTGAGGGTCTCGTTCCTCGCATAGATAGATCTCATCTATGGACTCTGGCATGTCCTCCATCCATGAGGTTTTCTTCTTAAGCTGATTGGAGCGAAAGAGGCGGGTGAGGTGGTCCCTGAGGTCCTCGATCACCTGCTGGGCAGCGACCAAGTCAGCGTCATCAGGAGACGAAAGGAGTTCGTTGGCGTACTCCGTCAAGTGCTTGGCCAGGGGGGCGTTGGCGAAAGGAGCAATAGGGTGGTCCTCGGCGTGGTAGTGAAGCATACGCTCCTTCTTTGCCGCCTGTGCGTAGGAGGGCGCCGCGGTAGCCTTCTTGGCGCGCATAAGTGCCAAGGCCGTGCGGGACACTGGCTCCGTTGGAGCGGTTTCAGCCTGACGGGCGCGCTGAGGCAGAGAGTGCTTCTGCCCCACGGCCCTCCCGTTGCCGACTCCGTGGTAGAGGGGCTCGTCGGCACTGGTGGACCCTCCGCCTCCGCCAGTGTCCATGTCCATAGGAATGACCTGTTCGGCCCGAGGCTGAGCAGCTGCGATCATCGCAAGCACGTCCGCCGCAGTAATGGCGTCGGCGCGAGCTGCAGGCAGTTTGCCCCACTCAGAGTTCTGGCGAAGGAGGTCGGCGTTCACCGCGTGGAGTCTGGCGACTTCCTCCTGAGAAGTCAGGAGTTCAGCGGAGGCAGGGGAACGGGGAATGTCAGGCATCGACGTATGACGGTGTGGAAACAGCGTTCGATTGACAGGCAGCACATTGGGAGGCAATTGCACTGCAGGCACGGCGTATTGAGTGGGTATCCCTCAATTTGCGCAAAAGGATTAAATGCAGCAAATGGCAGGTTAGTGCGATAAGGAGCAGGCGCGCGAAATTGCTCACCTGCTTCAACTTCATGTATGTAACTCGTGCCATGCCTCTGTCCGAAGTGTCGAGGGATGCTTGGAGGGCCGTGATGGCCTGTCCATGCTCGGCGTTGAGGGCGTACGTGCAAGGCGCTGCGAGACTCCTCCAGCGAGATGCCCAGCTGGAAGTGAGCTCCAGATAGAAGTTTGCCGCGAGCCTCCGGGGTACTCCCGTCGCGTTCGGAAGCCCGGATAGATGGCTGCGTTCACGGCGACGAGATTGGTCTCCAGCTCCAGGATGGGAGCATCCTTGGCTGCGACGGACTTCGCATAAGTTTCGGCCATGGCCGATTGGGATGCTGTCGACCTGTCCAGAGCACGCTGCAGATAGATTTCCAGCTTGCTCCGAAGAGATCAGGTGATCCCCCACTCCCTAACGCCTACCCTGCTCTGCTCATCACTGTCGTCTTGCCCCTTGCCATTGCCCCTGCCCCTCTGTATATGCTCTCTAACTAACGCCTGCCCAACTCTGCTCATCACTGTCGTCCTGCCCCTTGCCATTATCCCAGCCCCTCTTCGCTCTCTAACGCCTGCGCCAGGGTTTTTCTTTTTGTTTTTGAGCCCCCCCCCTCCCATAGCTATACTGGATCCGGAGCCATCTGGACCTGGCAGATTCCTAGCTACTTATCGCTATTTCCATTTGGCCTCATTTTGGTGTGTGGGTGTGGGTGTGGGTGTGGGTGTGGGGGGGTGGGGTGGGGTGGGGTGGGGTGGGGGGTGGGGGGGGGGGGGTCAGAGCCCGGGGTCAGGGTCGAACCGACGCCGGGACCTCCTCGGCTCCTCCAGTCCTCCTCACGTTTCCTGTCAGGTTCGCCCGAAGTGAGAATGGAAAATGCAAGGGGAAACAGCAACGGGGGAGCATGTTGGGCGCAGCATCTCGCGAGCGGACCCCCACACCCACTCATCAACCCAACAGTAGGTCGGCTCCTACAAAACAAGCTGCAGGAATAAATGCGATGCCCATCAGCTATGCCCGCGCTGGACTGAAAGGGTTGGAGGAAACAGGTGGGAGCAGCTGTCATGACGCATGAAATTGTCAGGCGTTAATGCCGAAAGCAAACAGAAGGGAACGCATCCTCGCCCAGTGCAAAGCATTGGCTGACATTGGCTCGCCCAGTCAGAGCTTTATTCATGTTGCGAGTGAAAAAATAGGCGTCAAGCATTCAATTCAACTGCAGCAGTTGTAAGAGTCGTGGAGGAAAATGAATGAGCGCTCATAAGCGACTGATGTTTGGCCAAGACTATGATTTCCGGGATGGAAAAGCAGTCCGCGGGCGAGGAAGAATGATAGCGAAGGAGGAGGAGAAGAGATTGGGCCTCAACGGATTTGTTTGGCCACGACCGTGTTTAGGGGGAGCAACTACACTAATGATCCGAGTGGGTACGGATGTGTTATCCGATAAATGCCGGGATTGACAATTTCAGTGCAGGGACGGGTAGGGAAGCAAAATTGAATGGACGTCGAAGCGACCCCTCGCCTTTGGCCTGTTGTGTAACGGTCGTGTCAGGGTTTCTAGGTTCTAGTATTAGCGGTTGGAACTTGGAATGTTCCAGGCAGGTGACTGCCCAGCCCAGGGGCCCCAGACCCCAGGCCCCTGGATTCCCTGGCTGAGTCTGGGCTGGCCAGATCTAGGTGCATCGCTCAAACCGCTTTCATCGCTAGGCCAATCTCGAAAGCGATGGGTTTCATCGCTAATAGCGACACATCGCTCAAAAGAAAAACCCTGGCCTGCGCTCCCTTGTTCATCACCGTCATCCTGCCCTTGCCATCATCCTTGCCCCTCCTTACTCCCTAACACCTACCCTGCTCTGCTCAACACTGTCGTCTTGCCCCTTGCTTGCCATTATCCCACCCCCTCGCTCTTTGCTCTCTAACGCCTGCCCTCCCTAGTTCATCAATGTCGTCCTGCCCCTTGCCATTATCCCTGCCCGCCCCTCCTTACTCCCTAACACCTACCATGCTCTGCTCATCACTGTCGTCCTGCCCTTGCCATTATCCCTGCCCCTCCTTACTCCCTAACGCCTACCCTGCTCTGCTCATCACTGTCGTCTTGCCCCTTGCCATTGTCCCTACCCCTCTGTGCTCTCTAACGCCTGCCCTACTCTGCTCATCACTGTCGTCCTGCCCCTTGCCATTATCCCTGCCCCTCTTCGCTCTCTAACGCCTGCGCTCCCTTGTTCATCACCGTCGTCCTGCCCTTGCCATTTTCCCTGCCCCTCCTTACTCCCTAACACCTACCCTGCTCTTCTCATCACTGTCGTCTTGCCCCTTGCCATTATCCCTGCCCCTAGTCATTGAGTCAGTGAGTCAATGAGTCAATCAGTCAGTGAGTCAGTGACTCGATGAGTCAGTGAGTCAATCAATCAGTGAGTCCGTGAGACAATGAGTCAGTGTGTCAGTGAGACAGTGATTCAGTGATCCGGTGAGTCAGTGAGCCAGTGAGTGAGTGACTCAATCAGTCAGTGATTCAGTAAGTCTGTGAGTAGGTGAGTCTGTGAGTCAGTGAGTCAGTGAGTCAGTGAGTTAGTGAGGCAGTGAGGCAGTGAGTTTGTGAGTCAGTGAATCAGTGATTCAGTGTGTCAATGTGTCATTGCGTCATTGCGTCAGTGAGTTAGTGAGTCAATCAGTCAGTGAGGCTGTGAGTCAATCAGTTAATCAGTCAATCAGTCAGTGAGACATTGATTCAGTGATTCAGTTATTCTGTGAGTCAGTTCCTATTAAGGGCGCCTGGAGGCGCTTCCCGAATGAAATGATTCGAATCCTTAATTCAATGTATTTTTAATTGAATTGTATTTAATGTTGTGTTATTTTAATTCGATTTATTCCTTTCCATTTAATTTAATTGACGTGATTTGAATGCATGTGATTGCTTTAAATTGTATCATTTCGAATAGGATTAAATTTGAAGGGCGCCTGGGGGCTTCAAATTAATTGAATTCCAATGAATCGATTGATGATTTAGCATTGTTAACTATAAAGTGACGAAAATATAGTTTTTGAAGGGTTGATTTTTAAGCTGTATTGAACGTTTCTGTAATGTAATGAAATGCATGAATGTAGATTGATTTTTATTTTATAATTTGATGCAAGAAAAATGAGGCCAATCAGGTGTCTGGTTGATTTTACGGAATTTGTACAAGGTATTGCATGTTTCGGCCCAGCCCAAACGTGATCGGTATGTCCCGTCCTCCTGAACGGTTTTTTGGCCAGCGGCAGGTGGCGTGGCTTGCCCCTGCCCCCGCCCCCCGCCCGGTGGCCCCCGCCCCCGCCCCCGCCCCCGCCCCCACTCGGTAGCCCCCGGCCCTGCCCCACGCGCGGCCCTGAGGTGGGGTCCGTGGGCTAATTATAGCACAAGTGCCCTAGGGGAATGTTTCGTCCATTGTGATGCTTACATGTTTCGCCTCGAATTTTTGACGACAATTCTGCTCCCAAACCTATGTACACGCACATGTTGAAGTGGTTCAAATTTGAAATGTTAGCTCAAAACACCCTTCAATCAAATTGTTAACCGTTAATTGTAGCTATTTGGCCCAACCTGAGCTCCTTTTCGTGAATTGCGATGCTCATATGTGCTCTGGTCGGAATTTCTCGTGTATAAATAAGTCTTATAATTCATCAAAAATATAGAATGTTCAACTTTTTTTGTGGTTTTCATAAAACTTGAAAATTTGGTTTGTGACACACGGACGAACGAACGAACGAACGGACATTTTAATGGGGCTAATCCCTCTTCAAATAAAGGGCGCCTGGAGGCGCGTCCCGAATGAAAATGTTTAAAATAATATTAATTTAATTAAAAATTTAATTGTATAATTTTATTATTGTATAATTGTATAATTAATTAAATTAATTGTATTAATTGATAGAGTATATGATTAAACTGAATTAATCAAATTCTGTTAAATTGATTGGTTAATTTAAAAGTATTAATTAATTAATTAATCAATAACATAATTAATTAAATTATATTAAATGAATTATCAATTTAATTAATTTAATTGTATTAATTAATTAATTAATTAATAAAACTGTATTTAATTAATTTGATAGAAGCAAAAGCGTGTTGTATATACCTTTACTTGAATTTAAAGCATTTAATTGATTTGCATTGTATGCATTTGAATTCAATACATTTGCATTTAATTTAATTGAATCGATGTATGTAGCTCTGTTTACAACAAAGTAACAACAATTGATATTTTGTAGGGTTGTTAAATTTGAAGCAGTATTAAACGTGCCTGGACTGTCTTGTAGATGGGATTTATTTGCAAGCAGTTGATGCACACGAAATGTAACCAATCAGAGGTATGGTTGAATTTGTTCAGTCAGCCGCATACAAGCTTGATGTGGCTTTATTCCCCACATTTATGGCAATTAATTCGGGACCCCCAGGACACCACTTGTTGCCAAATACAATATCGTATTACGATTTCGCAGTGTGATATGCATTCTGACTCGTGTTTTGCCAATGAGGTTGTAGAGTCGGCTGGGCGTGTCCCTGGCGTGCGTGGGATTGAACACATAGTCTTGACAGCCTGGACACGTGGCATCTGAATTATGGTCAACCGCTGGCATTCAAACCACTAAGCAAGTAAACCCAGAACACATTAGAAGTCACGGGCAGGAAATGGGGCAAATAGTCGAGAAATAGTTGATATGCAGAATGCGAGAAAGTGAGAGGAGGGAGGCTAGGAGTTTCAGAAGTAGTGGAGTAAGTAGGTACTCATAGCAGAATATGCTACAAAACATTTGACAACTATTGAGAAGGATCATGACCGCTGCAAAGCTGATATCTTTAGTCAAGCGCACTCCAACTACGAGCCAAATGTTTGGGTGCAGAGTTTGCCGGTATCAGCAGCACAGATGGAGAGAGACAAACTAATGTACAAAGATACAGGTGGAACCCAGGGGGGTCATCAGAGGCCTAAAGCATACATACTCTATACCACACCGCACATACACACACATGGGGCTATCCATGCACAGCCACACAGCACTGCGCACGTACATTCACACACATATGGCTATCCATGCACAGCCACACAGCACTGTGCACGCACTTACACACACATGTGGCTATCCATGCACTGCCACACAGTACTGCGCACGCACATACACACACATCTGGCTATCCGTCCATTACCACACAGCACTGTGCATGCACATACACACAAATCTGGCCATCCATGCACTACATCACAGCACTGTGCACGCACACACACACACATCTGGCTATCCATGCACTACAAGATAACCACATGCAAACACAAACACATTCAGCCAATCAAGCATGCACACACAAAACAACTGGCTACACATACATTGTCGCACAGCCATGTGCTAGTACATACACACACATCTGGCTATCCATGCACTACAAGACAACCCCATGCAAACATGAACACACTCAAATACAAACACATGCGCGCACAAAACAATTTGCTATCCATGCACTGCCACACAGCACTATGCACGCACATACACATACATCTGGCTATCCATGCACTGCCACAACAGGCTAACCCATTGCACTACCACACAGCACTGTGCATGCACATACACACACATGTGGCTTTCCATGCACTGCCACACAGCACTGCGCACGCACATACACACACATCTGGCTATCCATGCACTACTACAACACAACCCCATGCAGACACAAACACACTCAAATACACACGCACGCATGCACGCACCAAACAAATTGTCATCCATGCACTGCAACACAGCACTGTGCACGCACATACACACACATCTGGCTATCCATGATTGCAACACAGCACTGTGCATGCACATACACACACATCTAGCTATACATGCACTGCAAGACAGCACCGTGCACGCCCACACACACGCATTTGGCTATCCATGCACCAAAAGACAACCTCATGAAAACACAAACACATTCAGCCAATCAAGCATGCACACACAAAACAAATGGCTACACATACATTGTGGCACAGCCGTGTGGTAGTACATACACACACATCTAGCTATCCATGCACTACAAGACAACCCCATGCAAACACAAACACTCAAATACAAACACATGCACTCACAAAACAATTTGCTATCCATGCACTGCCACACAACACTGTGCACGCACATACATACACATAGCTGGCTATCCATGAACTACCAAACAGCACTGCGCACGCACATACACACACATTTGGCTATTGATGCACTGCAACACAGCACTGTGCACGCACATGCACACACATGTGGCTATGCATGCACTGCCACACAGCACTGCGTAAGTACTTACACACACATCTGGCTATCCATGCATTGCCACACAGCACTGTGCACGTACATACACACACATCTGGCAAACCATGCACTACAAGACAACCACTTGCAAACACAAACACATTCAGCCAATCAAGCATGCACGCACAAAACAATTGGCTTCACATACACTGTCGCACAGCCATGTGCTGGTACATACGCACACATCTGGCTATCCATGCACTACACGACAACCACATGCAAACACAAACACAATCAAATACACACACATGCACGCACAAAATAAATTGCCACCCATGCACAGCCACACAGCACTGTCCACGCACATACACACAAATCTGGCCATCCATGCACTACATCACAGCACTGTGCACGCACATACACACACCTCTGGCTATGCATGCACCACAAGACAACCACATGCAAACACAAACACATTCAGCCAATCAAGCATGCACACACAAAACAACTGGCTACACATACACTGTCGCACAGTTATGTGTTAGTACATACACACACATCTGGCTGTCCATGCACTACACGACAAACCCATGCAAACACAAACACACTCAAATACACGGATATGCAATACAAATTAATATCATGAACTTCCACACAGCACTGTGCACGCACATACACACACATCTGGCTATCCATGCACTACCACACAGCATTGTGCACGCACATACACACACATCTGGCTATCCATGCACTGCAACACAGCACTGTGCATGCACAAATTACACATCTGGCTATCCATGCACTGCCACACAGCACTGTGCACGCACATACACACACATCTGGCTATCCATGCACTACAAGACAAATCCATGCACACACAAACACACCCAGACACTCACGCAGGCAAACACACAAAAAAACAACTGGTTGCACATGCACTGCCAAACAGCACTGTTCATACCAAATACACACACCTGGCCATCCACGCACTATAAGACAACCCCAGGCACATGCACACACATCTGGCTACACATCCACTGCCACACAGATCTGTTTCCGTACACAGATACATACACCTGGTCATCCATGCACTACAAGAAAATCCATGGACAAACACAACCCAATCAGACACTCACGCACACACACACCAGGCCATCCATGCAATACAAGACAACCCCATGCACACATTCACACATATCCAGACACTCACACACGCACACACAAGGGGCTACGCATGCACTGCCACACCGCCCTACTTACATACACACACACCTCGCCATCCCCATGCACTAAAAGACAATCCCATTGACACAAACAACACACTCAGGCACCCACCCACACACACTGGCTATCCATGCACTACACCATGCACTCACACACACTGGCTATCCATTCACTACCCCATGCACACACACAAACACACTCAGACACACCTTGAACACACACACATAACTGGATATCCAACTGCAGCACAACCCAAACACAACTACTGAAGCACGAATAAATATCACGCACTACATCACCACATAACTCGATCGCAATCATCTTCTCATTAACACCATCAGTACTAACAATCTCACCATGACTATCATCATCACTCCTACAATTATAGTCATCTATTTCACAACCATCACTCCATACTATACCAATATACCATGCATGTAGGTACACATCATACAATGCTATGCTACACCATGCCATGCCCCACTATTATACCATTGTACCATGCATGTTGGTATAAACCATAACATGCAGTGCTATGCTGCACCAGGCCATACCATACTAATCTACCATTGTACCATGCATGTAGGTATAAACCATTCAATGTCATGCTATTCTGCACCATGCAGTACCATACCAAATTTACCATGCAGGTAGAGCAAGGGGTGGTAGCATGATCCTTCCCATGTTGTCTCAGCTGCATGCGAAGCAGGGAACCGCGCGCGCTTTAATGAGGCGACGGGCGACTATCAGAGTTGAACTGAGGGGGGCATCAAGAATTGCGAAGAATTGGTTCAAAGACCTAGGTCCGTGTCAAAAGCTAATAATTGAGAAACTTTAACTGAATAAGCCTGCGAGAATGGGCGAGGAGGGAAAACGAGCGAAGAGCGGGTCCCTGGCGATCCTAGGCCGCCTGCCAGGGAGGGGTAACGTATGGCGCGGTGGCGTGGTCCATTTCGCCTCGGCAATACAAATGGGGGCTTGGCCCATGCGAATGATGGTACCTCCATAGTTTGCAACTCGAAAGTCGCTGGTGCTTAATTCCAAGATCCGCAAGGGTGTGAGCTGGATATGCTATCGTTACCCACGTAATTGTTCATTGTGCAAGCTCGCGAGGCTGGAAACATGAACATTACGTGATTTTGAAGTACACAGTACATATCCGTAGGCCCACCCCACGCACCCGTCCCACCCCACGCACGGCCCTGCGGCTGAGCTGTGGCTGAAGTCCGTGCTAATTATAGCTCGTGTGCCCCAGGGGACTGTTTCGTCCATTGTGATGCTTGCATGTTTCGCCTCGATTTTTTGACGACAATTCCATTCCCAAACCTATGTATGCGCACATGATTGGATGGTACGAATTTGAAATGATGACAAATGTTACCCAATAATTGTCGCTTTTGGCCCAAAAAGCACAAACCTTAGCTCCTTTTCTTGAATTGCGATGCTCATATGTGGTCTCTTGAGAATATGTCCGGTATCAAGAAGTCTTATAATTTGTATATCTTATATAATGTTTTGTTTTTTTGTGATTTGAAGTGAAACCTGAAAAAGTAGTTTGTGACACACACACACACACACACACAGTTTTGACAAGCTAATCCCTCAATCAATAAAGGGCGCCTGGAGGCGCGTCCCGAATGAAAATGTTTAAAATAATATTAATTTAATTAAAAATTTAACTGTATAATTTTATTATTGTATAATTGTATAATTAATTAAATTAATTGTATTAATTGATAGAGTATATGATTAAACTGAATTAATCAAATTCTGTTAAATTGATTGGTTAATTTAAAAGTATTAATTAATTAATTAATCAATAACATAATTAATTAAATTATATTAAATGAATTATCAATTTAATTAATTTAATTGTATTAATTAATTAATTCATTAATAAAACTGTATTTAATTAATTTGATAGAAGCAAAAGTGTGTTGTATATACCTTTAATTGAATTTAATGCATTTGATTGATTTGCATTGTATGCATTTGAATTCAATATATTTGCATTTAATTTAATTGAATCGATGTATGTAGCTCTGTTTACAACAAAGTAACGACAATTGACATTTTGTAGGGTTGTTAAATTTGAAGCAGTATTAAACGTGCCTGGACTGTCTTGTAGATGGGATTTATTTGCAAGCAGTTGATGCACACGAAATGTAACCAATCAGAGGTATGGTTGAATTTGTTCAGTCAGCCGCATACAAGCTTGATGTGGCTTTATTCCCCACATTTATGGCAATTAATTCGGGACCCCCAGGACACCACTTGTTGCCAAATACAATATCGTATTACGAGATCGCAATGTGATATGCATTCTGACTCGTGTTTTGCCAATGAGGTTGTAGAGTCGGCTGGGCGTGTCCCTGGCGTGCGTGGGATTGAACACATAGTCTTGACAGCCTGGACACGTGGCATCTGAATTATGGTCAACCGCTGGCATTCAAACCACTAAGCAAGTAAACCCAGAACACATTAGAAGTCACGGGCAGGAAATGGGGCAAATAGTCGAGAAATAGTTGATATGCAGAATGCGAGAAAGTGAGAGGAGGGAGGCTAGGAGTTTCAGAAGTAGTGGAGTAAGTAGGTACTCATAGCAGAATATGCTACAAAACATTTGACAACTATTGAGAAGGATCATGACCGCTGCAAAGCTGATATCTTTAGTCAAGCGCACTCCAACTACGAGCCAAATGTTTGGGTGCAGAGTTTGCCGGTATCAGCAGCACAGATGGAGAGAGACAAACTAATGTACAAAGATACAGGTGGAACCCAGGGGGGTCATCAGAGGCCTAAAGCATACATACTCTATACCACACCGCACATACACACACATGTGGCTATCTATGCACAGCCACACAGCACTGCGCACACACATTCACACACATATGGCTATCCATGCACAGCCACACAGCACTGTGCACACACTTACACACACATGTGGCTATCCATGCACTGCCACACAGTACTGCGCACGCACATACACACACATCTGGCTATCCGTGCATTACCACACAGCACTGTGCATGCACATACACACAAATCTGGCCATCCATGCACTACATCACAGCACTGTGCACGCACACACACACACATCTGGCTATCCATGCACTACAAGATAACCACATGCAAACACAAACACATTCAGCCAATCAAGCATGCACACACAAAACAACTGGCTACACATACATTGTCGCACAGCCATGTGCTAGTACATACACACACATCTGGCTATCCATGCACTACAAGACAACCCCATGCAAACATGAACACACTCAAATACAAACACATGCGCGCACAAAACAATTTGCTATCCATGCACTGCCACACAGCACTATGCACGCACATACACATACATCTGGCTATCCATGCACTGCCACACAACACTGTGCACGCGCATACACACACATAGCTGGCTACCCATGCACTACCACACAGCACTGTGCATGCACATACACACACATGTGGCTTTCCATGCACTGCCACACAGCACTGCGCACGCACATACACACACATCTGGCATGCACTACAACACAACCCCATGCAAACACAAACACACTCAAATACACACGCACGCATGCACACACCAAACAAATTGCCATCCATGCACTGCAACACAGCACTGTGCACGCACATATACACACATCTGGCTATCCATGCACTGCAACACAGCACTGTGCATGCACATACACACACATCTAGCTATACATGCACTGCAACACAGCACTGTGCACGCACACACACACACATCTGGCTATCCATGCACCAGAAGACAACCACATGCAAACACAAACACATTCAGCCAATCAAGCATGCACACACAAAACAACTGGCTACACATACATTGTCGCACAGCCATATGCTAGTATTATACATGCAATACAAGACAACCCTATGCACACATTCACACATATCCAGACACTCACACACGCACACACAAGGGGCTACGCATGCACTGCCACACCACCCTACTTACATACACACACACCTCGCCATCCCCATGCACTAAAAGACAATCCCATTGACACAAACAACACACTCAGGCACTCACCCACACACACTGGCTATCCATGCACTACACCATGCACTCACACACACTGGCTATCCATTCACTACCCCATGCACACACACAAACACACTCAGACACACCTTGAACACACACACATAACTGGCTATCCAACTGCAGCTCAACCCAAACACAACTACTGAAGCACAAATAAATATCACGCACTACATCACCACATAACACAATCGCAATCATCTTCTCATTAACACCATCAGTACTAACAATCTCACCATGACTATCATCATCACTCCTACAATTATAGTCATCTATTTCACAACCATCACTCCATACTATACTAATATACCATGCATGTAGGTACACATCATACAATGCTATGCTACACCATGCCATGCCCCACTATTATACCATTGTACCATGCATGTTGGTATAAACCATAACATGCAGTGCTATGCTGCACCAGGCCATACCATACTAATCTACCATTGTACCATGCATGTAGGTATTTACCATTCAATGTCATGCTATTCTGCACCATGCAGTACCATACCAGATTTACCATGCAGGTAGAGCAAGGGGTGGTAGCATGATCCTTCCCATGTTGTCTCAGCTGCATGCGAAGCAGGGAACCGCGCGCGCTTAATGAGGCGATGGGCGACTATCAGAATTGAACTGAGGGGGGCATCAAGAATTGCGAAGAATTGGTTCAAAGACAAGTCCTAGGCGCGTGTCGAAAGCTAATAATTGAGAAAAATCAACTGAATAAGCCTGCGAGAATGGGCGAGGAGGGAAAACGAGCGAAGAGCGGGTCCCTGGCGATCCTAGGCCGCCTGCCAGGGAGGGGTAACTTATGGCGCGGTGGCGTGGTCCATTTCGCCTCGGCAATACAAATGGGGGCGGCTTGGCCCGTGCGAATGATGGTACCTCCATAGTTTGCAACTCGAAAGTCGCTGGTGCTTAATTCCAAGATCCGCAAGGGTGTGAGCTGGGTATGTTATCGTTTCCCATGTGATTTTTCATTGTGCAAGCTCGCGAGGCTGGAAACATGAACATTACGTGATTTAGAAGTACACAGTACATATCCGTAGGCCCACCCCACGCACCCGTCCGACCCCACGCACGGCCCTGCGGCTGAGTTGTGGGTGAAGTCCGTGCTAATAATAGCTGTAAGTGCCCCAGGGGACTGTTTCGTCCATTGTTACATTACATTACATTACATGTTAAAGTCTACTTGACACGCGAGGGTGTATGAGACTCTGTGCTTTAAACAAAAAGAAAAAGCACCCACAAAGCAAAAAACCCCATTACATCAGGGGTGTGTCGAGGACAAACAAACCAAACTCCCAACCACCGTTTTGGTGGCGTAGGTATTAAACCCCTTAGAGCAGGACCCAGATCTCAACCACTTACAGTGGCGGAGGTAAGAAGCTAACAAATGAGAAGTCTCAAGAAGAAAAAAAAGGGATAATAAATTACGGTGCCACTAAGCAGTCCAGGGCTTCCTGTCTTGCTCTTCTACAAGTAGAAAGATAGTCGGCTAGGTTGCTCCAAAAAGACTTAGTGCCATTTCCATTCATAAAGGTTCTGAATGTGGAATCGCAGAATTCCACATTCCATACGGTTAAGTCGGTATCCTCATGGACATGCCTATAAATATCTGTAAACAGATTCTGGTAGCGGAGGCGAATATCATTATAAAAAGGGCACTCAAACATATGCATTTCATCCTCAGTTTTTTGGAACCCACACATTTGACAGTGTCTCATTGAGCGAGGGATGTGTGCTCTATCCACCACCCTCATTCTTTCTGTGTTCAGCCAATGGGAACCCATTCTAAACTGTGCTATAGAACGAATCTGATCCTGCTTATGTAAGGCGGATGTAAAGGGAATCAAGCCATTGTGATGCTTGCATGTTTCGCCTCGATTTTTTGACGACAATTCCATTCCCAAACCTATGTATGCGCACATGATTGGATGGTACGAATTTGAAATGATGACAAATGTTACCCAATAATTGTCGCTTTTGGTCCAAAAAGCACAAACCTTAGCTCCTTTTCTTGAATTGCGATGCTCATATGTGTTCTCGTGAGAATATGTCCGTTATCAATAAGACTTATAATTTTTATATGTTGTATAATGATTCGTTTTTTTTTTATTTGAAGTGAATCCTGAAAAAGTAGTTTGTGACGGACGGACGAACGGACGGACACACACACACACACAACCAGTTTTGACAGGCTAATCCCTCAATCAAACATTTTGTAATTTTTTTTAATTCGGGTAAATTTTGAATTTTTTTTCATAATTTAAAGGGTGCCTGGAGGCGCGTCCCGAATGAAAATGTTATAAAAAACTCGTTTTTTTTAATTTGATTTAATTTGATTAAATTTGATTAAATTTGATTGAATTTGATTGAATTGGACGATGATTTAATTTCCCTATCAATATGAATGCTTCATATGTGGCAGGTGAATAGGTTTTCCACTTGACTCCAACATGATTCGAAGTTGGTCGTGATTTATTAGTAGACCAAAGTAGATGTTTTGTAACGCGGAATACGCAATATATGCGAAGTTTATAGTGTGTTATAGGCATCATTTGTGTTTGGAGTTTTAGCACGATCACATATGTTAAATGAATTGGTTGATTTCAATTTGATTCGAAGTATGCCATGTCTTTGGATAGGGACAAAAGAGCATGAGGGACAATGAGCCAAATTAATGCTTCGGAATGTTACAAGAGGGGAAGTTAACCATAAGAATTGCGACTTTACAACTATATAGGTAACATAATCTAGAGTAGTTATGAGGGGACAGTAGAGGGACCGGGCAAGGCGGGACCTAAATAGAAAAAGGATAGTGTGGTAGAGTGAGGGGGAATACAGATTAAGCGAACGCACCACCTATGATTTTTATCTATGACTTGACAAGGTAGAGTAGAAAAGCAACACAAAGCCAAGACGATGTATGAAAACGCCACACATAAGTGGTCCAAGTACAATCATAAAGCATGATGAGCTGTGCACTATTTACCAAACCCTGAGCACTCAAACTAGCTCAATACATGGTTTTAATCTCATTTTGGTTAATATAATCTGAAACCCGAGGCTAGCAGAAAGCTAAATTACTGGGAAATATAAAGAAATTATCAGAATTGAGCATTGAGATACAATGTGGTTGGGTCAACAACCCACTATCAACCTCACATTTAACTGAACAACCATGCGAACTTGTAGAAGGGCAAACCATTCTCATACATGCTCAAGTCAACTTCTGCCTTGTCTTAACTAGCCACCCCTCCCATATAGTAAGAAAACTAGTGTGTATAAAAACATGTAACCTAATTTAATCAACAAGTTTACCACATGAGTAAAATGGAGCCAAAGATGTACTGTTCATGTGTCTGATTGATTTCTTTTATCCATTGGGTGGATGCATTGGATAGAAGAAACAAATAAATCAGCATGACCTCTAATGCATATAATAAGAGCATGATATATATGGAACATATGATATCAATATGAGGAATGTCAGCTTAACCATAGAGTTTGTAGACATCTATATATATAGTAGACACTTGACATTGAACATTTGTATGACATCATACATTTAAATATACAATGTGTAGTCTTAAGCTAGCTCTTCCAGTGTTGGCAGAGGTGATGACAAGTCAAAATCGAATCCATCATACAATTTGTATGTTTCAGAAGACATGTCCCGCAAGACATTCATTTCTTCATTATATTCTGCATCTGGTTTCAAAGCTGATTTAAATCTACGAATAACTTCAGCTCTTTCTACTGAATTTGTATACAGTGGTGCTAGCAACCACAAATCACTTAATAAACTAGGCCTCGTAATCGGAACAAGTAGGTTAGCTTTTATTCAATACCCCGGTTGAGGGAGGTTTCAAATGCAAGAACCATTTGTCTTGTCCAAAGGATACTCCTTGTGCAAAATGACTGGAGAATGTTGTAGCTCCCTCAAGTGGCATTCCTTCCCGCAGTACAGTTATTTTACTGCCTGTCTTAATTGCCTTCCCTGGTAACTTAGCGTGCAATGGAATCCTATTATCTGGTTTGCCATTTGTTAGTAAGAAAAGCAATTTAAAGCTCACTTTTTTTAGTGTGATTGGAATACAGTTTTGCAGGACATTCTCTGCAAATCCACTCATGCCTTGGTGCAAGTTTCCAACTTCAAATCCATCAGGTTGCACAAAAATACACCTGGGAAGGTATTTCAATTGCCAAATCTCGCCTTCTCCAGAATCTGCTTCTTCCCGCTCATCCAATACGATGTGTCGACCGATGCACGTGGTGTTATTGATTCTTCCTACTTCTGGGTTGTCGTTGTCTATGAACTTATACATGATCCCAGGGAAAAAGTATTGAGTACTTTCCATGCCCCCTGTTTCTTTTAGTGGTCTCTTGCTTATCAAATTCGTTATGTACATAGACAATTTTGCATTGCATGCAGCAACATTACTATTATGTGCTGACTTCTTGCCTGTGCTTTTGCTTTTGCTTATGGACCCTTTGTCTGTGTCTTTTACGTTCCAAACAAGTAGTCTTTGCTTTGCATTTGATGCATGAATTTTGTACATTATATGGTTTAGTGGAGCTTTTATTTTGTTGCGCAAGACAACTATTTTGGGGCTTTGTTCCAAAAGAGCTTTTCTTCAGATGTATGTGGGTATCGTGCATTCAATGTGTCAACTATGCTCCCTAGTTCATCATCAGTCAATTCTGTTTCTTGCATTAGAAGTTGAACCATGTCATACAATTCTTTACCTGATGGTGTATCAGAACTGAATCGATGTTGCACTTTCAACATGAAGCACGGAGTAAACTGTTTCCAAATTGCTCTCCCTTGTTTTTCCTGATCTATTTTTCCTTGATTGAATGTGTCACTTGGTTTTCTAATCTTTTCAACTGCTTTGTGGAACAAAGGGGTTGCCATAACTGGTTGATGCTGAGCGAAGTCACCTGCCAAGACAATGTGAACCCCTCCAAATATTGCATCATTTCTTTTATCATCAGCAGGACGAAATCTCTCTTGGAGCTTGCGGGCGCCATCATCCATTTGCTGCAAATTCAAAGGTTTAATGAGTTATGTTAGATTATATTAAGGCCATATAGTGTGTTTGCTGTTGTTGGGCAATGCAACAATAGGTTAGATTGTGGTTGAATGGAAGCTACGGTGGGGTTAATTCCCTAGCATTTGGGTTGGGGGGCTACATTAACTTGTGATAATGTGTTTACCTAGGAGGTGTTGAGCTGGAATGAGTTTTAATTTGGTGTCATGTTGCAGAATATTGGATGAATGACTAGGACGAAGTACACAAGTCAGTAATCCCACAATCACTTTTGATGTGGCCCTATGGACAAACGTGTTTCTAGTGTGGTGTATACAATATAATGTATGCTCAAGCCTGGAGCACTGACCCCAAGATTGCTTGGACTGCCAGAATGCAATTCATCAGAAATGACACCCACAAATGTACTGACGCCTCCTACTACAAACACCACACCATCCGTAAGAACAGCTCCCCTGACGACCTGGTGCATGCTGCCACTACCCCAGACCTTCTTGCTCCCCCAACCCCAGCCAAGCTCCTCCACCTCCTATATGGCAACCAACACAGCCTGACCCACCTCCTGGGCTTTAGAGCCCAAAAGAGGAAGGCTAACGAACCTCGATAAACCCCCCATCACAGATATTGGAGGGTCCAGAAAGCCCCATGCACCATTCTCTGCCACCATCTACCTTGTTACATATCTGCTGGCCTTCCCGTGCATTCCTACACCTACTCCTCTGCCACCTCCATTGTGGTCACTTGGTCCCTTGTCCATCTCACAGAGGAACAAATCACCCTGCTGGTTGGTCCCACCAGATTTCAGGAACTCCTCCATGCCTACAACACTGAAACTATCCCCAAAGCCCCCCCCCCCCCCCCCCCCCTCCATTCCACCCAGGCAAGACCTCCACCTCACTAACCTCCAACAACAAGGACAGTGGGCGGAGGGAGGAGAGTTTGATGCCAAATGGTACAGCGAACTCAGGCAAAACCTCATCATTAACATGGCAGACCACCACCCAAATTGGGATATCCACCCCCCCGGCAAATACCACATACAGGCTGGTACCCTGAATGACAGGTACCACCACCTCCCCCCCAATCTCAACAACGGAGACACCACCTACATCTACTCACCAACAGGCCACTGTGTCGGTCATATACCCCTCTCCCAACTCCACCTCCTCCACCACAGATACCATACCACCAAGGCACACTCTCCCAACCTATGGACCCTCCACAGCACTGGAACCTTCGCTGGAGACGTAGCCACCCTCCTATCGCAGCACAAAGACACTACCATCTCCAATGTCTCCCCTGCCATACACAAAGCTATGTCCACCCTGGGGATGACAACGGACCTTGACGCATCACCCCTCCTAATGAGTCCCCACCTCCCCATGGGCAACACCCCCACCCCCATTGGCCAACTGTTTGGCTTAGGACCCCACTGCTACACCCAACCTTGGTACATGGGAAACACACACCTCACCAGCCAGAACCCTGAAGAGGCCCACAAGGCTGTTCGATGGGTACTAGGCAGTGCCATACATGCTCACACCCTAGATATTCCCGCGTGCACCATCCTCTTGGTCCCACACAAACCAACATATGCCCATAACGCCCTCCTAAATCACCCATGGGCTCTGGAACTAGCCACTCTGCCTCCCAAGGCCAAACCTCTCACCCCCTCCCTAATCTGGACGGGGGGCAAACTCACCCCTGCCAAGAGACACAGAGGAACCTACAAACTCATTGCCATCTCAAACCCAGCTGGACATGCCAAGTACCTCCACAACCCACCCACCACATGGGCCCAAACCATGAGGGACATGGGGGCCACTTCTATCCCACGACCAGGTCCCCCCCCTCCCAACTGGGCCTTCCTACCACCCACCTACCCATGGCACTTAGCTCCCTCCTTAAGACCTGGGCACAACAACCCACCCCCATGCAGATAGACCCCACACCCATAACACCCCCCGTGCTCCCGTGCACACATGCTATCCTACAAGCACCAGGCCTCGCTCTATACACAGATGGAAGTGCCATCATAGACAAAGACGGCGTCCTACGCCTAGGGGCTGGCGTATACTCCCTCAGGGCCGCTGCACGTTGCCTCCGCATAGACCCTGGCGGACAGGGCATCACTGCCGACATCAATCGCGCCAAACTCGTGGCAATCCAACAAGCACTCGTACACTCCGAAAGTGATGAAGAACTCACCATGTACTCTGACAGCTTATGCTCCTTGCAGCTTATTAACCTGCACATTTACCATCCCAGCAGGACACGGGAAAACAAACACCGCGACCTCCTGCAAGACATCGCCATCCACATTATCAACAGACACAACGCTGCTGCTACCACACGCCTGCTTAAGGTCCGATCTCACTCAGTTATCGTAGGGAATGACGAGGCAGACACGCTCGCGAAGAAGCGACGACAGGATACAATGTAATTGGACCTGTTAAAACAGGGGAACATGCGCACCTCAACATGCATTGGCCGTCTGTCCAGCCCCCCAAATCTATTAATGGAGACCAGCCCCCCCGGCACCCGGCCAACAATCTCACCAAGGGTATCAAGGCTAACCTCCCCACCCCCCTGCACACTGGGCATGCCAACACCACGGGCGTATACTCCTCCATGTGGGAGCAAGCCAACCCCTTCCTCCTCCCTCAGGCTCCCTAGTAATCGTTTCTGGCAATCCACTGACATCAAATGGTGGCAAAAAATCGGATCGGGTTTTCTATACCGTTGTTACCCATCTTTGATATTCGGTTTTCATCCTTTTCTAACTTGGCAAATTTTGGTTTTTGCCGTGTTTCATTCCTTCCTATAAACCTTTGGGTTTCCATTTGAAGTTCTCTCGAATTTTCGGAGTTCTTTGATTTTTTTTTTTTTTTCAATCTGTTACATATAGTTCTATGTCACCAGTGCCATAGGTGGAGAAGTAGTATTGTATGTCACCTGTGTCATAGGTGGAGTGTCAGCATGAATTGCGGTACTCTCACGCGTTTTATGACTTGGTGACTACTTATGTACTTCCTTAGAACTATCGGTCCTGACAGTACTATGTCAGCTTACTGTTGACTGCGTCATCGGTTCTTCTGACACGCGCTGTCTAACCTGTACCCTGATCAGGTTCCAGGCTACCGCCCCCCCCTTTCCTCCGCTGGTGTCCCTTTATGGTTCCACTATCTTTTGTAATATTTATTCTCGTCTCCGCATTTATAGATTGGCGTGCTGCACACACTAAGTCCACTCTCCGGAGTGTTATCCAAGCTGATAGATGGAGAGTATGGCTTGGGTCTTGGACAGGTGAACTTGGAGGTCTGGGCACAAACTGGTGGCTGCATGAATGCTAATGATGTTGGGCATTTTGCAGTCAGCAAGAAGTACATTTTTTTTTTTTTTTTTTTTTTTTTTTACATTACATTACATTACATGTTAAAGTCTACTTGACACCGCGAGGGTGTATGAGACTCTGTGCTTTAAACAAAAAGAAAAAGCACCCACAAAGCAAAAACCCCATTACATCAGGGGTGTGTCGAGGACAAACAAACCAAACTCCCAACCACCGTTTTGGTGGCGTAGGTATTAAACCCCTTAGAGCCGGACCCAGATCTCAACCACTTACAGTGGCGGAGGTAAGAAGCTAACAAATGAGAAGTCACAAGAAGAAGAAAAAAAGGGATGATAAATTACGGTGCCACTAAGCAGTCCAGGGCTTCCTGTCTTGCTCTTCTACAAGTAGAAAGATAGTCGGCTAGGTTGCTCCAAAAAGACTTAGTGCCATTTCCATTCATAAAGGTTCTGAATGTGGAATCGCAGAATTCCACATTCCATACGGTTAAGTTGGTATCCTCATGGACATGCCTATAAATATCTGTAAACAGCTTCTGGTAGCGGAGGCGAATATCATTATAAAAAGGGCACTCAAACATATGCATTTCATCCTCAGGTTTTTGTAACCCACACATTTGACAGTGTCTCATTGTTCAGGATGATCAGAGTCCTGCCATGGCCCTTGATCTTGGCCTTCCCTATCTGCTTGCAGAAGATAGGTGGAGAGTCTTGATCTGCCAGCTGCAGCCTAATAGGCTGTGGGAGGTCCTGAATGTCATGCAGATGGGAGATGTTACTGGTTGCATGAGAGTGTGCTGCAGTATCTATGATCCATTCTGTCTGCAGTGCTGCCTGGAAAACTTCTCCATCATCTTCTATAGTGCATTCATCATCAGCACTTATTTGTCCAAAGAATGCTGTATTAGCCAGGGGGTCAGGTGGCAAGGCAAATGAAACAGACTTGCCTCTGGTTGGTGTAGCAAGCGTGGGGTGATAACGTGGGCCGATAATTTCCCCAGATAGAACACGGGGTGATAAATACGAGAACGGGGTGATAAACTGGACCAGATAGGTATTATGACATTAATCCAGATAAAACCAAAAAATATTGTATCTAGAGATAAAAATAGAATTACATTAATCCGCGGATTAATGTAATTCTATTTTTATCTCTAGATACAATATTTTTTGGTTTTTATCTGGATTAATGTCATAATACCTATCTGGTCCAGTTTATCACCCCGTTCTCGTATTTATCACCCCGTGTTCTATCTGGGGAAATTATCGGCCCACGTTATCACCCCACGCTTTTTGACCCAAATTTCTAAAAGGTCATCTCACCGCGTCGGGTGTCGAGCACGGTGTGATACCGACGCGTATCTAACACAAATCCGATGTACATCTAACACAAATCTAATTCGGATCTATCCTAAAACTGTCTGTACGGGGGCAAATTCTGGTTTTTCGTTCGGCGCATCGAATGAGTCGCAGTTCGATAGAGAGAGATTCGAGTTTGTAATGCGTCATATGTACAGACTTTGCATGGTTTACACTCGTTTTTCGAGTCTCACTCGGACCACTTGTATTCGATTGATTGAAGCCGCGCATTGTGTCGCGGTTTTCGCAACCTCATTCACTATGGTCCGGTTCTCCAAAGAATCCGCGCATGGTCTCGAGCAGGCTTCTGCTTAACACACTATGGGGAATTCTGAAGGGGGGATCGCGGGTCCCGCAGAGCGGGACAGTGGAATTGAGCTGCTGACTCACTCTCTGATCCCATGTGGAACCATCAACCAAGCAACAACCCAGCGGCGGATTGGCGGTTCCGTATACAAATTCAAAAAGACCCATCTTAACAACAAACGGTAGGGAAGTAAGAACCTTGGTGGTTCCGTCAAAAAGACACTCCATCAATCAATAGATCTCGATCTCAATCAATAGATTTAATTTCAAATATATACACTTTCATTCATTCATTAAATGCCACGAGTGGCAAAACTACCTCAAGCAAAAAAGAAACGAAGAGTCGAGCTGATGTCGTTTGCTACACAGGTCCCCGTCCGAGCGGAAAGAAGGACGACTCTTACACGTCCGAAGAGTTCGTCGCGTTTATGAAGATTGAGGCTCTCCGTTTCTCTGACAAAAAAGAACGGACGCTTGATGAATGGATCGAGTGGGCAGACGCGCTGCGCATGAAAGCATCGAGTTGCAGAAAAGTAACAAAATGCAGCGATAAATTATCGTCTGCGCGTAAGGTAGCTGAGAAAACTTCAAAGCCCCTCGAATCTTGTATCAAGAGCAAATGTATTAGTCGTTATGAACTCATGGCGAAGTTTAATAAGAATGACAAAAACGCCATGAGCTCGTTCGATAAACACGCACTTTCCGCGGAGTGCGGTGCCGTTAATTGCTCGAAGGAAGGTGTGAAATATGGCAAGGCGACCAAAGCATTTGACGCAATATCGAAGCGATGCGAAAGAATCCGCTAAGCGAAGGCGATTTTACTACTTCTGCTTGGACACTCTTTTTGGTTTTATGAAGGGGGAATCGCTGGAATTCCTGTCCCGAATGACTTCTGCGATGAAGACTTCTTCTTTCTTCGACTTACACGAAACTTGAAAAATGTGAATCTTTTGAAAATGTGAATTCCTGTCTTTTTTCATAAAGGAATTTGGCCCAAATTTCTAAAATGTCATCTCACCACGTCGGGTGTCGAGTACTCCTTACATCAGGCAGAGGCCTCAATAAAGCACCCTTTGTTCATGCTACAAGTAGTTGTATTGGCTGCATTCTGAGAGAGTTGGACAATGATTTTGATTTTCACAACAGGTGTATGTAGTGATGCTCGGATTTCTGAAACACCGCATATGGGTGTGACTGTGTTTGCCAACATCATTTTCAATGTAGCAGTGACAAGTTTGCAGACTGACTCGCGATCTGGAACATCCATATTGGCGAGGATTGGGGATGCACGTGTAGACCACTCTGTAAATGCCACGTTGATTACTTCGTCGCTTGGGACACTTGTTTGTAATACGACGACGGGAAGCTGAATTTGCATGTTTAATTTAAATATATACGGACATTCCTGTACACACGATGAACGCATCAACCACATTGCATCACAGAGGGGACCCTGCTTGACAACTCTATCGGTATTGTGAAGGGGAAACCGCGGGCCCCACGGAGTGGGGCAATGGAATTGAGCTGCTGACTCACTCTCCCACGCATATTAAAGGGGGTCCTGAAGACATAAAGTAGTAATATATAGATATACATATATAGAGAGCTTTGTCCAAAAGGACACTACTGGTCCTACAGGCCTACCACCGGATGAGGATAGACGTATTGGAACAAAAAGGTAGGGGAGTAGTACTAGTATGACCCTTTTACATAAAGTAGTAATATATAGATATACATATATAGAGAGCTTTGTCCAAAAGGACACTACTGGTCCTACAGGCCTACCACCGGATGAGGATAGACGTATTGGAACAAAAAGGTAGGGGAGTAGTACTAGTATGACCCTTTTACATAAAGTAGTAATATATAGATATACATATATAGAGAGCTTTGTTCAAAAGGACACTACTGGTCCTACAGGCCTACCACCGGATGAGGATAGACGTATTGGAACAAAAAGGTAGGGGAGTAGTACTAGTATGACCCTTTTACATAAAGTAGTAATATATAGATATACATATATAGAGAGCTTTGTTCAAAAGGACACTACTGGTCCTACAGGCCTACCACCGGATGAGGATAGACGTATTGGAGCAAAAAGGTAGGGGAGTAGTACTAGTATGACCCTTTTACATAAAGTAGTAATATATAGATATACATATATAGAGAGCTTTGTTCAAAAGGACACTACTGGTCCTACAGGCCTACCACCGGATGAGGATAGACGTATTGGAGCAAAAAGGTAGGGGAGTAGTACTAGTATGACCCTTTTACATAAAGTAGTAATATATAGATATACATATATAGAGAGCTTTGTTCAAAAGGACACTACTGGTCCTACAGGCCTACCACCGGATGAGGATAGACGTATTGGAACAAAAAGGTAGGGGAGTAGTACTAGTATGACCCTTTTACATAAAGTAGTAATATATAGATATACATATATAGAGAGCTTTGTCCAAAAGGACACTACTGGTCCTACAGGCCTACCACCGGATGAGGATAGACGAAGGAACGTATTGGAATAACGCGACAAGCAGTAGCAGCGCAAGCATCCGCTTTCTTATTATCGGTCTTGTTGTTGCTCGTCATCCTTCCACCTGAGTCGGAACCCCATGAACACGTTGGTGCAGTTGACGCCATTGATCTTCTTCTGCTCGTGGCACACGACACCCAGCAGGTTCTGAAGGGTGACCTTGAAGGTCCGGGGCTTGTGATCGTAAAAATCGCATGACCGAAACAAGGCGGTGGCTTCTTTCAATGTGAAGAAGGAGGAGCCCGGATCGAAACTCGGATCCGAGACAGGGATCTTGACTACGTGCGCGTTCACGAAAAGGTGGACGGAGTCGTTGTTGGCGAGATACGCGCGGCTGTCAGTGGCGACCACATGTGTAAGTTTGTGAAGACATGATTATTCTGTGTAGTAATTCAAATATAAAAAAATAATTATCGCGTTGGGCTCCTTGTCCATCAGACAGACACATGACACGGTGGCTTGCGCAGACTCACATCTGTCTCCACACGACACACGGAAAAAAAATTCTGCAGTTCTTATTTTTTGTAATAATTATTGTTCCCAAGATGGAGAGTCTTTTCAGAGGTGTTCATGTGAACACGTTGAAAATAGGGATTGATTGATGCGTAATTTACCGGAAAAACTTAACCGTGAGACACCCCAGGCTGTGTTAGGCCGACGCCGCATTTTGGTTACATTTCAAACAGTGTCAGTCTCCGGCGAGCCGTTGAGATTGCAAATAATTAATTCAAAAAGAATTCCTCACATATGTAGGCAAGGAGTGGGACAGGGAGAATAGTGGGCGGATTCAACTGGTTACAATAGCCAATCTCAAATACATAGATCTCTCCATCTCCCCCCACCTCATCAACTAACGTCCAGACCCACCCGCCCCCATGCTAAGTGGGCATACACCACAGTCACATGATTCGAATGTAGTCGAGTGATCGACTGTCACAACTGCATTCGCAGGGCAATCCCTGCAATTCACAAGCATAGGGATAGGCATACCAAACATCTTCATGATTAGGACACTAAAATCAGGAGACGAAGAGTGCTTCAAATCTCGCAGTCGAACCCCTTCCCTGTCGACAACATCATCGCCACCATCCTCCTCGTCGATGATGCAAAAGATGCCATTCTTGATGTACGGAACACTTCCTGCATACTCGGAATGCATACACACGGAAGTTCGGAGCTGAATCTTGATAGCCCCCTTCTTCATCATAGCCATCTTCAGTGCCTGCGAACATGGGTGGATGTTTGGTCAGCTCATGCTTTCGCAGCCAGCACAATCTTCGCAATCAATTACTGGATAATGCTTTCGAAGGTGGAGACATAGAGCTAGCAAGCCAGCGCAATCCAAACTCGAACTTCGCAAATACTAGCAGCCATGAAAGTAACCATGACTGGATAATGCTTTCGCAGGTGGAGACATAGAGCTAGCAAGACAGCGCAATCCAAACTCGAACTTCGCAAATACTAGCAGCCATGAAAGTAACCATGACTGGATAATGCTTTCGCAGGTGGAGACATAGAGCTAGCAAGACTCGAGAATAATAGCAGCAATGAAAGTAACCATGACTAGATCTCGATGACTGCTACTATTGAACTCACCCTCGGAATCAGCTTTCGGAGTTCGCTGGATGCTCCCTAACACACGGAGTTCACCCTCGGAATTAGCTTTAGGATTTCGCTGGATACACATTGAGTTCGTGAGAGAAGAATTGGAGAACTTCGGAACTTCGGAACTTCGGAACCTCGGTACTTGGTTAAGATTGACATGGCTGGGGTGTGTGTGGCTTGGCCTGGGTGTGGCGTGGCCAGGGTTCGTATTTTTCGAGGCGCATGGGGACACGTGTCGTCTCAAGCAGACTTCTGCTTGACAACTATGTCGGGTGTATGAAAGATGAATCGCGGGACCCACGGAGTGGGGCAGGGGAATTCAAGTTGAGGACTCGTGGGAAGATTAGAGGCGCGCGAAAACATTACGCATTGGATTACGCATTGATAGAGAGTTGGTTGGGACGCGCGTATCATGAGGATTTAGTCGACGACAAGGGTTTCGTGTGCGCCTCAAACAAACGAGTGTAAGAAACGCAAAACACGGACAGATTACGTGTGTCATGAATGTACGGACGGGGGGATGCGACAGACGCCATGGTATGTGGGGGAATCGCGGGACCCACGGAGTGGGGCAGTGGAATTCAGCTGATGACTCGCGGAAACACGTGTAGGATCTGACCTGCTTACACGCGCGCGTCGGGGTATGGGGGACAAGTGTAGTCTCAAGCAGACGTCTGCTTGACCCACGGGGTGAATTGTGAAATTGTCAAGCAGTGCCATAGAAGTCATACTTAAAAACACGCTTTGCTATATTAATTTTGACTTCCATGGCACTGCTTGAAAACTGACGAAGGTGGATGGAGGGTTTCTCCTCCTGCTTATAGGTCAAGCACGGAATTGAGATGCGGACTCGTGTGCAGGATATGACATGTTTATGGTGTAAACAGGATCAGAGTAAGCAAAATGTAGATGTTGTAACAGACCAAAGGGTTATTATTATCCACATGAATCACCATTTCAACCACGCAATTGGATTATTATCCGACTGAACAAGGTTGAAACGATGCCGACGGACGCAACAAAACAACCCAAGGCCAACTTGGCGCCATGCCCACCCATCAGGGGGCTGGGAGCAAACTGGCACAGGGGCGAAGGCGCAAAGGCGAGCATGCAGGCAGATGCGACGATCATGCGCGCAAGCGCGCAGCTGCAGCTGCAGGACCCGTTCAGTGGATGGAGACAGTTCGGATGCTACAAGGAATGGACAGACGCAAACGAGGCGCTGCAAAGACTCAAGGGACACGCGAGACACGCGTTCGAGATCATACCGTTCGGAAAGCCATGCAAGCCGTACCTTGATATCGACGGTCCACCACTTCCGAACGACCAGGTGCCCTTCCCAGACGTCGCCGCGCTGGTCGCACACACAGAGGACGCAATCAAGATGATCTTCAGCAACGACTACGGAATCCAGATCGACGTCGACAACGACCTCATATGGCTCGTCAGCCCAAACGCCAAGAAGCTCAGCCTGCACCTCATCATCGACACGAAGAGAGAAGGAACGCCGCTCCACGTGTACAGCAGCAATCATCAATCAGACACCACAGGCGCAGCACACCTCGCCATGAGACTGCAGCAGCTAGACCCAAACGGAGTCGGGAAGCTCGTAGACATAGGCGTGTTCACAAAAGATAGGGAAATGAGAATGCTAGGGTCCTGCAAGTTCAACAAGGATGCGGACTCGGTCCTCGTCCCGCTCAAGCAGCACCACAAGGATGACCCAAACACAGCACTCAGGACAGTCATCTCAAACGTGACAGAGGATGCCGCACTCATACAGGTGCCAGAGCACATACCGAGATACGTCAAGAAGAACGGGATCGCATGGCCAGCACGACCGCGCACGCAAACAGTCGCAGACGCAGTCAGAGCGGCGGGATCCATCATCGCAAAGGCCGTAGAGAAGGAACCGCACGTCCGACGCGCCGACATAATCGTGCGCATGCTCGACCTACTCAGACGAGACATGCACCCATCAGCATTCCACGACAGACGACCCGCAGAGGACGCATTCGATCGATCCGTAGGCGTCAGGTTCAACTACAGTGACAGGAGTGAACCTTGCTACACAGGAAACATACACCACGGAGAGCAGAACATGCGATGCTTTGTAGACACAGCAGGAAACTGCATCGTCAAGTGCTTCTCCGCCACATGCGACAACCACGCACCCGCGTGCATAGGAAGACTCGTGGAACCTGCTGGAGATTCATGGGACGCGGGAGCATTGCACGTCAACAGTAAGTACATAGACATAGACGCATGCCTAGAGATGAAGCAGGCGGTCGACGTGTGGTTAGACCCGGAGCGAAAGGACGTCAACACGCTCTCAGTGCGCAGCCCGATGGGGTCAGGAAAGTCCACCATGCTAGACGCACTCCTAGAACGCGTGGGCGAGGACAAGACCGTGCTCGTCGTCACATACAGACAGTCGCTCGCGCTAGAGCACAAGAGAAAACTGGCGCGCAAGGGATTTGTATCATACCTAGACGCCGACGTCACACCACAGGACCTCAGGCGAAGGGATAAGACACCGCGCGTTATCTGCCAGATCGAGTCGCTACACAGGCTCGCAGAGCACCCGTGCATGCGATACCTCACATCGGGCTTTGACATAATTGTACTCGACGAGGTGGAATCTCTGCTGCGACATTTTCTGTCGCCAACCGTTGTCACCCCATTGGCTGAGATGCGGGGTCTTGCGGACACGCTCAACGCGACGACAACCGGCGTCGTCACAATGGACGCGACATGGGGAAGCGTCACGAAAGAATTCCTCAAGCAGGCCGGATTGCGCAACCTGCTCGTCGTCAACGACTACCGGAGCACAGAGAACGCGCGCACATTCTCCATATCGAAGGACGAGGTGACATGGAGCGCGCAGATCAGAGACGACATCACCGCAGGCAGGAACGTCGTCGTCGTCTCGCTCAGCCAAGAGAGAGCGATGCAGGTGCACAAGGTCGCACTTGACACATTCGACGACCCGAAGGACGCGGCCAGACTCTGCCTGCTGCACACGTCCAAGACAGCCGACTCGGTCAAGGCGAAGCTCATCGACGTAGACGCACTCTGGAGCAGCAAACGGATCGTCGTGTACACGCCGACCATATCGGCGGGCATCGACTTCAGCACCGAGCATTTTGACAGGATGTACCTATACCTGTGCCCCGGGTCCACGGGGCCGATGGGCGCGTTGCAGATGACAGGACGCGTGCGCCACCTGGTCGACACAGACGTCAGGACGCTCGTCGCCAAGAACATGAGGGTGGCACGAGAGGCAACCCGACAACACTTGACGCACGTCGACCTATACCAGTGGCTCAGGTGCGATAGAGGGGTGAAATTGTAAAAGTGCCATAGAAGGGATACTTCTAAAACACTATTTGCTATATTAACTCTACCTTCGATGTCACTGCTTGAAACTGTCGCACGTAGAGAAACCATCCATCCACTTGCGTCAGTTTCAAGCAGTGCCATAGAAGTCATACTTAAAAACACGCTTTGCTATATTAATTATGACTTCTATGGCACTGCTTGAAACTGACGCAAGTGGATGGATGGTTTCTCTACGTGCGACGATGTCAAGCACGTCGACCTATACCAGTGGCTCAGGTGCGATAGAGGGGTGAAATTGTAAAAGTGCCATAGAAGTCATACTTAAAAACACGCTTTGCTATATTAAATATGACTTCTATGGCACTGCTTGAAACTGACGCAGGTGGATGGATGGTTTCTCTACGTGCGACGATGTCAAGCACGTCCAAGCGATCGACGGCGGAGAAGAGCACACGCTGCAGGAGCTCTCGGGTGGCGCTCTCGCTCCGTTGTGTGCGACCGTGGCTCCACCGACTCTGAAGATGACTGTCGAGAGCTACTTTCTGGCGGAAATACACAATGCCAGCTTCGACTACCTGTCCTGCTTTGCCGACCTCGTGGAGCCTGCAGGTCACCGCGTGGACCTCGGTACCAGCTACGCTGCGGTCAGTGCCGCGCGTGTGATCGCCCCTGGGGAGGGAGACGTGGAGGCGACTAGCGAGTTCCTGTTGCGCGTCCTCAAGGCTCAGGAGCAGATGGATGCGCTCACCGGGTCTGCCCCTGTCGCTGTACCTGCCCCTGGCACTGTCGCTGTCCTTGTCGCCGTCACTGTACCTGGCACCAACATCCTCAGCAACCCTGATGTGCCCACTGCCATGCGGCGCAAGGATCTCTTGGATGCTATCGAGCAGCGCGTGATGGCCAACGACGCGAGCGAGGACGACAAGTTCATTATGTACCTGAGCCGCTACTGCTCTGCATGGGGTATCGACCGCGTCGACGAGGCGTTCCTGCTGGAGAACAAACCTGGTGCTGTCGGTTCTCCGAAGGCGAGGCTCATGTCGCGCCTGCTGTGCCCGATCCTGCGCCCGGTGCGCGGCGCCGACGTGCACACGACTGAGCACTCAGGGTTGCTGAAGATAGTTCTCATCGAGGAGACACTTGCTGCTCTGGGATTTTCGTCCCCGTTCGACACCGAGACCGTGATCCCAAATCTGATGACGGTGTTCGACACCAAGCTCAAGGGAACACAGATGTTCCGAGAATACAACAACACCGCTCGACTGTTCAGCCAGGCCTCGTGTGGCGTTCGCGACGGGTGGGACCTGTGCAAGGTGTCCAAGGCGGTCAAGATGATCCTGAGTGCAGTGGGTATAGACATGATGAACGAGACCAAGCGCATTCAGTTCAAGGGCAAGAGGACTCAGGAGGCGAGAAACTACCGCCTGTGCCCGGAGAGTGTCTGCCGTATGCTCGAGCTCGTTAAACTTCGTCTTCTGCGAACGGACCTCGCGCCTAGAAACGAGCACGCCGCCGCTGCCCTTTCAGGTCACGAACTGTCCATGTACAACCACCTGGTTGACGTAGCGTCGCCTGTCGCGTATGTCTTCGAGCCTGACGACGACGAGCCGTCAGGCCTATAATAATGGTGTAAACGTGCGCATTGGGATAGCATATGAGCAGCTCGACAGAGATCATGGCGCACATGACAACCAATGTCGTGTACGCGTTGTTTGAGCACAAGTTCATTCAGAAGGATGAGATCGTCTTCAAGGTGGGCAGGACGTCGAATCCCTTTGGTCAGCGACTTTCTCAGTACCCGAAAAACTCAAAGATGATATTCGCAATCCACGTACTTAATCCGCGTGCTTGTGTGGAGGCTGAGACTGCCCTGCTCCGGTACCTTAGCGGAGACCCTCGAGTCAAGCCCCGTCGATACGAGTACTACCAACTTGACGCGGGTGATGCAGGTGCCGTCTTTCGGGAGATGGCCGATGTCGTATTCCAGTACGTGTGGACAGGTAGCGTCGACAGCCTTGATTGCGGCACCGAGGACGTGCCAACCGACCCCCCCATATTTGCCGTTCTTGAGCAAGAGAAGGAGCGAACGTCTTGAGGCGCAATACCCCAGTGATGCTGGAGCTCGTGAAGCTTCGTCTTCTGCGCACGGACCTCACGCCGCAGCTGCCCTTTCTGGCCACGAGATGTCCATGTATAGACAAGCCATAGTCCATCGGCAAACAATTATTAGATAGATAGATAGATAGGATAGATAGATAGATAGATAGGATAGATAGATAGATAGGATAACGCACTTTATCACGACACATACCGCATCCTCACACACGCGTCGCGGAGGCTGCTGTCGAGATCATGATGATGATGCCCACCACTCACTCACTCACTCACTCATTCTCACGCATTCTCACGCAAACGGCGGAACACGGTCGAATGTCGTGTGTCATGTAAGGATGCGGGGGGCGCTGCTGACACACGTGCCGCTCGACATCCATTTAGGGGTTTGAGATGGGGGGACGGATATAGGGAGGTCTTACAGGATGATGAGTGACGGAATCATATCCACTGGCTGACCAAGACTTCTTCAGACGATCACCGAGACATGGCATGGCATGTTGGTTGGGTTATTTATTTGTTTCTACGATTTTGAAGGTTTAAGGGAGCATAACTGCTAGGGAACGTTATTACAATTGTAAACACAAACAACTGAACAAAAAAGACAAAAAAGATCGCACACAATGAACTCGTCGAGGAAGGTCACGAAGTTCGTCACGCCAACAAACCAAAATGGAGACAAGGGGATTTCAACGTTGTCAAAGAAGCGATACTTCGAGATGGAAGAGAGAGTGAAGATGATACTGGGGGGTAAATTACAGGAAGAGGCGGGAATGGTCATGAAGGCGATGCGTGAGATCATGAAGTTCGACCCGAATGTATCAAGGTACAGTGAGGAGGTCAGGGAGGTGCTTGAGGAGAACTCAAGGAAGTGGAGGCAGCGGAATAAGGACGAGAAAAATGCGGTGAGATTAAATTATGGTTTAGAAGTTTTATAGAGAGGTCAAGTAAGATTTTTCATGCCTCACTATCAAGCTTCTCTCAAGCAGACACTTTATGATGATGATGATGATGATCTCTCATCAAGGACGGCGGCATATGTCGAGTCGAGGAACATCACATCACATCACATGGCGACCTCTCGTATCACGGCGGAAACTGTGTCGAGGCGAGTCACATCACATGGCGACCTCTCGCATCACGGCGGAAACTGTAGAGTCGAGGCGAGTCGAGGCAAAGATAACAAACAACACTTGGATGAGAACCGTCTCACATTAACATATAACAAGCGGCGGAGCCCCTTTCACCTCCCCACAGCGGAGCGACTGGGGGCGACCGGAGGGGAGCCCCCACAAAAGGTCCGCGAGGAACCGAGCGGGTGGGCGACCGGAGGGGAGCCCACAGTTCACATCAAGCTTGGAAGAAGCGGTATCGGAGGACACAAGCAAACGGCGGAAAACTGTCGCATCCACACATCAGTCAGTCAGTCAGTCCGTCCATTCATGACTAATACACGGATGCGGTGGCGGATCATCGTCATCGAATGAAGTGTAAACAACCATTTTTAAGCACAGCACACTTCACAAACGAATGAGTTCCTTTGACGAAATCAATGAAGATGTATTGGAGATCATTCTAGCCAATGCGATTTCGAACGAATCACACCTCAAACAAGTGCCTCTCGTCTGCGAAAAGTGGAGATGCGTCACACCCCGGTGTGTCACAAGGATCCACCTAAGACATGATTCATTATTAAATTATTATTATTATCCTCGTTTTATACAGATTATAATCTTTTCAAATCAGGCCATTGGATAGTATTTGTGTATAAAGATACTTGTGGATATATTACCACCATCTATTATTTACAATCATAATTTTTTATGATAATGATTTCATCGGAAATAAATAACCACATCTCGAGACGGCTCAAATGCCTAGAACACAAGTGGGAGTGGAGTTCATTGAGTTATAACTCATCTTTAACGTGGGACATTATCGAATGCAATCCAGACAAACCTTGGGACTGGTATTGGATCAGCAAAAACCCATGCATCAAATGGGAGATTGTCATTACAAACCCTGACAAACCATGGGACTGGCGTGGTTTGAGCGCAAACCCATATATCACATGGGAGATTATACGAGATAATCCGAACAAACCATGGGACTGGTTTAGGATCAGCACAAACCCCAATATCACATGGGAGATTATACAAGCCAACCCCGACAAACCGTGGAATTGGTATTGGATCAGCAGAAAACCCAACATCACATGGGATATTATCGAAGCATACCCAGACAAACCATGGGACTGGGACTGGATCAGCATAAAACCCGCCATCACGGTGGATATTGTCAGAGCCAACCCCGACAAACCATGGGACTGGTGTGGATTAGGCGCAAACCCCAATATCACATGGGATATTATACAAGCCTACCCAGACAAACCGTGGAACTGGGACTGGATCAGCAGAAACCCCAATATCACATGGGATATAATCCAATCCAACCCCGACAAACAATGGGACTGGTTCGGATTGAGCAGAAACCCCAACATCACGTGGGATATTATTGAAGCCTACCCAGACAAACAATGGGACTGGGACTGGATCAGTAGAAAACCCACCATCACATGGGATATTGTCCAAGCCAATCCCGACAAACCATGGGACTGGTGTGGATTAAGCGCAAACCCATATATCACATGGGATATTATCGAATACAACCCAGACAAACCGTGGAATTGGAACTGGATCAGCAGAAAACCCACCATCACATGGGATATAATCGAAGCTTACCCTGGCAAACAATGGGACTGGTTTGGATTGAGCAGAAACCCCAATATCACATGGGATATTGTAAAAGCCAACCCAGACAAACCTTGGTGTTGGTATGAATTGAGCACTAACCCCAATATATTGCTATCTTCCCTAGACATATGTGATATCATACGCAGATACATGGCAGTAAGAACTATACAAAAAATATGGCGACATGTCAATACAAACCCGAGTTATGTTGTATGTCAACGCAGACTCTATAGGGAATATAATGAATTTGGGTGTATTTGTATGTCAACACAGACTCTATAGGGAATATAATTTCGTCAGAGGTGTTCATGTGAACACGTTTAAAATAGGGATGATTGATTGATGGATTGATGATTCTTCTTATTTTTTGTTGAAATAATTGTTGTTCCCAAGATGGAGAGTCTTTTCAGAGGTGTTCATGTGAACACGTTTAAAATAGGGATGATGGATTGATGATTCTTCTTATTTTTTGTTGAAATAATTGCGCCTCCAGCAATGGGTGGTCTCCCTTTGCAGGGCCCTACTCTGGAAATGCCTTCAAGGTTACTTTGCGGTTCCTGTGATTGATCTCTGAAACTATCCCGTACTCCATCAAGTAATCTTGTCCTAAGAGGCAAACATGCTCGCATCTCTCCTTAGGACACAATCCTACTTGCATAATCCTCCCATTGAGCCGCACAGTGTAAAAACTGACTCTGGTGGGGTGATTGGGATCCACCACTCCGACATCCTCAAAGCCGAGTGCCTCCAACACCTCCTTTGTTAGGTATGTGAGCGCTGATCCCGTGTCGTACATCATGACAATGCGTAGCTGCTTTGGTGGGTGAGGGTCCGCCACTTTCTTAATCACCATGAACTCTTCGGCGACCATTGGCAGCACAACGCGGTTAAGTGTGCCGTGGATGATGCCCGATACCGTGTCAGGGAAACCACCAGTATGCTCCTCCAAGTACTCAAACCCGAGTTTGCCCGCCACTGCACGCACCACAGTGGGATCATGGAAGACGCTGCACATCATGTCGTCAATCGCAGCTTGATACGGGTCACGGTTGACGGTGAGCTTGCCCGGCACCTCAAAATCGTTGTAGATTTCCATGATGTCGGCTTCTCTTGATACCTCCAATAGATGAATGGTGAGGGCATCCAAACGCGACAGAATCACATCATTGTCAGGTGTTGCGAAGCGTACGTAACTGCATCAGCCTGCGGTACAGTCAGAGACAGAATTTGTGGGACACCCTTACCGGTGACCCTTGAACCCAATTGATTGGGTAGGTCAGCTAAAGGTTTTGTATCAAAGTCCCAATCCTTCGTGTCCTTCATCCCGTATTTCAGCATTTAAGCTGGCCCAGAGGATAACAATTGTAAGCTGCTAACTGACCAAGGTGGGTCGGTTGGTTGAGCGCCCACATTTGCCTCTCCGGAAGCTGGGGTTTTAGGGGGGGGGGGGCGAGGGAACACAGAATTCACAGTTCACATCAAGCATCAGACACACTAATGGATTGATTAATTGATCATGCAAACACACGTGAAGAAGAGTGATAGGCGGCGAACGCACACAAGAGACATAATAACGCATGGCACACGCAAAACGGAGGAGACGCGTCCATCATGCATGGAAGACCAGGGGATAAGAGTAGAATACATGGATCATACTATTAATTACTATTCCACTGACTGTAGGCTACAACATGGATCCCAAGGTGGAGCAAATCGAACACCCAGACCCCCTCGTCGAATTGATCGAGTCGGTTGGCCCCTGGCTCAAGGAGACGTTCCCGTACTGGGATATGCCAGACTTCACTCCGAAAGTCAACGGCGAGGCCATTGCGAATCGTCCCACGTGTCCTCTGCAACTGGCCGAAATGGCCGAAGTCGGCGACCACATCGCGGTGAAGGCAAAGTCAGGTTACTGGCATCATGGTATTTTTGTCGGTCGTGTGGAAAAAGGCCCTTACATGGTGATCGACGTCTACGGAGATGACAAGGCATTATCGACCATCTGTAATCGGACGCTGACCGCATTCACGAACGGGGGTACCGACTACGCAATTATACCGTATGACGAGACCATCTCCAAGGAGCACTCAGCTTTGATTGCGTTGCATCTGCAGCAGACCGCAGAAAAACAACGCTGGCACTACAATGCCATCAGCAACAACTGCGAGCACTTTGCGACCCTCTGCCGATGTGGCAGGTGGGTGGGTGATTTGTTCTTGAAAGTGCAGAAAGAGCTGGATGCATTACCTTCTCCCCTGTTGCGTCCTTGCAAAGGGAAAATTTGTTTCATAATATGACGTCCGTTTTGTTCTTTATCGCAGGAAACTATCGCTGCAAGTCATGGAGCTGTACATGTCCATCTTGAACGCGTTGGATCTATCGAATCTATCTTCATCTTGTTTTGTCTTCTGTATGTCTTCTCCTCTTCTTCTTTTATATTATTTTCCATGCTAAAAAAAAATTGACGCCTTTTTCCTTCCTTTGAAACAACAACAATAACAACAACAATAACAACAACAACTTGATATCATGTCTACCAACAACATGTCTACCGATTTCACATCATTCGTGAATGATTCCGGTATATTTACAGTTGTCCAAGTGTATGACCAAACGAAGATCAACAATCAACTCAGTGTCCCTCAATTGAAGGACATGTGCAACAAGATAATTTCATTTCCCCTCGTTCCTGCGTGCCTCGCAGACCCTGTCTGCGCAATGAAAAATGCGTACGCTAAGTTGCTCGAAGAGAAACCCAAAGGGTAGAAAAAGCCTTTACAGGCAATGCTTCTCCCTATTGCCGTCGCTGCCACCGCTGCTAAGTCTGCTGCTTCTGCTGCTCCTGCTCCTTCCGCCTTGCTTGCCCTCCCAGAGGACGAATGCATGTCGGAGAGTTCCAGCAGTGGCGGTAAAAGGCGCCGCGCCAATGGTTCACCCTCTGTGGCTCCTACTCCTGCTGCTGCTGCTGCTGCTTCTACTTCTACTGCTGCTGCTCCTGCTGTTGCTTTTACGTTTACTGCTACTGCTCCTGCTCCTGCTGCTGCTCCTGCTGCTGCTCCTGCTGCTGCTCCTGCTGCTGCTCCTGCTGCTGCTCCTGCTCCTGCTCCTGCTGGCTCGTTCTCAACGTGCTCCCTGTCCTCCTCCTTGGCCTCCGGTCGTGTTGGTCGCGGGTCCGTTCTAAAGAACGAGCTTCCTGTTGGATCCAATATAGGTGCATTTACCATCGTGGGGTATTCCCCCACCCTGGGCTGCACTGCTGTCACCATTCACGGCAACCCGTGTGGTAGAAAACAGGTGCTCTTAAGCAACCCCAATGGTGGGACCTTCACCACTGGCAAGTGCGCGCACCTAGCGTGCATGAAACAGACTCCCGCCAAGCGTGAGGAGTACCTCGCCACCAAGCGAGCTACGCTTGACGAGCTCTCAATTGAGATTAGCTCCCTGACCCTCAGCCAGCTTTAGTCAGTCAGTAAGTTATAGATATAGTAAGTTACTCAGTTATTTAGATACTAAAAACTCTTTTTTTTGATACAATGTTTTAGAGACGAGACGGGATAGTCTGCATCGCCAGCGTCACGCCGACTGCGCCCTGCATGGACTGGCAGGCGAAGAACATGAGGGACTGAGGTACAATCAATGTGTAGAGTTGACAGGTGATGGGAGGTACAATCAATGTGTCGAGTCGAATCACAGAGTCACATCACATCACATGGCGACCGACCTCTCGCATTACATGACGGCGGAACCTGTGTCGAGTCGAGGCAAAGATAACAAACAACACTTGGATGAGAACCGTCTCACATTAACATATAACAAGCGGCGGAGCCCCTTTCACCTCCCCACAGCGGAGCGACTGGGGGCGACCGGAGGGGAGCCCCCACAAAGGGTCCGCGAGGAACCGAGCGGGTGGGCGACCGGAGGGGTGCCCACAGTTCACATCAAGCTTGGAATAAGCGAGATCGTCAGCGGTATCGGAGGACACAAGCAAACGGCGGAACACTGTCGAATCCACACCGTCAGTCAGTCCGTCCGTCCATTCATGACACAAGCAAACGGCGGAACACTGTCGCATTCACACCGTCAGTCAGTCCGTCCGTCCATTCCTGACACACGGATGCGGCGGCGGATCATCGTTATTTGCTATTTACGAGAAAAATGCGGTGAGATTAAATTATGGTTTAGAAGTTTTACAGAGAGGTCAAGTAATATTTTTCATGCCATACCCTCAAGTCGTTTTTTCACAAATCACAGGGGAGAATGGCCATCCTGTGTTCCCTCGCCCCCCCCCCTAAAACCCCAGCTTCCGGAGAGGCAAATGTGGGCGCTCAACCAACCGACCCACCTGGGTCAGTTAGCAGCTTACAATTGTTATCCTCTGGGCCAGCTTAAATGCTGAAATACGGGATGAAGGATTGGGACCTTGATACAAAACCTTTAGCTGACCTACCCAATCAATTGGGTTCAAGGGTCACCGGTAAGGGTGTCCCACAAATTCTGTCTCTGACTGTATCAGAAACAGTTGCTCAACTATGGATTAAGCCCCGTTGCCTCTGATGTCGAAACACATAATTGTATTCCCATTGTCTGTGAAGGTGCGCGTTCCCTTGATCCATTCATTCATTCATTATCGTGCCCAGGGTCGGCTGAGTCAGCTTCCTCGTCGGACACCTCTGCAACCACCTCCAGCTGACGCGTCCCGTCGCCCGGCTTGCGTTCGAAGACGTGCAGCGTCGTCCCGTGATCCGTGGATTCGTTCTGGCAGGCACAGATCACCGCCATGACCGCCTGGTAGTCGACGCAGTGGGGGTCGACTCCCACGAATGACAGGGTATCCAAGCCGTCGGTGAAGATGCGGCTCGTGTTGCCGCAGGACTTGCCACAGGACTTGCCGGGGAACGCGTCGTCGATGCCCTCGTACCGCATGACCCGGTCCCAGAGCAGCGGGTGGTGGAGGACCTCGGGCGAGAAGCCGGACATCAGGTTCGGGTGGATACGGATGCGGTAGCGACGGCCCGGGACGAGGACCACCGACGTCTCCATGAGAAAATCCGAATATACATACTGGTACGACAGGGTCTCTTTACACGAAATGGGTAGAGGACACGAAAAGCATGGACAATTCATTTTTACATGTAAATGATGCAATTCTTGCATTCTGAGCATGTGTACATGGATTCTGAAGGACAGCATTTGATCACTCTTTTCTTTGTAGGTTCGCATTCTCCACAGAATACGCGTAGGTCAGGGTCTACTATTTCGTATTCATCGCCTCCCATGTATTGCTCGAGACGCACACCCATGGCTTTCATTGTGTATTGAATTCTGCGGGCCTTTTTCAGCCATTTGGACATTGCAGAGTGCGGATGCTTTCCGTTAATCCAGTATGGCATCAAGTAGTCCACGAACAATTCTTCTCCCCGCTTCACTTTCCTTGATGTGCATAGGTATACTTCTTCCGTCTCCCCCTTCTTCTTCTGTATGAATTCGCATTTGTTTGAGAATCCCGTCACTTCTGGATGGATGGCATCGTTTGCGATATGTGCCACTCCCTTGCTCAGATCGAATGGGTCTGGTTGGAGCGTGAGAACGTTTGGGGTGCACGCGATCTCAAATGCGTACGCATGTACACGTTTACTTTTTCGCTTTCCCGATCGTGTACGCGAGGACACATTCGATTCGTTGATGACAGGTCCTGGGTACTCTGTGAGTGGTGTTCCAGTGGGTAGCGAACGGATAGCAAAGAGGCCCCTCCCTGCTCCGGGTATTTTGGATTTACTGATGCGTATATAGGATGGTATCTTTCCTGTATCGCTGAATGCTACGCGCTCAAATGAAAATGGGCGAACGTGTTCTCGCATGTTGTTACAGTTGTTCTCACTGAAAGATCTATTATTCCATTTACACCATAAAATTGTAATGTACAGTTGTTCTCAAATAAAGTGGGACACACCCACTACCGCATCACGGCGGCACCTGTCGAGTCGAGTCACAGAGCGACCGACCTCACGCGTTTCGCCGAGAAGTTCCTCGAAAACCCCACCACCCCCTGATACTGATATGAGTGAACACGGCCGAAGAGTTCGTATAAGAAGATCTTTCTTACAAACAGGTATGGAGGATTTTAAAAGGAGAGTACGTGTGTGGCACGAAAACATTCGGATATTCGAGGATCATGTCCCTCCTCGTGCTTCTTTGAAAGTTTCGTACGATCGTTCATTCGAGTTTGATCGCACGAAATATGGTACGATGCGGACCGATATCCGTGTCATGAACATGGACACAGTAGATGCGACACTAGACCTTATAGAGCAAGGTATGCACCCGCTCGTCTTGAACATGGCGGACATACATAATCCTGGGGGGTGCGTGTCTTGTGGAGGTGGGATGCAGGAAGAGTCGTTGTTCCGGAGGACGAACTACCATCGTCATCTCTCGAGGTCGTTTTACCCGATCGGAGAAAGGGAAGCCGTTGTATCGTTCGACGTCGACATCATCAGGGAGTGCGAGAGAGACGGATTCGAGTTCCTGAAGTTTTCTAAATCGGCATCCTTCTTGGCATGTCCGTGCATTTCCATGCCACAGCTGGTGGACAACAGGTTCTCAGAGAAAGACAGTCAATTGTTTCGCGAAAAGGTGAGACTCGTATTGAGTGTAGCTCACAAGTACGGACATGACAGCATCGTATTAGGAGCTTGGGGATGCGGGGCGTTCGGGTGTCCACCTAAACACGTTGCCGAGATCATGTTTGCCGAGATCGAAAAGGTAGAAGGGTGCTTCAAGAAGATCGTTTTCGCGATTCTAGGTAAAAACATCGATTTCTTTCATCTCGCAGAAAATGAAAAAAAGAGATCACTACAGTAATCTGTCCGGCCTCACTTCGTTGGTTCACAATTTATGCACACTCAACTCAATGAACAATTTAAATTTTCAATTGAACATGAGGACAACAACGCCAGAAATAATGGGTCCCCCTCCGGTGGTCGCGACAACATTAAGTTACACCACAAGGTGTGCCGTACACGAAGCGGTTTTATTCCGTCAACTGTAAGAGCGTTTCATGCAAGCAGTCCTCGTCACGTAATCGATAGCAACATGCATCCTGGAATCCATCAAGAACTGTTGGCCCAGGAGACACACATGCTCGCATCTGGTCTTGGGGCACAATCCCACCTGTGTGGAAATACCGCTGATGCACACCTCATACATGTGCTCCGAGTGAGGGAGCTTCGGATCTGGAGGATAAACTGCATTCTTGCACCCCAAGGCGTGTAATACCTCCAGCGTCATGTAGGTGAGTGTAGAGCCCGTGTCATACATCATGGAAATCTTGAACTGGTGCAATGGCTCAGCAGCCTCACACATAATGGGATCCGCCTTGACAATTACGGGAAACAAAATGCGGTTCAACCCCCCGTAAAACCGACCAGATGACATTGCGTCATGGGGAACCAGCTCATCAGTAACTGACAGGTAGTGCAAATTAAACAGTGTTTTGCTGGCAGAGTAAACTACCGATCGCTCACAGAACACGGAGCACATCACATCGTCCATGGCAGCCTGGTATGGGTTTCTGGACACCGTCGCCCTCCCTGGCATCTCTAAGTCTTCATACACTTCCATAATTTCAAGCTCCCTTACCAGCTCTGTCAGGGGAATTATTACGCCGTCGAGACGCGACAGGCCAAGGTGCTTATCCGGTACCAAACTCCGGCACGCCAGAAGGCTGTCAAGTGCTGCGCCCAACACGCTGTCTGGCAGAGTGTCATACAGTGCCGGAGGGACCAGATCTTGAACGTTGTGCAGGTTTTCTAGGATGCTTGTAGCGGCACGGACGTCCCTCATGCGGTCCAATGTTGACATTCTGCGAGGGCAAGGTGTGCCATGCTTGTTGGCCAATTAGAGCGGTCCAACCCAGAACCCTCATGTAGGCCACAACACCCCTCATGCAGTCCAATGCATCGTCTCGTAGTCCTCGAATTAAGTGTAAACAACCATTCTTCAGTATAAACAACCATCAGCACAGCACACTTCACAAACGAATGAGTTCCTTTGACGAAATCAATGAAGATGTATTGGAGATCATTCTAGCCAATGCGATTTTGAACGAATCCCACCTCCAACAAGTGGCTCTCGTTAGCAAACAGTGGAGATGCGTCGCACCCCGGTGTGTCACAAGGATCCACCTGAGACATTATAAAAGTTTGGAATACGCATCATCACGCATTTGCAGGCTCAAAGAGTTGAAAATCGGTATCAATCGGGGGAAAGACGTACCCTACCAATCAATGTCGGAGATCGAAGACAAGATCCAAGACATATCGCCGCTGTCCGGCCTCACTTCGTTGGTTCACCTGGACATATCGAACTCCTACGTGACCGACATATCGCCACTGTACGGACTCACTTCGTTGACGCACCTGAACATGGCGCACACCTACGTGGACGAAGACCTATTATCACCGCTTTCCGGACTCACTTCGTTGACGCACCTAGACATTTCGCACACACTTGTGACCGACATATCATCGCTGTCCGGTCTCACTTCGTTGATTCACCTAGATATTTCGCACCTCACGTACGTGGACGAACACCCATTATCATCGATTTCAGGACTCAATGCGTTGGTTCACCTCAACATTTCGCATATCGGAAACAGACTAGAGGACATATCAACGCTTTCCGGACTCACCGAGTTGGTTCATCTGAACATGGCGTACACACGGGTGGGCGAACAGGACCTATCACCGCTGGCAGGACTCACTTCGTTGATACACCTCAACATGGAGGGCACCGAAGTGGAATACCTATCATCTCTGTCCGCCCTCAATTCGTTGATTCACCTCGACATTTCGCATCTCAAATACAAGCTCGAAGACATCTCACCGGTGTCCGGTATCACTGCGTTGCTTCACCTGAACATGGAGGGCACACGTGTACCCTCTATATCAGTACTGTCCGGCCTCACTTCGTTGGTTCATCTGAACATGGCGTACACATGTGTGGTCGAAGACCGGGTACCGATGTCCGGCTCCATTTCGTCTTGTCGCCGGAGCAAGGTGCTCGACATATCGCCGCTGGCAGGACTCGCTTCGTTGATTCACCTGAACATGAAGGGCACACGTGTGAAAGACATATCACCACTGGCAGGACTCGCTTCGTTGATTCACCTGAACATGAAGGGCACCGACGTGGAAGACATATCACCACTGGCAGGACTCACTTCGTTGATTCACCTGAACATGAAGGGCACCGACGTGGAAGACATATCACCACTGGCAGGACTCACTTCGTTGGTGCACCTGGACATTTCGAACACCGACGTGGACGACATATCACCGCTGCAAGGACTCACTTCGTTGACGTACTACAATGGGCGTTCCTGCCGCCCGGCCGATTTTGACTGGTTGCGAAACATGGTATGGAGCGGATTTGTGATTCATTGGTGCTCATGTCTGAAGCTAGCGAGTCTTTCAGGAGGCTCTAAATCCTGATTAGAAATTTAAAAAAATCGGCCGGGAGGCAGGAACGCCCATTGTACTTGAAAAGTGGATGGAATGATGTGTAAAATTGTTCAACGGGGTGTCATGATACATTCCAGCCAAAGCAGGACCAAATGCAATGGGATGATCTCCCAACACCCTACCCGCTTTGTTGGTTGATCTTGCCCACTCTGAACTGCTCTGTGCTCTGATGCCACATGCCACATGCCATCAGGATTTAGGCTGGATTTCTTCTTGGGTTGTCGCAGTCGGGTCGTAAGGCTCAACTTGGGCACTTGCCACACTACGTTTCCTTCAGGTGGAAAATAGTATATGGTGAGGGAAAATGGCTTTATTACAGCTAAGCGAAATCAAGAACTATTTGAAGAACATAGAAAGTGGCGACGCATCACAAGAGCACACGCTTGATGGACTTATCTACAGCAACATGGGTATTGGAATCAGGTGCGTGGAAGATGCACTGGTGAGGGCATACAAAGAGTCGGAACAAAAGGGGATCCTGGTTCAACATTCAGATGCATGGTGGGGGATGACCGATTCCATGAAAGCTCTCGAAAACTTGCTAGACCGAACTGATGCAAAGGAGCTGAATACACCCTGTCACAAATGTGAAGATAGCTTACATCCGTACTACACACCATGGCAGTACATGTGTGTTTTGAAAAAGACGTTCCTGCTCGGGAAGTGGTCTTCAAGTTTTGCCATTAAACTGGCAGAGTGTGGGGCAGTGACAGATATCCCTAATTGGTGGAGTACTGACATGAAAAGAGTTGCGCATACCTGTCAGGAACCAGGTACGATGGTAACTTTGGGGGGTGCAGCAGGTTGAAGAGGTTCTCGAAGATATTCCGAGTAGCCTCTTTGGTAAACCGTTCAACCGTCGAATGTCGACAATGGATCCACTTTCATCGAAGACTCGTTCAAATACAGTCGACGGAATGTACATGTGACTGTCATGTATTCAAAGCGGTATTTTTTAATGATAACTGACTCCTGCTGCAACACGTCATGCCTCAAAGTTGGCAGCGAACGAGCGCATCCTCACACACGCACGGCGACGGGTCTTACGCAACCGCATGTACTCAAACGAAAGCCGTGTGTATCAAGCAGGCTTGGAAATCGAGGAGATTTAGCTTCGTAATAGCATGGATCGATACAGAATATACAACTGCACGAAAAACATAACAGCAAGCAGCTCCAGAATGCCCTTTTCCTGAGCGGAAGATACCCGAATAGCCTTACGTAATCGTCCATAATCAATATTGGATCCATGTATTCCCACGCGCTTGCCGTGTACGTCTTTTCTATTTCTACAATCTTCTTCAATCGAGCAGCATTCTGGTCGTACTCAATTTTGGCACCAGATAATAGGTGTATTGTCGTGCCATCAAACGTGAACATAGTCTTATTCATCACGTTCGATGTACGCCTGAAGTAGAATGTCTCTTTGTACATGTCGAGTATTTCTAAACATTTCTTGGCGTCATCCTCATTATTGAATACCACCGTTCCATGTAAAATAAATTTGTTGCCATTCCACGTACTGCCTGAAACTGTGAAACACGCATACATGCTTGTATCCAACTTCTTGAAGTTATCCATTGTTCTGTTTTACACAGAAGAGATAGGGTGCGCAAAGCAATATACTAGACATAGTCTAGATTTTTTATACTTGTGAAAAATAAACATGGTATCATTCTCATCAGACAGGGTTCTATTTCTACCCCAGGACGTAAGGTAATGTGCATGATGTGGATGCATACAGTGAGCATGCAGCATGTCCACCCTTGCATGTGCAATCGCAATTGGCACAAATGTGTAAAGCCCAGGTTGACAGAGAAGGATGCATAGGGGATCCTTCTCTATGTACCAGGATGAGACATTCAACATTTCCCCCCAATGCTGCAACATTGCTCAGCCCCATGAGCACATCATTCTCCACATGTTCATGTTCATGAATATGCATAGCATGTGCTGCTCCGCACTGATCAAACAAGAATGAAAGACAAGCCATTTGCCCACGTGAAGCTGCATGAAGGGCGACACGGTATGAATTGATGAAACATTGTCCATGATGCCATGCATTGACGAGACACTCTAATTTACCATGAAGTGCTGCTACATTCGCAATCAGCTCCCATTTGCTCGCCTCGATGTCACACCAGTCGCACGACTTGGGATCATGATCAAGCAAGAAAGATGGATGACAACGCATGCATGTGCCTGTCATGTGCTGCAACACGTCATTCCTCAATGTTGGCATCTGGTGACCGGTGCATTATGTGCAAGAGATGCGCTCTGGTTATGCTGTCCGATAGGATAGATAGATAGATAGGATAACGCACTTTATCACGACACATGCCGCATCCTCACACACGCGTCGCGGCGGCTGCTGTCAAGATGATGATGATGCCCACCAACCACTCACTCACTCACTCTCACTCATTCTCACGCACGCACGCACTCTATCACACGCAAACGGCGGAACACGGTCGAATGTATCGTAGGACACAAGGATGCGGAACACATACATACATCGTCAATCACTCAATCACTCAGATTAAAGGGACCGGCGCTTTGCGTACCCAGGCATGCCCAATCATTGTGTATTAGGTCGCGATGTGCACCAAAGCCAATATAAAACATCATCGTTAGAAAAGTTCGAGCGTCATACCTAGTGTTATGTCATATATAGCGTGTCCTATCACAATATCGTTCGCTTCGTCTCTAATTCTTGTCTATGCTCGACGCGCATGTCAAAGCATGTTGGAAGCCTTGTCCATGTTAGCATGGTTGGTTTTGACAAGTGTGATCATCACATGGATTTCCATGACAAAAAAACAGAAGTTACCTCAAATTTGCGCAGGCATCATGTGGACTATAACAATCACTATGTTGATTAGCTTCTGCTCATCATTTTAAAAGAATCATGAAGTAATGGGCGTTCCTGCCTCCCGGCCGAATTCCAGGGGAACACAAAGAGCGTTTGTATGACATGGAAGAACACATCAAACCAATCCTGGATGCACTACAGTCGGTGGAACAGTAAAATGAAACATCCCAATAAACGTCTTGTTAATCTCTTGAATGTCTTACGTTTAATTTTATCCCATATGTTTTTATTAGATTTTTTGAGCTGCTATCTACTGGTTTCGGTACGATGTTAACGTCATTTTCCTTTGCATAATGCGAGAGATTTCATATCAGACGAACATTGTATTAGAATGATATAGCTCGTCCGCTTTGTTATCAGTTATCTTTCTCATTACACCCGGTCTCTTTTGGTGAATTCCACACCCCTTGAGGATCCCCAGGGTATGTGATCTGCCACTCTCGGCGCTTGCTATCTTGTAACATCCACACCCATTGGGACCATCCTGATGCATGGGCTTTGAAATACTCCACGCCTGTCGCTTCATACAAAGAAGCCATCTCATTTACTATGTGTTCGATCCGCTCGCCTACTGTTTTCAAATCACTACATGTAATAATGTGCTCTACCATGCTATATACATATGTGTACACTTTTTTCCGCCCCGAATGAACACTACAGTCGGCGGCGGAACAGTAAAATGAAACATATATCAGATGGAAATAAATGTACGACATCGCCGTTAGAAAATTGGCGTTAAGAATGGTCGCTGACTTGGGTGTGTTAAAAACTTCTGTGTTTACGAACATCAGTCGTTCTACTCTGTGGAGGTGGAAACGCTTTGGTGTAAATCGAAAACGACGTGAATTTGTAAGCAACCTTTTTGAGACGAATAAGGATTTGTTAAAATCGTTTTTATTGTCAACTCAATGCACAACCGCAAGAGGCGTTGTTGCTTTTTTCAAAAGTACTCACAATGTACGATTATCAACTAAAACAGTGTATCGTTTCATAAAACTCATTGGTTTTACAAGAAAAAGGAGCAAACTTGTCAATGAATTTTGTAGTAGGTACAAGGAGACAATCAATGCTGGGAAAATTTTAGTATCAGTTGACGAATGTGGGTTTAGTGAGCGTCTCAAGCCACATTATGGGTATTTTTTGTTGAAATAATTGTTGTTCCCAAGATGGAGAGTCTTTTCAGAGGTGTTCATGTGAACACGTTTAAAATAGGGATTGGTTGATGATTCTTATTTTTTGTTGAAATAATTGTTGTTCCCAAGATGGAGAGTCTTTTCAGAGGTGTTCATGTGAACACGTTTAAAATAGGGATTGGTTGATGATTCTTATTTTTTGTTGAAATAATTGTTGTTCCCAAGATGGAGAGTCTTTTCAGAGGTGTTCATGTGAACACGTTTAAAATAGGGATTGGTTGATGATTCTTATTTTTTGTTGAAATAATTGTTGTTCCCAAGATGGAGAGTCTTTTCAGAGGTGTTCATGTGAACACGTTTAAAATAGGGATTGGTTGATGATTCTTATTTTTTGTTGAAATAAGCCGAGCAAAATAGCCGCGCGGCATTCGCTATTCTGCTTACAGTTGTTCTCAAATAAAGTGGGACACCATACATGTACTCCTTCCTTCTTTCCGCCGTTTTCATGTGGAGGCAGATGGACAATGAGGAGGAGGCGACAGCTTTCCGCCGTTTTCATGTGGAGGCAGATGGACAATGAGGAGGAGGCGACAGCTTTCCGCCGTTTTCATGTGGAGGCAGATGGACAATGAGGAGGAGGCGACAGCTTTCCGCCGTTTTCATGTGGAGGCAGATGGACAATGAGGAGGAGGCGACAGCTTTCCGCCGTTTTCATGTGGAGGCAGATGGACGATGATGAGTCTGCGCAAGCCGCCATGTCATGTGTGTGTGCGGTCTGTCTATCGGTCTGATATGGTTATATACAATGATTTCGCATCCCCCCCGAGTCTGCAAAATCCGCCGTGGCGTGTGTGATAATGAATGGACGGATGTGAACAAAAAAAAATGACTGAATTGTCATAAAAGAAACCGATAACCACCTACAAAATACTCACAAATACCCACAAACACAATGGCAAACTTTACTGAATTATACAACGATGTTGCCAATGACACTTCGGGCGTTCCGTCGGATCCATTTTGCGATCGCGCAAGAGAACTCATTCCGCCCATGGCGCGCGTTTGGAAGGTACTTGCAAAGCTCGCCGTTCAATCGTGGGGCAACAAAATACGTAAATGCTACCAATTGACTGCCAACGACTTCACAGACGGAAACCACGCCAAGCTATTTATCCTCAATCTGATGACAGTCTTGCCGGACAATGACACATGCGATCCCCGCTTCCAAGGCATGTATCTTGGTTTGGAAGCCATCTTCCAGTACGGTGATTGGTGTACCGTAGATTACATTACCCTCACACGCAAGATTTTAAGCAGCCTGTTCATTGAGTTGGATGAGTTCAGTATCGATTGTGTGGCATCTGATGGATTCGCCAATCATGATTGGGACATTGTACAGAACATAGCGTCCCAGTGGTTGCGAACGTGGTGCTCGGCGCGCAAGATCCAGCGCACGTACCGCAAGTACATCGAGCACAAAGAGATCCAGCGCCAAAAGCGCCTCCTCATCACAATCCCCAGGATCATGTCATTGCTCAAGGATTGCATGGGTCGCGAATAAGTAATTATTCGAGAACAACTGTGTTTTTTTTTACCTTCATCGAACCAATCAATTGGGTTCAAGGGTCACCGGTAAGGGTGTCCCACAAATTCTGTCTCTGACTGTACTTTAAGACATACCTCACTCTCCATCAGATATGTCTTTTGTTTTTGTTGCATCCTGAGAGAGAGCATTTTGCTCGACCGGATTGTCGTGATCGATTGTGATGATGAGGCTTCTGTTGCTCTCCTCGCGCTTTTTCACGAGGTAATTGCGCGTCTGAACAAGGTATTTTGGGAAAGGATCGACATGCGGTCTTCGGGAACGTATATGCATCAATGCATGCTCAAACTTCCATCCAACATGTTGGACCATATAACACAGAGTCACACAAACAGAGCGACTAACCCCCTCAAGGCAGTGCACAAACACACAACTTTTTTTTTTATGAGCTGCAATTATGAAATCCATGCATTTGCTAAACGCAACAGAAATATCAGTTGATGGGCAATCATCCGGCATATCAACTTTAGCATATATTAGCCCCACGCGTTCCGTTACATTGCATTCCGTAGCAACGTTCAAAATATGTGTGACGTTGTGGGTGGTGAGAAGATCACGGTCAAAAGATTCATGGAACCCGCCAACAATCAATCCAGGAAGTATCAAGGACATCTCGTTTCTAAACACATCACATATATATTTAATGGATCGGATATGGCGCATGCTTAAGCACATGGAGCATGCCACCGAATCCAGCAAGAAACGCAAAATTAGCTTGTTGCATAGCCAACCTAAACGCATGGCGACCGCTCCCCTGCGTGCGCTGCCTCCTCAAAGTCTCAAGTAGCGCCGGGGCTCTGGTGGGAAGTTTTTAACACACCCAAGTCAGCGACCATTCTTAACGCCAATTTTCTATCGGCGATGTCGTACATTTCCATCTGATATATGTTTCATTTTACTGTTCCGCCGACTGTAGAATTGTGCATCAACAAAAGTGTGTCTTCGCTTCCCCCCTCCCAAGCGTTTCAGTGAAAGTCCCAAGCGTTTCAGTCAGACCGGTCAATAATGTTACAGTATATTGAATAAATTCAAGCGAGTCATCAAATGAATCCAATACAATCCAATCTGCCCGCGCTCCCCATTCTGAAACCAATCTGAGAGTTGTCATGCCGAAACAGTGACGAATTACATTATTACACAGTCAGCATCATCCTTGTCCATTCTCACACGGCGGCACTTCTTGCTGATCACTGAAATAACATTCCTAATGGTGACATCATCATTCCTGCTGGTCTTGGTGGAGACATGATCCCGAGTTGGAATATAAAGGAATATCTTCCTTGATATTGAAAGGTCAAAATGTTCCAAGAAGAATATGAACGAGAATTACGTGTGTTGATGGAAAAAAACACGAAACCCGTCCGAAGCCTGAGCCTAATAGATGCCATCACCAATGACTTAACTGTGACATGGTTTTGCTGGAAATGGAAAGTTCTCAAAATTATTGGTTATGAAGTCCAAATCATTCATGTATGCGAGAAAGGTTGTTGTAGAGTTGTGTCTTCCTCTGATATCGGAAGCTTCTCAAGAAGTGCTTGTGCAAAACCAATCAATGAAATACCCAATGTTGCCCATCCAGTAAGAGATGTTGCGTTCTGAAACAATCCCGACACAAGAGCACATAATGCAATAAACAGTGCCAAGAAGCGGATGTATCTATCTGGACTCTTCATCTTGGAGGTGCCGCTCCTCAAATCGTGTTGCAACCTCCACGTCCCCCATCAGTTCCTTGCTGAAAAACGTGACAAAATGGGCGTTCCTGCCTCCCGGCCGATTTTGACTGGTTGCGAAACATGGTATGGAGCGGATTTGTGATTCCTTCGTGCTGATGTCTCAAGCTAGCGAGTCGTTCAGGAGGCTCTAAATCCTGATTAGAAATTTTAAAAAATCGGCCGGGAGGCAGGAACGCCCATTACAAGCAATCCCACACCCCCCTCTCACATTCAGTAACCCACAGGGCTCCTCCGAGGATTCAGTGCTGCCTTGACAAACCCTGCGAGGAGATGAGCTGCGGGGGTGGGTGATTGTGTGACATGTATGTATTTAAAAAAGCAATTATCACAATACCGGCTGATCCAAATGAAATGCTGATACCCCAACCGAGGCACACGCCTTCATATACTCCGAAACGTGTTCAGGAGTCATAGCAGCGACGTCATCAGGCGATAACGACAACAACTTTTGCCTGAGATGGTCCTCAGACTCAGCAGCACGGGCCTCAGCCTCACGACGGGCAGTAGCTTCCGCACAACGGGCAGTAGCTTCATTGTCAGCACGGGCCTCAGCCTCACGACGGGCAGTAGCTTCATTGTCAGCACGGGCCTCAGCCTCACGACGGGCAGTAGCTTCATTGTCAGCACGGGCCTTAGCATGATAGGCCTCGTCACGATAGGCCTCATCACGACGGTGGAGGTATATGAAAAGCGCAATTGGTGCAACCGCTATAATAAGGGTTGGGTACATGTTGTTGACCATCATCCTGCGAGGAAAAGAAAGGCAAGCAATCGCTTTCCATGTATGTGGGGGAAATTATGTGGCACAGTGAACGCGCAAATGCACTTCCTTTATCAATTTCTTTACCGATCAACAAATGTTTGAAGTGTTGAACCCGCTTGACTGGACAATACAATGCCAGCAGATGTAACTGAGGTATCCCCTACACATGTCGCCCCTTTGTATGTCAGAGACCCACCCAAGGAACGAGGAAGAGGCACAGCCTCTTCCATAAAATAGGGATTGATTGATGATTCTTATTTTTTGTTGAAATAATTGTTGTTCCAAGATGGAGAGTCTTTTCAGAGGTGTTCATGTGAACACGTTTAAAATAGGGATTGGTTGATGATTCTTATTTTTTGTTGAAATAATTGTTGTTCCAAGATGGAGAGTCTTTTCAGAGGTGTTCATGTGAACACGTTTAAAATAGGGATTGGTTGATGATTCTTATTTTTTGTTGAAATAATTGTTGTTCCCAAGATGGAGAGTCTTTTCAGAGGTGTTCATGTGAACACGTTTAAAATAGGGATTGGTTGATGTGAGACATTCTCAGGCATTCTTCATACATTTTTTCGGTCAATCAAATGAATTCATGGCGACCCGTTGTGGTTGACCAAGCATTGATCGATGCCTGCACCGAGAGCGAGCTATGGGGGAGGACCATGTATGTGTAGCCAGTGATCCGGTACATACAGTCTTCACGTGGAGTGAAGAACACGATGGACTTCGCAGGGCCACTTCTCATTGACGCGGATATATGGGATTGCGGCTACGATGATGAACTCACGCACGGGTGATATGTGGAAAGAGCGCCCGCACGCATCGCATACTCACACACACACCCTGCGTACAATGAACACGAAAAATTGTGATGATTAGTACAAATGGATCCTGAGACGGTTGTTCTAGTTGGTGCTGGCACAGGTGACATGAAAATGCTGAATATCGGCTTGTGTATGCAGATGAGTGATTACAAGACCTGCATACAACAAGCACTAGCTTTGTCATGCTCACTAAACCAACGAGAGAGTGTACTCAAACTGATTTCTGCAGGATCGCATCCAACTAATTGCGATCTTTCTGCGGCTTCTCGAAACGGTCATTATGATTTAGTAAAAACATTACTTGCCCTCCCAGGTGCACAACATGATACAAGTACTGCATGTTATGTCGCACAACACAACAGGTATCATGATATAGTGAACCTCTTATCATCCAACTTGCCTGCGGACTACAGCTTGCAGAGCGGCAAAGACGAGGGCATGCTCAGAGGAAGCAGCGCATAGATCCCGGGCCAAAACCAATACCTGCTCTCTTTTCACTTCGTATTCGATGTCTGGAGATGTAGACAAAATTGCAATTTCTTGCATCAACCGCTTCTGCTCTTGTGACATTAAAGCTATCAAAGCAGCCCCCAATGGATAAATAATATATAAATATAAATCGGTAGCCGCCTGCAGTTCTCGGTGTACGTTGTACCACTACGTTAGTGGAGCCATGCGATGTGCGGATAATGGCGCTGAAGCAGCTGTTTGTGATGCTTGATACACCGCTGGTATTCGTCGTATTTGTTGACTTCATGCTCCATGTGTAACCATGGCCCTTTACCACTTCCTCTATCCTCAATTTCTTGGATCACAAGTGGTGCGCTCCATTTCGATAATCGACCCCATTGATTATGTGTCATGAATAATGTAAGTTTTATGATTTGCGGTGCACTTTGATCATTAGTAAGGTCTGTTTGGACTGAACTTTCGACCAAGTTGTTGCTGTCCATCAATTGAGTCATTTGCTACTCTGGAACAGAATAAGCCTAGCGAAATATCCGCGCGGCATCTTCATCCTTTCAGTTGTTCCATTAATATTCCGTCTGCTTGAATGTCAGCTTTATTCAGTTTATATTATTTATTTAATTATATCTTATTTATCCATTGGGGCTGCTTGATGTGTACTGTGTACTGTGTACTGTGTACTTTGGGCTCCCCTCCGGTCGCCCACCCGCTCGGTTCCTCGCGGACTCCTTTGTGGGGGCTCCCCTACGGTCGCCCCCGGTCGCTCCGCTGGGGGGAATAAGGTGAAAGGGGCTCCGCCGCTTGTTTAGTGTGATACGGGTTTGAGAGTTTTGATAACAACCGTTCCGATATTGATCCTTATCGTGTTTCCCTGATGTTTCCGCCGTTTGTGTTTGGACAACGAGGAGGAGGCGACAGCTTTCCGCCGTTTTCATGTGGAGTCAGATGGACAACGAGGAGAAATGTTAAAATGTTAAAAATGTTAAGATCTGCGCGTCGACAGCATATATACTCGCTTGACAACTGTGGAGACCAGGTATGTCATTCATGATTGCCACAGCTGATCACGCATACTTTAAGACATACCTCACTCTCCATCAGATTGTTTTGTTGCATCCTGAGAGAGAGCATTCTGCTCGACCGGATTGTCGCGATCGATTGTGATGATGAGGCTTCTGTTGCTCTCCTCGCGCTTTTGCACGAGGTAATTGCGCGTCTGAGCAATGTATTTTGGGAAAGGATCGACATGCGGTCTTCGGGAACGTATATGCATCAATGCATGCTCAAACTTCCATCCAACATGTTGGACCATATAACACAGAGTCACACAAACAGAGCGACTAACCCCCTCAAGGCAGTGCACAAACACACAACTTTTTTTTTATGAGCTGCAATTATGAAATCCATGCATTTGCTAAACGCAACAGAAATATCAGTTGATGGGCAATCATCCGGCATATCAACTTTAGCATATATTAGCCCCACGCGTTCCGTTACATTGCATTCCGTAGCAACGTTCAAAATATGTGTGACGTTGTGGGTGGTGAGAAGATCACGGTCAAAAGATTCATGGAACCCGCCAACAATCAATCCAGGAAGTATCAAGGACATCTCGTTTCTAAACACATCACATATATATTTAATGGATCGGATATGGCGCATGCTTCAGCACATGGAGCATGCCACCGAATCCAGCAGGAAACGCAAAATTAGCTTGTTGCATAGCCAAGCTAAACGCATGGCGACCCCTCCCCTGCCTCCTCAAAGTCTCAAGTAGCGCCACAGCCTCTTCCATAAAATAGGAATTGATTGATGATTCTTATTTTTTTGTTGAAATAATTGTTGTTCCAGAGATGGAGAGTCTTTTCATAGGTGTTCATGTGAACACGTTTACTGTTCCGCCGACTGTAGACGTGAGCATGATGGATGTAGTGAATGCACTTACATCTGCTAGATTGGATGGTATGTTATCCAGAATGGATACAAGAACATCTATGTTGGAGCTGGTGATTTGTCTGCCACCAAGTGACCCACATTCGCCACTACGGTATCATTCTTCGTACGAACTGTTACCGTCTCGTACCATCGACTTCTAGCCAGGTGGTACCGTTCCTCGTCATTGTACAGTTCATACTGTAGTTGCATCCACAACACGTCTGTGGTTTGATGCATACAAATCTGTAGTGCACAAGTGTGGTTTCCAATCGCCATCATATTGATTGCTATAGGAATTGTTATCGGTCGGATTTTTCCTACAACTGACAAGCTAGCTTTCCATGTCCATGCATCAACATCTCCTATATTGATCCGCACCCACTTTATATGTTGGATCCCCATGCCAGCCAATGTGATGTTGCGCACCACATCACCCTCTCTAGGCAGTTCGTATTGTAGATAAGACTCCCCATTGCTTTCCCTTCGGAGAAATTTGTCGCAGCTCAAGCATACCTGGTAGGACACCAATAGGTGTGGCCGCTTACCCGCTAATAGCATCATTAATGCCTGGTATTCATTCATACACAATGTATATATACACAATGTTTATACTGACGAACAACATTTGGAACATTATCGCTTGGTCAGATACTCGTTTTTTGAGGCGTACACGGAACAACTTTTTCCAGAAAACCGAGTGTAAACAACTTTTTCAGAAAGAACCAGTGTGCTTCATCTTCTGTTTCTACATACAGAACGACTGATGTTCGTAAACACAGAAGTTTTTAACACACCCAAGTCAGCGACCATTCTTAACGCCAATTTCTAACGGCTATGTCGTACATTTATTTCCATCTGATATATGTTTTATTTTACTGTTCCGCCGACTGTAGTGAATTCCGTTGTTTTTTTACTCTGCAGCACCTAGGGTGATCAACATTGTCAACCCACCCTTTCTCACTTGGTCATCATCGACATGACACAACACATCCAAATCGCCATTTAAATCCACGGAGCTAGATAACTCTGAGGCGGAGCTAGATAACTCTGAGCCACCTAGAGTGATCAACATGGTCAGCCCACCCTTTCTCAATTGGCTATCATTGACATGACACAGCACACCCAAACCATCATATAAACTTGTCATGCTAACTTATATTCCTTGCTTGCAAAAAAATACGCGCATACACGCGCATTTGGATGCTGCCAATTGTATGCATGACAACCACCCACTCTTCTCACTCCAATTCCCTGATGTCCATTCACATGGGACCCAACCCCTTGAAAACTGCCTCCATCGCTATTGACAACCCAGGACATCCGGATTCTATGGTATTTCTTTCACGAGTGCATTGGAGAAGATATTTCTTTTTCTTTTACAAACTGTGTAACTATTGTTCAGCGGTTATAATTGAGTTGCATTATTCATTCAATAAGTTTGACTAATGCCGCTACAGTCAGAGACAGAATTTGTGGGACACCCTTACCGGTGACCCTTGAACCCAATTGATTGGGTAGGTCAGCTAAAGGTTTTGTATCAAGGTCCCAATCCTTCGTGTCCTTCATCCCGTATTTCAGCATTTAAGCTGGCCCAGAGGATAACAATTGTAAGCTGCTAACTGACCCAGGTGGGTCGGTTGGTTGAGCGCCCACATTTGCCTCTCCGGAAGCTGGGGTTTTAGGGGGGGGGGGCGAGGGAACACAGAATACATCCGGTCGCTCCACGTTATCAGAAGCAGAAGAAGGTTCAGCAGAGTTCACGTCTAGGTTCCAGGTTGCACTATAGCCACATTGGATGCGCTTTTGACACTGTTGTGACAGTGCAGTACTTAGTGGACCTTGACGTTATTTACCACCATCTTCTGCTTCTCAAACGTTTTAGCCCCTTCTCCTTTGTCTGACACTACTTCTTCTTCTCATGGTGATACACTATTTCACTCACATTTCCTTATACCCATAATCAACTTTTCAAAATAAAAGGTGTCCCACAATCAAATGTCCCTAGCTGTATGGAAGGACATGTGGATGTATGCAAGGTTCTGATGGATCCTGAGTTCGCGAGCGAGGAGCATAGTGCCAAGGCAGATGCATACGACAGTCGTGCATTGAGATTAGCCGCTAATGAAGGACATGTGGATGTCTGCAAGGTTCTGATGAATCCTGAGTTCGCGGGCGAGAAGCACCGTGCCAAGGCAGATGACGAAAACAGCGAGGCACTTTGTGCCGCCGCTAATCAAGGACATGTGGATGTATGCAAGGTTCTGATGAATCCTGAGTTCGCGGGAGAGGATCACCGTGCATCGTCATCCTTGGAAGGGATATTGTGATGTTTACATAAAACAATTTGAACTTGAACCAGTACCCATGTGTCACCGCTCTTTACCTTGTTTGCGCATACAATCACCCTGAAATCACAACGTCATTCTCACATGGCGGCTTAAAGCAGCCTCCTGTTCGATTGGTTTCTGAAGGGGGAGCGCAGGCGGTTTCATTTTAGTATTCTGTTGACTTTATCGCAAGTCAGCAGAATAATCCCTCTGCACCAAAATGTGTCAAGCTGTCTCCTTGGTGGATTGGATGTGATGGCCTCGTCCCTCATTCTCACGCACGCCACGGCGGCGTCATCGAAAACAATTACTTGTGAAAAATAAACATGGTATCATTCTCATCAGACAGAGTTCGATTTCTACCCCAGGATACAGAGATGGAGAGTCTTTTCAGATGTGTTCATGTGAACACGTTTAAAATAGGGATTGATGTGAGCCTCCGGCATTGTGCACAACAATCGACCGTCTGTCCAAGTTGTACATAGAGAATTGGAATTTATTCAATATACTGTAACATTATTGACCGGTCTGACTGTAACTTGTGTTGACATTGTTTTAATTTATCACTTTGTATGTCAAAAAACAACATGCAGGATCCGGACATCATGCATGGTTCTATCAGCTTTCAAAAGGCTACGGGGTCGACTGGACCTGATGACATGTACATCACCGACAACATAAGGGCCGTGTTTGAAGCTGTCGCACTTGGCATAGTCAGGATGTCATTCAAGTATTCGGATGGAGCTCGGTGCAATCCTCCAGCTGGCCTTTCTGTAGGGAAAAAAAGGGTTTGGGGTGGGCAGGTACTAGTTCAGCAGATCATTGACACTGATTTTGATACCAGGTGTTACGACGTGTCCATTCAAGAGTCCTACACAATCAAGCTCGGCAACGAGGCCCTTTACAATATTTTGCCGCAGATGCAGAGCTATGTCAAGCCCTCGCCAGCAGGTTCGCTCACCAAGGCAATGGCATTAGCTGCTGCGGCTGCCGCTGCTGCTGAACACGTAGCAGCACTTGCCATTGCTGTTACTGCAGACGATGCAATTGCTGTTGGTTATCTACAGTGAGCTTGTTCCTACCGAACTCAGTCTAAAGCTTATTCACTCAAGCAGCTTCGTGTACGGCACACTTAACGGTGCATGCACAACACCGAGACGCGACATTGGAAATGTAGTGTAAACACAAGCAGGGTTGAGTTACGAATTGCTCATCATCGGAGGAGGAGACAAGAAGAGACACGCGTGGCTGATGACGCCTACTCTAAGGACAGCAGACGCCAACATTCCCTAGACGCTTCGAGAGCAGACCTACGACTTGGCTTGCTTGCGAGTTTCACAAAGTTCTCTCGCGATTCTGAGACCGGAGATCGCGGAAACGCATTCAATAGGTGGGTTTGAATCTTTTGCCGGAGTGGTGGTACACTACAGTACATGGCCCAGAGATTGAGATTGCGTAACACACGACTTAAGAAACAATCATCAGAATTTATAAACAATGATTGACAATTCTCAACTACTTATCTGCATCTCTACCTTCGCTATTATTTACATGGCTCGACTGAAGATTGAGCTTGAGACTGAGCTCGCTCGAAAGAAGGCAGATGCTGCTCGAGTGAATAGTATGGAGATTGAGCTTGAGAATGCTCGAGTGAATAGTATGGAGATTGAGCTTGAGAATGCTCGACTGAAGATTGAGCTTGAGACTGAGCGCGTTCGAAAGAAGGCAGATGCTGCTCGAGTGAATAGTATGGAGATTGAGCTTGAGCTTGAGACTGAGCGCGCAGAAGCGCTTGAGAAGCAACTGAGGTACGATCTGTCAAGCATGACTATCGAGCAATGGAATTCCCTGAACGATAATGACAGGCGTCTCAATGAGGATCTTTGCAAACAATACGGAATCCCCCTCCCCAACATGCAGGAGTCGTCCTACCCAGGTTCAACCGAACAGGATGGCGAACGAATCTACGACAAGTGTTCCATGTGCGCCTCGAAAAACGAGTGTAAACAACGCAAAATCCATACAGATTATTACAGCCATACAAACTCGAATCTCTCTCTGTCGAATTCATTGTCGGGGCCATTCATTAATATTCAGTGCACGGATGCGGTGGCGGATTCTCGTCCCTCATCGCCGCGCATCGTATCGTATGAAATGTCATGATTACCAAAGCATTCGATACCAAGACGGGGTCATCAATCATTTCAATCATATTCGGTCTCGGGTTGGCTGCACTGTTCAGACAGAGTTGCAAGGGGGACAGGTGTATCACTAAACTCAACAACTGAGGACATACACCCGCCTGCTACTACTACTGCTTGCAAGTTGCATTATTGAGTATAAAAACATCATGCATCATGATTGGGATAAGTAATCAAACATGAACGATCACTCAGCGATCACGATCACTCCTCATTACCTTCGTCGTCGTTGCATCAAACGAACACCATTAAAAGATGTTGGCACTGTCGACTACGATGCAAAGCTTCAAAAGGAGATTGAATCCATCCATGACCATTTCATGCACAAGAAAGAAGTACTTGAACGCAGAATATTAAAATTGGAGCAGGACAGCGAACAGCAAATCAAATTCGCAACCCAGCGGAACACTATTGCCAAAATGGAAGGCAAAGTTGATTTGGTGCAGGTCGCTGAAAACTATCGTCGTGTTGAAGCGATCGAGGATGAGTGCTGGGCTTCGAAAGTTACCTTGAAAGCGCCTGTACAAGTCGAGGAGGTGTCGTCACACGGGGTCGCCCCTCCTTGAAGCACAAGTCGTCGAGCCAGAGCCACACGTTCATTTGTGAAATGATAAACCGCGCGAAGAACGGAAAAAACGCCCGCAACCATCACAAACGTGACCCTCGCTCATGTGATCATGAACGGATTCGTTCTCGCCAATACAGTCAACGGAAGCTTCGTGTACGGCACACCTTGCGTGAATCCATGTCCGTACGAGCTTTACATTTGAAGAGAAAATGGAAATTCAAGCTTACAAATAATGAACATGTCGGGAAATACACTCGGACAATTACTTTTCTGTCAAGTGAGCTCTTAGTTCCTCTGGAATCGGCACGCCCCTCTCCCTGAGTGTAACGGGGTTAATTTTAAACCATTTTATTATATTCTCTATAGAGTCTGTGTTGACATGCATTATAAATTGGGTTAGTATTGACATGGCGCCATATTTTTTGTATAGTTCTTGCTGATCTGTATCTACGTATGACATCACATATGTCTTGGGAAGATAGCAACATATTGGGGTTTCTGCTCAACTCATACCAGTCCCATGGTTTATCTGGGTTGGTTTGTATAATCTCCCACGTGATGTTGGGGTTTTCGCTCATTCCACCCCAATTCCACGGTTTGTCTGGGTTGGTTTCGATAATATCCATCGTTATGACAGGGTTTTTGCTGATCCAGTTCCAGTTCCATGGTTTATCTGGATTGGCTTCGATCATTTCCCACGTGATGTAGGGTTTTCTGCTGATATAATACCAGTCCCATGGTATATCTGGATTGGCTTGTATAATATCCCATGTGATACTGGGGTTTTTACTGATCAAAAACCAGTCCCATGGTTTATCTGGGTTGGCTTGTATAATCTCCCATGTGATACTGGGGTTTTTACTGATAAAAAACCAGTCCCATGGTTTATCTGGGTTGGTTTGTATAATATCTAGTGTGATGTTCGGGTGTGAACTCAATCCACCCCATTCCCACGGTTTGTCTGGGTTTGTAATGACAATATCCCATTTAATGCATGGGTTTCTGCTGATCCAATACCAATTCCACGGTTTGTCGGGGTTGGCTTCGATCATTTCCCACGTGATGTAGGGTTTTCTGCTGATATAATACCAGTCCCATGGTTTATCTGGGTTGGCTTGTATAATCTCCCATGTGATGTTGGGGTTTATGCTCAACCCACCCCAATCCCAAGGTTTACTGGGGGTTGTAATGACAATATCAATCGTTATTGTAGGGTTTCTGCTGATATAATACCAGTCCCATGGTTTATCTGGGTTGGCTTGTATAATCTCCCATGTGATGTTGGGGTTTCTGCTGAACCAGTTCCAATCCCATGGTTTGTTGGGATTGGATTCGATGATATCCCATGTGATATTGGGGTTTGAGCTCAATAAACTCCAATACCACTTGTGTTCCATACATTTGACCCGTCTCGAGATGTGGTTATTTATTTCCACTGAAATCATTATTAATAGTAATAGATAGTAATAGATAGTAATAGATAGTAATAGATAGTAATAGATAGTAATAGATAGTAATAGATCCACAAGTATCTTTATGCTCCGATTATTTTATGATGATGCATGCATGGGCGGCTTGTGTGCTCTTGCGCGTGCGGGGAAAACACATACACGCGGACTTTTGGGGACTCATCATGTAACGTGCGGGTTCGAGGTGCATTCACGACAGCGTGGATGAGTGTATACCTGCACTGGACGGTCAACAGATTGAAACATCCGGGTATTAGCCCAGAAAACAACAGAACGTCAGTGGACATCGTGAGAGGAAGTGACTCTCGCGCGGTTGGTCAACTTTTCAAAAGCCTCAAAAGACAGGGGTATATTCTAAACCCTGGCTACAGTTGTTCTTAAATAAAGTGGGACACTTTATAATCATCCAGACTGCAGATCGTTGCTTTTGGGCAACGTTGGGGGGTGCAGAAGGTTGAAGAGGTTCTCGAAGATATTCCGAGTAGCCTCTTTGGTAAACCATTCAACCGTCTGTGTCCCCATATCAGTATCAGGGGGTGGGGGTGGGGTTGTCGAGGAACTTCTCGGCGCGTCTCGGCGAAACGCGAGAGGACGCTCTCTCCCAAAGAATTGGTGAAGTGTAAGCATCAGGATGTTTCTGGAAGCGTTCACATCGCGGTCCCAAGTCTTCCCGCAGTGAAGCATACCACCGCTCTGTTGGCGTGGCGCTCCGCTTTGACTGCTTTTGCAGTGGAGAATCTTATGAATCCGCTTGCGTCCTTCTGTACATTCCCAACCTGTACCGTCTTGCTTCTTACGATGAGTCAGTGCCACCATGTTGCAAAGGTGGTTCTCACAGCAGCTGCATCGTTGAGATGTTCTGAACTCATCGATGTCCTCCATGATGACGTTTTCTCGGCTACAAAGCTCGAAACGTGTCCCAAAATTATTTGAGAACACTGTTGACTGTGTATCACCGCTTATGCACTCTACATGGGTCCAGAATAGGCATCCTGCATCATGCCACTGGTGCTTGCAAACATGGGCTTTGATCAAGCCTGGATATCCTGATTGAAGCAGGTACGTGTGAAGGTCGTAGTTGGGGGTGATGCCGATGCGCATGATGGTGGTGCCAAGTGCGCCCTTCACGACCCCCAGCAGGCGGCCATGCTTGTCGACCACTGGTCCGCCTGAAAACCCGTCATCTGCGTGTGCAGTGATGGCCACTGAGCCAGGCATGGTGCTGGATAGTGAGCCCTTGGAGCAACTGGGCTTGTTCTCTGTGCCTGTGTACCCCAGTGCGTACACTGACGCCATGATTTCAAGATCAGTGGACCAAAGGCTCGTGGCAGAGCGGGAACCCTTCAACAGAATGAGGTCAGGCACATTGCCTGGAGGTGAGGGGGACACGACCTCCAAATCCTCCTCAAAGCCGTCGGTTGGGTACCTTGCCTTAAAGGCCACAGCCGGTGATGTACTACCTAGGGTCTTGCCGCAGACCCCCTGCATGTGTCCTGCTGCCACGATGACTTCCCCATGCATGAAGCCGCTGAACTGACCAATTAGGCTTCCGTCCTGACTGAATCCAAGCAGCTTCACTACCAATGGTGACACCTTGGCATACACTGCCTGGTCGAGCATCTCCACTGCAGCACCGACGTCCACCGGGTCAACACCATCATCCAAGTTTATCCGCCACCTGGTCATGTTACAGTCAGACCGGTCAATAATGTTACAGTATATTGAATCAATTCCAATTCTCTATGTACAACTTGGACAGACGGTCGATTGTTGTACACATTTACACATTGCTGAAAAGTTTGAGGAGAGTGGCTATAATTGCGAATGTAAGCCACATGACTTGATGAGATGAGAGAGGTCGCCCTGTGAGTGGCTCGACTCGACGGGTGCCGCTGCCGTCCTTGATGAGAGTGTGACTGACTCGACAGTGCATTGTTTCTGTTCCTGCTTAACCCTAACATGTTCCAACCTCCGGTGGTCGCGACAACATTTATTATTGATTCTTAATGATGTTTTCGATGTAAAAACAAAGTCTCTCATTATGCAAACGGTTTGCCAAATGCAATGCCATTTCGAAGATCGATTGGTTAGCATGGTATGCATCATGTTTCATCAAACAACTTACAACGCAATCATGCCTATTTGATATGGCAAATATCAATGGAATACCATGTTGATAACATGGATCCGCACCATCATTGAGCAACCGTTTAACTGCCATTATGTCTTTTTTTCCTTTTTTTCTTCTGGTCTTTTTCCTTCCATCCTGTCTGCTTTCTCTTTATTTCCCCCTTCTGTTGTCCTTTTCTTTCTTGTCTCCCTCTTTTTTATTTTTTTTTCTTCTTCTTTCTCTTTTTTTTCCTGTTTTTCTTTTCTTTTTTTTTTTATTTTTTTTTTTGTTTTTTACCTTTTTTTCTTTCTTTCTTTCTTTTCTTTTTCCTTTTTTTTCGTTCCCTCCCTTTATCTTTTTTCTTGTATTTCCCTTTTTCCTCTTCTTTTTCTTCTTTTCGCACCCTTCTTTCTTTTTCTTCTTTTTTTTGTTCTTATCTTTTCGCCCTTCTTTTCTTTTTCTACTCTTTTATTCTTTCTGCTTTTTTTTTGTCTTTTTTTTCTTTTCCTCTTTCTTCTTTATAATCTTTTCTTTTTCTCTTTTTTTTCTCTTTCCTTGCTTTTTTTCTTTTCTTTCTCTTTTCTTTATACCTTTCTTGCCTTTTTTTCTTCTGTACAGGTCAAAAATTTAGTTTCTTCTGGGTACAGAATGTTTGAGATTTACAAATATGTGTGTGAATATCTTTCAAATAATTAGCTATGAATTGGTTCTTTTTCATCTGAGCTAGGAATAATGCAAGATCAATCATTTCTGCAACATTTGGCTCTTGGTAGATTGTCAGGTCCGTTGTATACGAAGACCAAAAACATACAATCTTTAAAACTATGTTCTGGTGGTTGTAGAATGCTGCGTAACATAATGCACGACAGCCTCCAACACGGTCGAATGGTTCAGCACCCGCATGGAATAATGAATCGACATTGTCCAAGTTTCCCAATATGCTTTGCGCACACAGTTCATATTGGAGTTTATTGGGAGACATTCTAATTACAAGACATCGGATTTCTTTAAGCTTAGCGATGGGTGCGTAGAAAGAAAGGTTAAAGAACAGGCTTTGCGTTGTTGCAATAGATTCAAATATTTGATAAATCACATGGCAACTTTTGACAAGAAAAATAATAGGTTACACCGCAAGGTGTGCCGTACACGAAGCGGTTTCATTTAAGTATTCCGTTGACTGTAGGGGTCCAGATACAGAGGGAAGGGAAGGGAAGGGGCCCACTTGCGAGTACCTGATGGAATGCAACCATTCCAATTCGTATCCACAACGGAACCAATGACCCATGATGTTTTTTAGCCAAGCCTTTGCTCCGTCATACAGTTTGTGTTTGTCTTTGTCAGAAGGTTCTTGCATGTTGTTTAATGTCTTGTGTAATTCACGAACCATCTGAAACGAGGGCCCAATTCCTATTGAAGATGCAACGGCGGGAGTCGTTTCCTCGTCAGTGCAAATAAGTTGAAGTATGGTATTTTCAAACATGTAAGCACCTCTGCGAATTTGATCCACCCATAGTATGGCCAAGATTATCCTACCATCAAATGTTTGTACTGATTGTATATTTGCACACGCCATAATAATGGAATGCTTTATTATTTTGTTTCGAGCCATGACGCACCGATATAAATCCCCAAAAGTCTGCATGTATGATGTGTTTTTTCTGCTTCTCCTTTTATCTTAGTCTTGTTTTCGAATAAAAAAAATTGCTGCGCATACATTCATTCACATTCACGACGCGCGCACCAATCTGAATGGAGGAGCGCGGTGCATACAGCTAGGGACATTTGATTGTGGGACACCTTTTATTTTGGGGATTTGACCAATTCAAGTTTTGTAACCGATCTTGTCAATACAGATACTGTCTTCAGGAGATTGACACAAAACATTCAAGGCTGGATATTGTCAAGGACAGCGACAGTACCCTGCTTTACATGTAACTCTGATACAAACTGCACAAAGTCGACTTTCTTGCAATTGTGATCAAGGATCTTGTAATGAACGATACCTTTGACAGAAACGGCAGCGATTAGCGTCAATTTGGACATTCGCAATGTCCGAGAAATTTGGATATTTAAACGTTTGCCGCGTTGGCAGTACCCTCTGCGACAAGTGTCACCGATGTAAAAACCCGCCTCATCAATGCTTATCAAATCCGATGTCGGAACGTCCAGATACTCTTTACAAAAACTTTCGACAGAAGATTTGTGGTCATTCATGTGACTCGCTCACTCAGATTAAAGCAATTCACAATGAAGATCTTCTAATTCGTCTTCCTCTTGTTCAGTCCAGAAAGCGGTTTCATTTTAGTATTCCGTCGAGTGTAAGCGTACGCCGAACAAGATAAGTAAACGTGAACCCTTGGTTGAGCTTGAGCCCTTCATGTCAGCGCCAAAAGTATACCTCGATTTATATGAATTCTGGGGTGTATACAACACTTGTTTCCGACATGAGGATGGATATTCATGCCACGAAGTGTTCGTGCCTGATGTTGACTGTGCGATTGGTGCGGGCGGTACAATGGAGGAGGCTTTTGCAGCTGCCAAAGAAAAGCTGACTGACATGGTCAGTGATTTCATGTATCGCGGCGAGGCCATCCCGCCGCCATCACTCCCCTCCGACATCATCAACCGCAGACAGCAGGACAACGAGCAATTTGCCGGCTTCGTGGTCACCTTCGTCGGAGTCGTCATTGTTTCCACCCTGCCAAGTTTATGTGACAAGGCAGGCCAACCACGTGAACTGCTGCCGTGCCATGACGTGTGAACACCATCAATGACATAGTTCGATCCGCCATCGATCCCGACAAATATGCCGTGATGCCCCACCGTCTCATCCCAAACCGCAATGTGATCCCCCGGCTCGGCCTTTTGTGCCAGCGTATCGCAGTCGCATTCGTCACAAGTGGCAAAATAACTAGCAGACAATTCGTTCAATGTCCATCTGCACTGCTATGCCACCATTTAGATGTGTACGCCAATGTCAAGCTGATGGCTTATTAAAAACCGCATGCGACCATGCACAACACCGAGACGCGACATTGGAAATGCAGTGTAAACACAATCAGATACACATTTTACACATTTACCAACATGAATCCTGCAGCCTCCGGCACCATGTCCATGAGCTACTTGAAACGCCATGTGTACGAGCTGAGGACGTCCATGGATCCGAACATCGTTGTCAAGCTCCAGAGCCTCGATCATGACATGGCACGCATATGGGTTGAGAATGCGGAGGGCGTTTGTGTGGACACACACGAGGTCAGTGTGCATGAGGCAACTGGTGAGGAGCTTACAATCACCAATGAGGCTGTTCGCGTGGAGAGGTCTTATATCATCAAGATTAATAAGTCATATGTGGTGTTGTTCATGGGCAGCAGGATCCTCAAGATTCACAAACAGCAGCAGCATGCACTGTTCACAGCGAATGGTGCTGATCTGAAGCGCATTTGAGTGGGTAGAAAATTTTGCCTAAAGGGGCGACAGCAACCTGGGGCATCGACCGCGTCGAGTCACAGAGCGACCGACCTCTCGCATCATGACGGAACCTGTGTCGAGTCGAGACCCCTGGCAAAAACATAGGGGTGATATGTATTCCTAAATCGTTTTTTTATAACCCACAACGAAACACAGTTTAGCGAGGACACCGATGAATACATCGACAGCCAAGGCGACCCATGCATGTCTTTGCCAGCGGGAGAGCGCAAGGATTGCAAACAATAGGTATAACGTGCCGTGAACAGGGCGAAGTTTCGACCACCAGATCTTCCCGCCATCTGGCGCCACCTCTATCCCCGTTTTCCGAAGGCCTCCAAAGTATATGACAAAGAACCCTATTGCTGGCACAAGGGCCAAGACGCCCATGTACCTTAGATACATAGGTGTCGCGAGAAAGGCAAGAATCACGAAAGCTGTCCTGATTCCCATGCACCCGATCCAGAAAGCTATTTGTCTTGAAATGTTGTTGGCCATCGTGTTATAATTTAAGTTTTGTTTTTTGAGGAAGATTTCAGGTTGCCTTGTTCCACATGTACCTCGAGGAAAGCGGGGACAGTAAAGTGGTAATTCCACCGGCAGTTCAAAACGACTCTTATGTCGTGGGAGACGGGTAAAGAAAAAGAACGTGTTTACAAGATCCCAAGTGTTTGTTCAGCAGACGTGAAGCTTAGGTTGGGTGGTGAACGTTTTGGTCACACGAAATCGAAAACGATGCCAAAGGTCGCTGATTGCGACCACTTATGGGTAAGGTTGTACAATAAACGTAAAGTACTCACAATGTACGATTATCAACTAAAACAGTGTAACGTTTCATAAAACTCATTGGTTTTACAATAAAAAGGAGCAAACTCCGTGGACAGTGTAAAGGGGACTTAGTTCCACTTGTCAATGAATTTTGTAGTAGGTACAAGGAGACTAATTTGTGAATAGATACTTGTTCAAATGCAATTTATGTTTATTGCAAACCTGAAGGAAGTGTAGTTCATCTGGATGTAGTCCAAAGATGTCAACATATATGAGGGCTGTTTCGATGTCACATGGAAATGTGTGACTCATGTTACAAATTGCCTGCAAGAAATAACTTTCCTTATTTACCAACAATCTCCCTGGTTCTCCAGTTGTTCGCATGTGAGGCAGATCAATTTCTATGTCTTTGAAGTCTTCACAGATCTCATTGCTCAGACTCACAGGTATATTATAGCATTCTTCACGTGAAACAACTCTATCCACATCAGCAACACGTTGAGTGGATGCTTGAATTACCATGAGACATTTGTCCATATTAGATTTTTCATACAAAACGTTCTGACGTTATTCGTGGGACACCCTTTATACAATTTGACGAGACGTCGGAGTCATCTGATTAAGATCACCCAGATGTCTGAGTTTTTGGAACATTCATACCAATCTGGATGGTGCCCCTCAAGCGTAAGCCACCCCTCCGTACGAACGAACACCCGCAAACGGAGGAACACTGAAGACGACGATCGAAAAACATCTGACTCCACATGCAAACGGCGGAAACATGTCATCGTCTCCAAAAGACACCACCGCGGATTAATGTGTGTCGCGTCTTTCGCAACCTCATTCACTATGGTCCGGTCATCCAAAGAAACCGTATTGTATCAAGAAGGCTCCTGCTTAAGAATACTATGGGAATTCTTAAGGGGGGATAGCGGGTCCCGCGGAGGGGGGACAGTGGAATTGAGCTGCTGACTCACTGACTTATCCCATGTGGCACCATCAAGCAAGGAACCCAGCTGCGGCTTGGATGTTCCGTACACAAATTCAAAAAGACCCATCTTAAGAACAGAAAAGAGTGTAGTATAATTCAAATATAAAAAAAAGGTTTGTTGAAATTTTATTGTCAACTCAATGCACAACCGCAAGAGGTGTTGTTGCATTTTTCAAAAGTACTCACAAGTACTGGGCGTTCCTGCCTCCCGGCCGATTTTGACTGATACGGTTCTCATCCAAGTGTTGGCAACATATATCACTTGACAAGCATGATGTTGATTGCTTGAATTTTTTCATGTCATAGCACGCATTGTTCTTTCTCATCAGCACACCATACATCGGAAATCCCTTGTGAATGTAAGCCTCGTACACTATTCCCACGATACTTGTTGTCTTATCCAAGTCGTTGTGCGTTGTTGGGTTGTCTACGGTTACAATGGACCCTACAGTGTACGTGGGATTCTGGTAAGGTAAGCAATCCATGTCTGAAGATCGTGTTTCGAAATATACAATATAAACCCTAAACAATTATCAGCATGGAAAGCGCGAAGGAGTGCTACACTCGACGGAATACTAAAATGAAACCGCTTTCTGGAGTGTACGGTACACCTTATGGTGTAACCTCATCCTCCGAGAAGCCCTGTGATGCAACATCGTGCAATTGCTGTTTCCGGCATGATCAGTCTGTAATCCACGATCTCAATCTGAGTCCCACTACAACTGTCGGGTCATATCCATATGTCGATACCCCTTCCTTTCCCAACAGAGTGATAAAAAAATTGTCAAAGTGATCTGGCAGCAGAACACAATGCTTGTGCATGTACTGCAAAAAAGCAATCTTTAAAATTTTGTAATCCATGTATGCGCCTGACTTCTTCTCACATTGCTCGAAAAAGGCAGCAATTATGTCGGTTAGTTGTTTTGTTGTCTCCATAAATCTGTAATTACACACATCCCGGCGGTCAATAATGTTATTGAATCAATTCCAATTCTCTATGTATACACTCGTACAAGGGAATTATGTTACATTCGCAAGTATACTGTAACATTATTGACCGGTCTGAGTGTAGTAACTTGGATCTTGAATGGATTCAACTGTTATGAAAGGGGAATCTCGCCCCCCAGTAGTGGGGCAGTGGAATTCACGAGGATCTTGTTCATGGTTGTCATCTTGATGGGACAAGGATGCACCGCCATGGATGACCTTGCCCCTCAGGTGAACTTCAAACATTTCAAGGGACCGTTTAAAGTTGGCTTCTGGTTGGAATGCGGTGGGGTTCAACCTTTGAATGTGCTTAATCGCATCTGTCATCGTAATGCATCTTTCCCACATCAGATAAGCAGCAACAACTGTTGCAGACCGTTGTCTTCCCAACCTACAATGCACAAGCACGACATTGTTTTGACTTAACACTCCATGCATCACCTCAACAATATATGGTAGATAGGATATGAGTTTCGTGACCTCTTTTTGCCTGCAGTTGTCTTCAACAGCAACCTTAATGTATGTTGTGTTTGGGTTCCTTGGTTTGATATACGGTGTGTGGTTTGTGCAGTTCACAACAAGCTTGAATTGCAACGTTTTACAAAGTTGGTGGTTGAGAGCTGCTTCTTGGTCTGATAGGTAAAGATTGTCGCACACTTTGAACAAGTTATCGATATGCATCTTATTGAGATCAGCCATATTATTGTTAATTTTCCCAACACAGGACAACAACAGGTATTTTCAGAGGTGTTCATGTGAACACGTTTAAAATAGGGATTGATGTGATCCTCCGGCATTCTTCATTTTTTTTTTTTTTTTAGTGTTGTTCCCGAAATGGAGAGTCTTTTCAGAGGTCTTCGGGGGTGCCCATTTTTGTACTGTCTGTATGAAGTTATTCAATATCAGCTCGGTATGAGCGCAGATTGACTCCGGATGGAAAAGGGTTCCCCATATCTGTCGTCTCTTATGTCGGAACGCTACAACACGTTGGTCATGGACCTCATCGAGGCAAATCGGGCGCATGCACGGAGCTAGATCAGAAATTGAGTATGCAGCATAGAAGTCAGCCTCCAATTTCATTGGAATCCCCTCAACGAGCCCAATACGTGCCCCAATAATTTTGATGCCCCGTGTATGGTGTACGGCGGCACCTGTGTATTCGAGATGACCACCAAAGTATAAGTTGATAAACTGGGCACCAAAGCATATTCCAAGAACCGGAGCACCATGTCTGAGGGCAAAGGTGTTCATCGCCTCTCTGTCACGACCTATGTCATGCACGTGCAATTGCGATCCCGTGAGGATGAACCCAGAAACTTGGTTTGTCCGGCAAATCTCTACAACCTCTGAAAGAGTACGTGCGATCGCATGACCATGCCTTTGGCGCCTAAGAAAAGATAGGAGGTACTGCCTGAAAATAGGCTTGGGACCGATTGTATTGTCAATGACAACGAGCATTTTACAATAGAATATATAATACACTCCAGAAAGCGGTTTAATTGGTGAATAGATACTTGTTCAAATGCATTCGTGTGGCGGAACATGTGTCGAGTCACAGATCGACTTTCTCATCAGGATATATCGACAGCCAATCTGGGATCACGAGTTGGGTTGCTGCTGAAACCAATCATTATGTATCGGGTGTGTAGATGGCATCTAAAGAAAATGAATTTTAGCTTATTTTTGTCTCCGACTGTAAAAAGAAAGAATGTCGGCACTGTTCGCTGCCCTGGTCATCGGGACCGTTGCGGGAACGCTCATCGGCACGATCGGCGCCGGCGCCGGCGCGCTTCTGGTCCCGTCCCTCATGTTCTTCGCCGGCCAGTCCATGCAGGGCGCAGTCGGCGTGACGCTGGCGATGCAGACTATCCCGGTGGGGATCGGCGGGGCGTACTTGTACTACAAAAAGGGACTCATCGACCTCTGGGTCGTTGCTGCCGTCGCCATCGGCATGCTCGCTGGAATCCTCGGCGGCGGGGCTCTGGCGACCTCGGGCGAGATCAGCCCGGTGAAGCTCGAGCTGATCCTGGGCGTCGTCCTGGTCGTCCTCGGGGGCGTCACCATCGCCAAGACGCTCCTCGGCTACACCACTGTTCACCCTAAACGGAACAGCTAATGTACGGATGTACGTGCACGAATTCACTACGCATCCGTCTCGTTTCTAAAAAAATGTATCAAAAAAAAGAGTATCTAAATAACTAACTTACTGACTGACTAAAGCTGGCTGAGGGTCAGGGAGCTAATCTCAATTGAGAGCTCGTCAAGCGTAGCTCGCTTGGTGGCGAGGTACTCCTCACGCTTGGCGGGAGTCTGTTTCATGCACGCTAGGTGCGCGCACTTGCCAGTGGTGAAGGTCCCACCATTGGGGTGCTTAAGAGCACCTGTTTTCTACCACACGGGTTGCCGTGAATGGTGACAGCAGTGCAGCCCAGGGTGGGGGAATACCCCACGATGGTAAATGCACCTATATTGGATCCAACAGGAAGCTCGTTCTTTAGAACGGACCCGCGACCAACACGACCGGAGGCCAAGGAGGAGGACAGGGAGCACGTTGAGAACGAGCCAGCAGGAGCAGGAGCAGGAGCAGCAGCAGGAGCAGCAGCAGGAGCAGCAGCAGGAGCAGCAGCAGGAGCAGGAGCAGTAGCAGTAAACGTAAAAGCAACAGCAGGAGCAGCAGCAGTAGAAGTAGAAGCAGCAGCAGCAGCAGCAGCAGGAGTAGGAGCCACAGAGGGTGAACCATTGGCGCGGCGCCTTTTACCGCCACTGCTGGAACTCTCCGACATGCATTCGTCCTCTGGGAGGGCAATGGCACTGGCGATGGCAAGTACGGCGGAAGGAGCAGGAGCAGCAGACTTAGCAGCGGTGGCAGCGAAGGCAATAGGGAGAAGCATTTCCTGTAAAGGAATTTTCTCCCCCCCGGTGGGTTTAGGGTCTTCGAGCAACTTAGCGTACGCATTTTTCATTGCGCAGACAGGGTCTGCGAGGCACGCAGGAACGAGGGGAAATGAAATTATCTTGTTGCACATGTCCTTCAATTGGGAGACTTTGAGTTGATTGTTGATCTTCGTTTGGTCCCTCACTTGGACAACTGTAAATATACCGGAATCATTCACGAATGATGTGAAATCGGTAGACATGTTGTTTGTAGACATGTTGTTGGTAGACATGATATCAAGTTGTTGTTGTTGTTGTTGTTGTTATTGTTGTTGTTTCAAAGGAAGGAAAAAGGCGTCAATTTTTTTTTAGCATGGAAAATAATATAAAAGAAGAAGAGGATAAGACACACAGAAGACATACAGAAGACAAACAAGATGAAAAATACGATAAATACAAAGACATTGACCGTATCTTTACCTATTGGGTTTCACAGGGGACTCGAAGAATGGATAGATTCGCAAACACAACACAGGGACGAGGCAATATACGCCCTGCTCGCACACGGTCTACACGCAGTGCGGACGATACCAACAACATCGAATGATTATGAGGGTCGTCGTTCAGGCAGATCGTCGGATACTGGTATGGTATGGTATGTTATGGTATGTTATGGTATGTTATGGTATGTTATGGTATGGTATGGTATGGTATGGTATGGTATGGTATGGTAATACTTGGGGGGGTACGGTCAACGGAATACTTAATGAAACCGCTTCGTGTAAGGCACACCTTGCGGTGTAACCTAATGTTTTCGCGACCACCGGAGGGGGACCGAGTGGTGCGCGCAGCGCCTGCGGCTCTACGGTGGCAAGAAACGTGTCTTAGCACGCTTCTTCAACGAGGTCCAGACGGATGTCGGTGAAAGGAAAACAATTGTCATCGCATACGGTTCTTCTAAGTTTGCCCCTGGTGGCAAGGGTGAACTTTCTGTCCCTACAAAGAGCGCGTTCAATGCGTTTAGCGACCGTTTCAAGGGGCGAGTTGCCGACATTGACGAATTCCGTACCACAAAGATCTGGCACAAGGACAGCACCACCGTCCTCCAGAGTGTGCAGTCCGAAAAAAAGGGCGCACGGTTCGAGGCTTGCTATGGTGCAGTTCCACCATGGAGAACAGCAAGTTGTTTGTAAACCGTGACCTAAATGCAGCCATTAACATCCACAATTGCTTTACAATGTACCCAACCCGCCCCGGAATTCTTGCGAGGCCAAAGAAATATTGCAAACTGGAAGTTGTGGTAGGACGCACAATTGATTACAAGCTGACAGGTTCTTTACATAACGCAGTATCGAGCGAAGTGTAGAAGATAAACACATACAAGAGGATTTTGGGGGACTCGGCATATTATGTAACATAATTCCCTTGTCCGAGTGTATAAAAATGAGTGTAAACAACGCAAATCCATACATGGCGGCTTTCGCATCCTCCTCGGTGTCCACACATGCCAAGGCGGCGGCTCCATGTACACGCAAACGGCGGAAAACTGTCGCATTTCGAAAAAATATAATTATACGCAGGAAACCCTAAACCCTAAAAGGCGGTTCCCCTAGGGAAGCTCATTGTTTAGCAAGTAAATGATTTCATACATCTCGCATGGGATCACGTGGTGCACCTCGTTGAGGGCTCCATTCAGATTTTGGGACAGTTTGTCCATCCACCTGTGATCGTCATAGGTCATGCGCGCATCGCGCAAGGAGTTGGCCTTGTCGGGATGCAGACTCAGGATCATCATCTTCTGGTCATGCCTCGTCCAAACGCCTTTTATCCAGGTGTCAACGGCTTTGTTAGACAACCAGTACGTCCACCAGCTGGTGGACATGGTCGCCTGGGTAGGCCCGCCTGCGAGGAACGTTTCTAATATCCCGGTCCTCGCCATCATGCCGGCTAAGTCTTCAAACGCGTGGGCCGGCTGATAGGCAGGCTCGGGCTCGTCGTCGGACATGGGCTCGGGTTCGGGCTCGTCGTCGGACATGGGCTCGGGTTCGGGCTCGTCGTCGGACATGGGCTCGGGCTCGTCGTCGTCGGACAAGGGCTCGAGCTCGGGCTCGGGCTCGTCGTCGGACATGGGCTCGGGTTCGGGCTCGTAGTCAGACTCTGACATAAGCTCGGGCTGGGTCGCGTCGTCGGACTCATCATCAGACGATACCAAGGATACAATGCACGGCTCATGTGCGTTCAGAATGCGGTTTAAGATTGGTGTCAAGAAGTCTCGAACAATGTCTTCGTCGTCCATTGATAGGTCGATGATGCACGGTTGTTCTGACATGATTGAGTTGAGAAATGATAAGGCAAAGTGGAAGTATAATATGATATTACAGATCGAGCGAAACATTTCAATTTTTTTTCACAAGCACTTCGAGGAGAAATACACTAAGGAACGCGCTTTCGATGATAACTACAATGACGGGCGCATTAATATCGCGCACCGCCAAGGGAACTCGGTGGCTTGCGCATCCTACTCGTCCATCCTCACCCACAACATCAACCTTAGCGAAGAGGTCTTGTATTCAACAAGCGGCGGAGCCCCTTTCACATCTTCCTCAGCGGAGCGACCGGGGGCGCCCGGAGGGGAGCCCCCACGGGAAGTCCGCGAGGAACCGAGCGGGTGGGCGACCGGAGGGGAGCCTACAGTTCCCATGCATGCAGCAGACAATACGATGTATGTATGTATGTAGCCGGTCTCTACATGTGGACTGTGACAAACATGTGGAAAGCGTGTGAGAAGAATGGGGGAGGGGGGGGTCGCAAGACGGATTGAGAAGAGCACAGCCGCTCTGTCATGTGCGAATGATGGACAATGGGGCAGATTTGGGTGGTTCCTGTTTTGTCTTTACAACTGTTGCATCTGAAAAGTAAACCGTTCAACCTTCATCATGCTGCGTCCACAACAGTTTGCCAGTAGGCACTACGCATGACCTATGTCCACCTTTATCGTATTCATTGGTTCAACATTAAATGGGCGTTCCTGCCTCCCGGCCGATTTTTTTAAATTTCTAATCAGGATTTAGAGCCTCTTGAACGACTCGCTAGCTTGAGACATGAGCACCAAGGAATTACAAATCCGCTCCATACCATGTTTCGCAACCAGTCCAAATCGGCCGGGAGGCAGGAACGCCCATTGTAAGTCATTGTTTCATTTTACTGTTCCGCCGACTGTAGGGTTTAAAAAATTGAAACCATTTCCATCTGAGCAAGAAGACAACCAAACCAACTCTATCCAAAATCTAACTAATATGTCAACAGTCGGTGAGAAAATATGGTTGCAACTTGCTAATGCTGCATACAAATCACATGATCCGTATGATCCGCATCTGGTATACAACATATACACTTTTCCACCTGTGATGTTCACATTCGGAGACGCTTCCTTCCCAGCGTTCTCTAAGTTCGTGGACCATAAAATCTATGGAATGTACATGTCTGAATGCTATGACTCCAAATTGTACATGGACAAAAGGAACAGACACAAGTTGTTTGCGCTGGAAGCCTTGTGTATGACCGAAGAACCATCTACCATCTACCGCATACTGGAGAGGCTGTTCATCATCCGACCTGGATCCAAGGACATCAACCTCGACTTATTTGGCGCCGATACACTGTCGATCTCTTACTTTGATACAGAAATCCAGGAGGTCTTCTTCGAGAAGATTTGCATGTCTTGGCTGCGCGTCAGTAAGGCAGTTCGAGTGATCGCAGAGCGATACCGCGAACACCTCCAGAGGAAAAGGAATCACATGGTCAGTCACGTGCTCGTGCCTTTCATCGTGAGAAACCACGTCAAATAGACGTGGCCACTTTAAACCACGTCAACTAGACACCGTTCTCTGTATTTTTTCCATGAATACGGGGGCTCTGCTTGTCATGACCACCATTTGGTATCGACAGCGTTTCGAAGATTAGTTATTTTCGGAAAGCAAACGAGGCAACTACTGTTGCAACCTCCCAAGAATCTTTTACAAACAACATAAGACTTAAAAGTTACGTAGTTGATGTTGAACTGTGGCCCCCCATAAAGGAGTCCGCGAGGAACCGATCGTTGCTTTTGGGCAACTTTGGGGGGTGCAGCAGGTTGAAGAGGTTCTCGAAGTTCATTTCGTCAAATATTTTGACCCTGAGTACAGTAAACACACGATTTCCCTGAGTACACATTCACCTGAGTACACAAGAAACGCATAATTTCTAACGAGAATCTAGGTCTACGACAGTTGTCCCGTTGAAAACGATGCCATGAGTGGTTCCTGTTAAGATCATTTGCTCTATTGTGTACTGGTAACGCCGACCTTTCTCACCCTTGAAGCGTTTAACATTGGGGTAGAGCCCCACCCCAGCGTGCTCTAGGAGCTCGGCAGCCAAGATCAAAGGGTTCAGGCAGTAATGTCTGCTATGGTCAAGAGTGGGCCATAGGTTCGAGTACATCTGCAATGCTACATCCATGTCAGCATCTGGAATGGCGTGGCTGGTAGGATAGGTGTCACGCCATGTCTGCAAACTTGAGCGAGTGAGGCACATATTGTTTATCTGCCAGATAGCGATGTGTTTATAATAAAAGTAATGTGGCCTGAATTTATTTTTGATTCGAGAGCAGACCAACTACGACTTGGCTTGCTAGTTTCACAAAGTTCACTCGCGATTCTGAGACCGGAGATCGCGGAAACGCATTCAATAAGCACAGGAGGGGTGGCTTCGCCACTTCCCTTGTCGATTCTCAAAAATCGATCGAGCGGTACCCAGAGGTACGAGGACTGCGATTCTCTCCAGAAACATGCATTTACTCTGTTGTTGTTGATGAATAAAAACTCGTATTGTTGTAGACACCACTCGGCCCCCCTCCGGTGGTCGCGACAACATTAGGTTACACCGCAAGGTGTACCGTACACTCAAGAAAGCGGTTTCATTTTAGTATTCCGTCGAGTGTATCAGGGTGCAATTTATGTTCTTGGGATTCATGAATCTATACAGATGCAGACAGCGTCGGTGATAGACCTGAACTGTCAAGTCATCCACGTCCGTACACACGTCAAGCTGGATGAATACAATGAAGCTTTGTGGGCGGACTCTACAAGTGGTCTGTGACAAACGTAACAGCTTCCGACCCGCTCCTGCGCTTTTCTTGTATGTCGAGAATTCTTAACGACAATTTTCTAACGGCGATGTCGTACATTTATTTCCATCTGATATATGTTTCATTTTACTGTTCCGCCGACTGTAGGTGGTGCGCGTCTGATTGCAAAATTTTGGCTTATGTATTAATAACAACCAACATGGGACACAAATTTGTCATCGTATCTGCCTCTTGTCCGTCAATTGAAGCATACAACCATATATTACATCCACTACAGGTCATGGGGTTTCGCATCATAGCACTTGATGAGCCCCTTACATATTGCGTGACTGAACTACTCTCGGTGTGGCAGGTGACTTCATTGCCAGCCATCAGAGATGACAATGGATTCTTCTGCGGCCGTCAAGCACTGATGTGGGCGCAGGAGAAGGGGTTCGACATCATAGAGGATGCTCTCGATGCATGTAGTGTCACAATCAGCGAATTGAAACAACTGACTAGCGCAAATAGACCAGGGGGGCAAAGAGTGAATCCTGTGCATACATTATAATTCTCTACGGACATTCAAAAGTACAAAGACAGCTCTAACGTTGTTTGTATCGACGAAGCAGGATTTTAAGCAGTCGAAAAAAGAAAATGTATCTTTTCAGAGGAGCCTCCGGAAGAATTCTTCAGTATTTATTTGTTGTTGAAATAATTGTTGTTCCCGAGATGGAGTGTGCGTTTTTGCTGAGTTGTGAGCAATGCACTTGTCATTCAGCGCGGATACGTGTACAGCCCCTGACAATTTTATAGAAGTGCCTACACCTGTTCTTCATTGGAGTCCGGTCACTCCACACATGATATTGTAAGCATTTGAGACAAGAATGCAGCTGCTTGTTGTGTTGCACCTTGAATTTCTCAAAAATGTCTTCCTCTATATACCACGGACCTGTACCTGGTTTCAAGGGATATCATTCAAATTATACTGAGTGTCCCAAAATTATTTGAGAACAACTGTATACTTGCGAATGTAAGCAACATGACAGTCTCGAGATTTGTTGATTCAAAATCGTATTGGTGTTCCACTGCCCCGTGGGTTGCTACACCATTAGGTGATACACCGTAAGGTGTGCCGTACACAGCGTTGACTGTACGATCCTCCATGTCAAGTTGTAGCATCCATAGTGGAACCGTTGCACACAAACATAGCTTGCTGCTGCTGTCTGCAAATCCTTAGAATTTGAATGCCGCAGTAAGCGATGACATATGACCGATTAATCTCGATGATGTAGGTGTTCTCCACGCGCGCAGCCTTAATGGTAGTTACATCTGTTGTATCATGCACACTCAGCTCAGGTGTGAACACTGTGATACCATCTGCATTCTCTGTCCAAACGCGTCCCGTGTGGTTTGACAGGCTTTGAAGCTTGATGACTATGTCTGGCGCCATGTCACTCCGGAGCACGTGGACGGTGCGATTCATATAGCTTATCGACATGGGAACAATGCCTGTAGAAGTCATGACAACAGGTGTATTACACACACACACAAATAGTCGCTTTATATTAATAATGAGGCCTCCGACAAAAAATAACAGACGCTTGATGAATGGATCGAGTGGGCCGGCGCGCTCCGCATGAACGCATCGAATTGCAGAAAATTAACAAAATGCAACGAGAAAGTATCGGATGCGGGTGAAGTCGTTGACAAAACTTCAAAGCCCCGGCATCCTCACGCAAACGGCGGAACACTGTGTCGTCCGTACCACATTAAACAAGTGGCGGAGCCCCTTTTACCTCCCCCAAGAGGAGCCCCCACAAAGGAGTCCGCGAGGAACGAGGAACATCAACCAGCAGACACACTACATCGTAATCTCTGGCTGGCGTGGGTTTACTTCAGCGCAACTTCTGAACCCACCACCGGAAAATTCCGACGCGTCCAGGGCAGTACATCGAAATCTCTGGCTGGCGTAGATACGTGATTCTTGGAATCTACTCACCAACAGATGTCGCATGTATGATGGTCTCCGACGCTGCCTTTTGCATGGAGCGTCTCAACGCCCACGGAAAAGGCGTTGAGGATCCGCTACGGTCCACAGTCAATGATGGTATGTGTAGCCACACCTCGGTTGGGATCCCATGATATGGGACGGATCCCATGATGTTGATTGTTGTGCCTGAGGGAAAACAAGTGCGTGGAATTAAATGTTGTAGTCATCAAATGAAGAACCAATGAATAGTCAATGATATTGATCGTGTTTACCTTGGACGTGAAGAAACAAATGGGGATAAGTAGGGATTTATTGATGTGGTGAAAGGGTTTTGTGAATGAAATAATGAAAGAATGGAAGAATAAATAGATCGCTAAACCCGCTCCGCAACCCCATGGCACACACACCGCATGCCTCATGACCCCATGGCACACACCGCATGCCACATGCCTCATGCAACCCCACGGCACACACCGCATGCCTCATGACCCCATGGCACACACCGCATGCCTCATGATTCCATGCAACCCAACGGCACATACCGCATGCCTCATGACCCCATGGCACACACCGCATACCCCATGCTACCCAATGGCACACACCGCATGCCCCATGCAACCCCATGGCACACATCGCATGCCCCATGCACCCCCATGCAAAAACTGGAGGAGGGCTGGGGGGCGGTAGCGACAGAGGAGGAGTGGGGTAGCTACAGAGGAGTATGGCGACAGGAGAAGGTGCAGCAGGTTGAAGATTTTTTACATGGCATTCTGATATTTATTACATGCAAATTCCTTATTACACGTCAAGCCATGCCAAATACCAACCAAATGGATATGAACGCAGCAATTTAAGCCAACTCAGTATTATAGAGCAAGTATAGGATGTCGTTCATTTCAATTGGAATCACGTGGTGCACCTCGTTGAGGGCTCCATTCAGATTTTGGGACAGTTTGTCCATCCACCTGTGATCGTCATCTGTCATGCGCGCATCGCGCAAGGAGTTGGCCTTGTCGGGATGCAGACTCAGGATCAGCATCTTTTGTTCATGCCTCGTCCAAACGCCAGTAAACCAGGTGTCAAGGGCTTTGTTAGACAACCAGTACGTCCACCAGCTGGTGGACATGGTCGCCAGGGTAGGCCCTCCTGCGAGGAACGTTTCCAATATCCCGGTCCTCTCCAATAGCCCGGCTACGTCTTCAAACGTGTGGGCCGGCTGAAAGGCAGGCTCGGGCTCGGGCTCGTCGTCGGACATGGGCTCGGGCTCTTCGTCGGACATGGGCTCGGGCTCGGTCTCGGGCTCTTCGTCGGACATGGGCTCGGGCTGGGACCATGGGCTCGGGCTGGGTTGGTCCTCGTAGTCAGACTCTGACATAGGCTCGGGCTGGGTCGCGTCGTCGGACTCATCATCAGACGATACCAAGGATACAATGCACGGCTCATGTGCGTTCAAAATGCAGTTGCATATTTGTGTGACACAGTCTCGAACAATGTCTTCATCGTCCCTTGATATGTCGATGATGCACGGTTGTTCTGACATGTCTTGTAATCACTCATCTGCATACACACATTTCACAAACAAACACACTGAAAAATAGGTGTCTGCACATGAGGACAATCAAAATAACTGTCAAAATGTAGAGAATCTTTCACAAACAAACACACTGAAAAATAGGTGTCTGCACATGAGGACAATCAAAATAACTGTCAAAATGTAGAGAATCTTTCACAACAAACACACTGAAAAATAGGTGTCTGCACATGAGGACAATCAAAATAACTGTCAAAATGTAGAGAATCTTTCACAAACAAACACACTGAAAAATAGGTGTCTGCACATGAGGACAATCAAAATAACTGTCAAAATGTAGAGAATCTTTCACAAACAAACACACTGAAAAATAGGTGTCTGCACATGAGGACAATCAAAATAACTGTCAAAATGTAGAGAATATTTCACAAACAAACACACTGAAAAATAGGTGTCTGCACATGAGGACAATCAAAATAACCATCAAAATGTAGAGAATCTTTCACAAACAAACACACTGAAAAATAGGTGTCTGCACATGAGGACAATCAAAATAACTGTCAAAATGTAGAGAATATTTCACAAACAAACACACTGAAAAATAGGTGTCTGCACATGAGGACAATCAAAATAACTGTCAAAATGTAGAGAATATTTCACAAACAAACACACTGAAAAATAGGTGTCTGCACATGAGGACAATCAAAATAACTGTCAAAGTAGAGAATCTTTCACAAACAAACATACTGAAAAATAGGTGTCTGCACATGAGGACAATCAAAATAACTGTCAAAATGTAGAGAATCTTTCACAAACAAACACACTGAAAAATAGGTGTCTGCACATGAGGACAATCTGTCAAAATGTAGAGAATATTTCACAAACAAACACACTGAAAAATAGGTGTCTGCACACGAGGACAATCAAAATAACTGTCAAAATGTAGAGAATCTTTTACAAACAAACACACTGAAAAATAGGTGTCTGCACATGAGGACAATCAAAATAACTGTCAAAGTAGAGAATCTTTCACAAACAAACATACTGAAAAATAGGTGTCTGCACATGAGGACAATCAAAATAACTGTCAAAATGTAGAGAATCTTTCACAAACAAACATACTGAAAAATAGGTGTCTGCACATGAGGACACTCAAAATAACTGTCAAAATGTAGAGAATCTTTCACAAACAAACACACTGAAAAATATTGAAAGCAAACAATTGCATGTACCTTTGTCCTCTGACGACGACGATATATAGCCTGACATAGGATGACTTGGGTATGTTTCCTGTGTTAAGAAAAATTGGAGCATAAAATCAGTCAGGCAGGCAGTGCAGCAGCAGCATTTGACTATCCTGTAAGCTATGTCCGACCATCTCAACACGATATAGCATCCTGTAAGTTATCGAACAATTGCGACAGTGCAGGCAGGAATTGCAGAAGCAGCATCTAACAACTATCCTGTAAGCTAGGTCCGACCAGCTCGACTCGATCTAGCATCCTGTAAGTTATCGAACAATTGCGACAGTGCAGGCAGGAATTGCAGCAGCAGCATCTAACAACTATCCTGTAAGCTAGGTCCGACCAGCTCGACTCGATCTAGCATCCTGTAAGTTATCGAACAATTGCGACAGTGCAGCAGCAGCATTTGACTATCCTGTGAGATAGATCCGACCAGCTCAACACGATATAGCATCCTGTCAGTTATCGAACAGTCGCGACAGTGCAGGCAGGCATTGCAGCAGCAGCATTTGACTATCCTGTAAGCTATGTCCGACCATCTCAACACGATCTAGCATCCTGTAAGTTATCGAACAATTGCGACAGTGCAGGCAGGAATTGCAGAAGCAGCATCTAACAACTATCCTGTAAGCTAGGTCCGACCAGCTCGACTCGATCTAGCATCCTGTAAGTTATCGAACAATTGCGACAGTGCAGCAGCAGCATTTGACTATCCTGTGAGATAGATCCGACCAGCTCAACACGATATAGCATCCTGTCAGTTATCGAACAGTCGCGACAGTGCAGGCAGGCATTGCAGCAGAAGCATCTAACAACTATCCTGTAAACTAGATCCGACCAACTTCACCTGGTTGATTGAACAAACACGATTGAGCGAGCGAGCAAGCACTTCCTGAGCAATGCGAGAAAGCACTTCCTGAGCGAGCGCGAGCGACCACTTCCTGAGCAATGCAATTCGGCAATGCAATTCAAATTAGCGAACAGGCGATGCAACTCGTCGCGAAATCCTGGAAGCTATTTCAAAGACACCTCACCTTGGGCTTCCGAATTTCCAGGAATTGAGTGGTAACCAGCGAAAGATGTGGTGCTTCTTCGCTGGACCGAGCATATGAAACCCTACCAAACCCTTATCATGTTTCAGCTGAAACTCTCGACGTTTGACATGTCTATCCTGTGACACGTCACCTTTCACCGATGCGAGCGTTTGCTGTCAGCCAGCTCGCGACACGAACCTCCGGGCATCGTGTGGTTTCGCATGTACGGGCATCGTGTGGTTTCGCATGTCCGGGTAGCTCGCGACCCGAACCTCCGTGCATGCCCCATGTAACCCCATGGCACACACCGCATGCCCCATGCATCATGCAACCCCCATGGCACACACCGCATGCCCCATGCATCATGCAACCCAATGGCACACACCGCATGCCCCATGCATCATGCAACCCCATGGCACACACCGCATGCCCCATGTAACCCCATGGCACACACCGCATGCCCCATGCATCATGCAACCCCATGGCACACACCGCATGCCCCATGTAACCCCATGGCACACACCGCATGCCCCATGCATCATGCAACCCCATGGCACACACCGCATGCCCCATGCATCATGCAACCCCATGGCACACACCGCATGCCCCATGCATCATGCAACCCCATGGCACACACCGCATGCCCCATGCATCATGCAACCCCATGGCACACACCGCATGCCCCATTATACCGTTTTTTTGATGTTTCATTTTACTGTTCCGCCGACTGTAGGGATAGGAGGAAGACGGGTATAGATATCGGGCAGGAAGGGGGGGGGGGGGGTGTTCCGCAGGGGGCTTTGGGCAGGGCAAATCCGCTCCATACCATGTTTCGCAACCAGTCAAAATCGACCGGGAGGCAGGAACGTCCATTATATGTAAGAGCCTATTCGGCATACACGAACACAACCTGAGTTATAGGCCCGGATTCATATTTCCACCTTTGTACACAGAGGACAAATTGGCAGCGTTTGTGAGAGAGTGCGGGGTTCTCAAACGACAGTACACGACATGTTGAGAAACGATTGAGTATTCAACTTTTACAACGGAGACTAATACAGATTTTGAAACTGAAGCAATAACAAGACGGTAAAAATCTCATTAGAAAAGCCTAAATATACTACACTGTAGTTTCTAGGCAACGCCGTGACCCAAACTGTATTAGAACTGTATCAAAGGGGGTGTGATCATCAGGCCTGCGCGCATTGCAGCTTATAGGCAGCTCCCAAAGCCATCAATCGTGCTCTAACCACCAAATCTCAAGAGACGTTTGGAAACTTCTATGTGTCCACCCTGTCTAGCCAACTCCAGAGCAAGCCCCCTCTGGCCTCTAAATGCTTCCATAAGGGCAGCTCCTCCTAGACAGTCTGTGTGTGTAGGGTGGACTGGAGAAGACAGGATTATGCTATGCTATACTGTCTTACAGTCCAGAATTCAATGCTATGCTTCGCTAAGGTGAAGAGAGACTTTCGTCGTTTTACTACACACCGAATGAAACAAAGACGCACGTGTCTGATATGATTTCCTTAGCATTCGGCAACCTCACTGATAAAATTATTATGGGTTGTTTTGAACACTTATGTGTATAAAGCGGTCTGTGACGAATGAAAGATGGCGACGAAACCTCCGACAGTCGCGAAATTGTTGTTGTTGATGAATAAAAACTCGTATTGTTGTAGACACCACTCGGCCCCCCTCCGGTGGTCGCGACAACATTAGGTTACACCGCAAGGTGTGCCGTACACTAAGCGGTTTCATTTAAGTATTCCGTTGACTGTAAGAACAATATCAGAGGAGATGACTTTAAACATTACAGTGTGGCTGTCTCATCCTTCAGGCAAGAACACCAGCTGAACTTAAGCATATCAATAAGCGGAGGAAAAGAAACTAACCAGGATTCCGCTAGTAACGGCGAGTGAAACCGGAATAGCCCAACTTGAAAATATATCTATGTATGCAACCAAACCAATGCAACCAAACCAATGTATGCAAACCAATGTATGCAACCAAACCAATGCAACCAAACCAATGTATGCAAACCAATGTATGCACAATTTGGTGTATGCAAATTCAATAAATCAAATTTGGTGTATTCAACCAAATGAAACAAATTTGGTGTATGCAAATTCAATAAATCAAATTTTGGGTATTCAATCAAATGAAACAAATTTGGTGTATGCAAATTCAATAATCGAATTTTGTGTAATCAAATTCGATAATTCGTATCAAATTCGATAATCAATTCGTATCAAATTCGATAATCAAATTTTGTGTCCTTATCATTCGGGTATATACCATACGATGATACCATCAACAAAATTAACTATCACCACCACTATCTCAGGTGTGAGGCTCGACAGGCATGTGTCAACACCACCCAAATAATCACCACCACTATCTCAGGTGTGAGGCTCGACAGACATGTGTCCAACTCCACCAAAACAAATAACCACCACTACAGTCAGCGGGAGGCAGGAACGCTCTATGTGCTAGTGCGGACACAGGTTGTGCAGCAAAATATTATTGACGGATCCTCTCCCAACCCTTGACCGCATCCGCATTCTCCTTCACGAACGCCACCCAGGTGTCGCTGCGCATGAAGTCAACGAACACTTGCAGGTCCAGAAGATCGTCGACCGGCTCCCAGGTGTCGTGCTCTTCAGTGTAGGATTTCCACCGCACCTGCGCACAACGTGAATAATGTGTGTCAATCATGCAGTCAGTCAGTCAGTAATATCAATCATGCAGTCAGTCAGTAAGTCAGTCAGTAATATCAATCATGCAGTCAGTAATATATCAATCATGCAGTCAGTCAGTCAGTCAGTCAGTCAGTCAGTCAGTCAGTCAGTCAGTCAGTCAGTCAGTCAGTCAGTCAGTAATATCAATCATGCAGTCAGTCAGTCAGTCAGTAATATCAATCATGCAGTCAGTCAGTCAGTAAGTCAGTCAGTAAAAAAATCCGCCGTGAGGCAGGAACACCCATTACTTACTTTGAACATTGGGATAAACAGGTAGTGATGGTCTATAATACCAACGCAATCGTTCCCAAATCTCATCTTGACATCCACAATGCTGTGGACCGAGTATCTTGTATCATCACTGAAAAAGTTTACGTGACGACCTTTGCAAGATAGTCGAATACTATCAACCTGCAGCACCCAATGAATTTAATTGAATTGAATTGAATTTAAAAATCAGCCTTCTCCAGCTTCACTGCATGTGTCAACAACCAGTGCCCCCAGGACACTCTCTCATGCACATAACCCCGCCCCTGCCCCCACCACTACCACACACATACACTCAGTCTTCTCCATCTTCACTGCATGTCTCAACAACCAGTGCCACCAGGACTCAAGAAAAACGCAAGGCAGGGGGGTACTCACGCTGACTTCCAGCGAGGATGACGTGGGCGACAGGTGCGGAGGGCGTGGGGTAGTAGCGCCAGTGGACAGGGTAGTAGCTCCAGTGGACAAGGTAGTAGCGCCAGTGGACAGGGTGGTAGCTCCAGTGGACAGGGGAGTAGCGCCAGTGGACAGGGGAGTAGCGCCCGTGGACAGGGGATGAGGGCGATGGAGAGAGGACAGGGTGGTAGCTCCAGTGGACAGGGGAGTAGCGCCCGTGGACAGGGGATGAGGGCGATGGAGAGAGGACAGGGGATGAGGGCGATGGAGAGAGGACAGGGGAGGAGGGCGAGGGAGAGGTGACAGGGGAGGAGGGCGAGGGAGAGGGGACAGGGGATGATAGCGAGTAGAGCCAGTGGACAGGGGATGATGGCCCTCAAGCTTAAAAGCCACATTGGGGGAGTTGCAAGTAGCTCCCCCAATAAGTAACTCCGATGGGGAGAAGGGGGGGTCCTCATCATCCGAAGATGACGACAAGTTTGTCAGGTCGATGACGATCTGCGCCAGCAATAAAAAGCAGTGTAAACAGTGAAATCAGTGCCCCAACAAAATCACAGGGGCAGCCGTCAGTAGCTGGGAAAACACGAGCGCACGCAGTCGTCAGTAGCTGGGAAAACACGAGCGCACGCAGTCGTCAGTAGCTGGGAAAACACGAGCGCACGCACACTCACTCACCACATGAGAAGTTTCCATCTCGATGCTGGAGTCCTAGAAGAAAAGGAGTAGAATAGAAGAATAGAAGAATAGTAGTTTTTATAAGTAGACGAAGGACGAAAAGGACGAAAAGGACGAAGGACGGGTTCGTCGGAATGCTGGCTGACCGCAAACGTCGCGCGAGCTGAAACATGATAAGGGTTTAGTAGGTTCATATGCTCGGTCCAGCGATGATGCACCACATCTTTCGCTGGTTACCACTCAATTCCTGGAAATTCGGAAGCCCAAGGTGAGGTGTCTTTGTAATAGTTTCCAGGATTTCGCGACGAGTTGCATCGCCTGTTCGCTAATTTGAATTGCATTGCTTAGGAAGTGCTTGCTCGCTCGCTCAATCGTGTTTGTTCGATCAACCAGGTGAAGTTGGTCGGATCTAGCTTACAGGATAGTTGTTAGATGCTGCTGCTGCAATGCTTGCCTGCACTGTCGCAATTGTTCGATAACTTGCAGGATGCTAGATCGATTCGAGCTGGTCGGATATAGCTTACAGGATAGTTGTTAGATGCTGCTGCTGCAATTCCTGCCTGCACTGTCGCGACTGTTCATTAACTTACAGGATGCTAGATCGAGTCGAGCTGGTCGGATATGGCTTACAGTATAGTTGTTAGATGCTGCTGCTGCAATGCCTGACTGCACTGTCGCGACTGTTCGATAACTGACAGGATGCTAGATCGAGTCTAGCTGGTCGGATATAGCTTACAGTATAGTTGTTAGCTGCTGCTGCTGAAATGATTGCCCGCACTGTCGCGACTGTTCAATAACTTACATGATGCTAGATCGAGTCGAGCTGGTCGGATATAGCTTACAGTATAGTTGTTAGATGCTGCTGCTGCAATGCCTGCCTGCACTGTCGCGACTGTTCGATAACTGACAGGATGCTAGATCGAGTCTAGCTGGTCGGATATAGCTTACAGGATAGTTGTTAGATGCTGCTGCTGCAATGCCTGCCTGCACTGTCGCGACTGTTCGATAACTGATAGGATGCTAGATCGAGTTGAGCTTGTAGGATCTATATTACAGGATAGTCAAATGCTGTTGCTGCACTGCCTTCCTCCCAGACTGATTTTTATGCTCCATTGTTTCGTAACACAGGAAACATGCCCAAGTCAACCCAGGTAGCCCAGAATACTAAGGGACCCTTGAATAAGTCCCTAAGAGGTGTGAGGAAAGCTGCAAAGCTAAAGGCTGCAGCCTCCGAGTCAATGCGTAGTCCTTCATTGTTCGGATCAGCCTTGGTAGTTATTGAGAGAATGGGGTCTGATGCTTTTAAGAAGACCAATCCAATCTTGGTGAGAGACCAGATGTGTGTGCACATTTCTGTGTGAAGTGCATGGTATTATTTTGTATTCTGCTTGCATATCCGTGTATTTGAGTGTTTGTGTTTGCATGGGGTCATCTTGTAGTGCATGACATCCAGATGTGTGTGTGGGGAATGCACAGTGAAGTGTGGGATGTAAGGATGGCAATTTTGTGCATGCGAGCGTGTGTATTTGAGTGTGTTCATGTTTGCATGGGGTTGTCTTGTAGTGCATAGATAGCCAGATGTGTATGTATACTACACATTCTGTGTGGCAGTACATGGATAGCATGGATGCCTGATGTGTGTGTATGTACTGTGTTTGCCAGATGTGTGTATGTACTAGCACATAACAGTGCGACCTGTATGTGTAGCCAGTTGTTTGTGTGGATCACCGTTTGAGTCTTTAATGTAGCGGTTGACCATATTCAGATGCCACGTGTCCAGGCTGTCAGACTATGTGTTCAATCCTACGTACACAATAGAAACGCCCATCCGTATCAAAAAAATCAACTATGCCTCGATGTTCGTCCTTCCGTCACAAATCCTTTTTCGGGATTCACCTGTTATCACAATAAATCGAATTGTTGTTGTCCTTAACCGACACACTGCATTCCCCATGGAACCCCATTGCACGGGATGACTGTGAAGTCCATTCTGAAGTCCACACGAAGAGAGAGTTGTTGATGTGCATAATGACCATCTCAATTCCATGGGAGCAGCCTTCATTGAGGTTAACACCAAAGGAATCCTGCACCTACATTCACCCAAGCTGATTTCTTCAAGCAACCCCTAGTGAGTTTGATTTGTGTGACGTCTTCACTTGTTTATTCATAGGTTTCTCTTGATTGTAATGTACTGTCATGTCAAGCACTTGTGTATGGTCATACAGATGCAAGTAATGGATGCTACTTTTGCATTTTGTAATGTTACTGTCATGTCAAGCACTTGTGTATGGTCATACTGATCAATTAATGGATGATGCCTTGGCATAAACTTATGTATGAATTGACGATATCATTGGCAATTGTCAGACCTACTTGTGGATGACTGGTGCAGTAGATGTGTCTTCAAACAGGGTGTTGCCCTTGTCAAATTCAAGGTTGTTCTTGATTGTAGTGTTACTGTCATTCAAACACTTGTGTATGGTCTACTGATCAATTAATGGATGATGCCTTGGCATAAACTTATGTATGAATTGACGAATTCATTGGCAATTGTCAACCTACTGTAGGATGACTGGTGCAGTGAGATATGTGTCTTCAAAAAGGGTTGTGCCCTTGTCAAATTCATAGTTGTTTCTTGATTGTAATGTTACTGTCATGTCAAGCACTTGTGTATGGTCA
>JACBWV010000839.1:3091355-3436355 GCA_013435795.1 Chlamydomonas sp. ICE-L
GTACTATCAGATTTCCGCACTTTTTTCACTGAAAAAACTCTGACACCAACTTTTTCCAACCTGTGCATAGGACCCTGATTGCACTCGTGACAAGTTAGACACTTTGTAGTTCATAGTTAGTACCTGCAATTTGAGAATTTGGCCTGATAATTCTGAAATGTTGGCCATAAAGTGGAACTACAAGTTAAGAGACCCAAATCCAATTGCAAATCCAATGTCCAACATCCAAATCCAGCACCCAAATTCAAATCCACCCAAATCCAAATCATCTGCTGAATGTCTATAATAAGATTCGCGTACATGGTTTTCCGTTTCAAGTAGAAAGAGCTCATGAAACAATGTTTTGAATTTTGAACAAACCTGGGGTGAACTCAAAGATTTTAGTCTACCTATAAATGATCTTGCATGGTGGTCCAAATGTGATTGGTCATAGGGTGGCAGCTCCCGCTGACCTAAGGGCGCTAACTCCCTCGTTACTAGTAGGAAAAGCTCCGCCACATCACATTACACATGATCCTTTGAGACTAGGGCTAGTTTAGTGAGAACCTCCCTTCGAGGTAAATTCTTTATTTGAAACAAACAAAAATGGGCTGGGTGCATGATACAGGCATTTTACAGTGCGGGCAATTTAGCAACATGTAACCAAAGTTGTACAGACTGTTAACAGTCTATAACCAAAGTCTGTAACCACAGCAGAGTAGTATTCACAGGTGTTTTTCCTATGGTTTTCAGATGTATTTTATTTACATGTGTATTTTACAGATGTGCTATAAAGACGTCAAAGTCTGCAAATCCCCATGTAACCCCCTTGCAACGGGCTTGGTTAAGGGCCTGAATACTGATAGTGCACAGGTGAAGCCTCATGCTGGAGTCTTCATCAACCAACGCTGGTTACATTTTCAATTTCTCAAAAAGTAAATGTATATCCTCAGAATATAAATGACTTCAAATTATGTGCTTGCATGGGTAACATGGTTTTGTTTTGTTCAATGCGTAGCAAAGTGACTGTGTGCGACCCCAGTCCGACGCACTTCCCCCCAAAGCCACTGCTCAGGGAGCGTGAAGCCGAGCGTGGACCTCGAGGGATTCGAAGAGGAGTTTTTGACTAGTTTAGTCAGCCCCATGCGACGCCATGCAGCAATGGAATGGCGAGGCGTAGTCAGATAAATAACTCCGTGAAAGAGTGCGTGTTGGGTGAGAAGGGTGGTACATGGGTGCACAAAGGGTGCCAAATATTGTCAAAGACCCCCCGAATTTGCAGTGGTCGACATGCAGACGTGCATTCATGTCAACATGCAGACATGCAGACGTGCACACATGCTGACATGAAGACGTGCACACATGTCAACACGCAGGCATGCAGACGTGGACACATGCAGATGTGCACACATGGCCACATACAGACGTGCACACATGCACACATGGCAACCTGCAGACGTGCACACATGCAGACACGCAGGCATGCAAACGTGGACACATGCAGATGTGCACACATGGCGACATGCAGACGTGCACACATGCACACATGGCAACCTGCAGACGTGCACACATGCAGACACGCAGGCATGCAGATGTGCACACATGGCGACATGCAGACATGCACACATTCACACATGGCAACCTGCAGACGTGCACACAAGCACACATGGAGACATGCAGGCATGCACGCATGCACATATGTAGACAAGCAAACATTCACACTTGCTGACATGCAGATGCCCAGACATGCACACATGTTGACATGCAGGCATGCAGACGTGCATGCACGCACGCACATGTCAACATGCAGACATGCTGACGTGCACACATGCAGACAAGGATACTTGCAGACGTGAATACACACAGATATGCAGGTGTGCATAGTTGATGTTAACAATGTTATGCTTGTCCCCCAGTTAGATTGTCTGCACCCACAATATCACAATATGTGTAACAGGTGTCTCGTCATGCATGTTAGTCCTGCATCCGCCCTACACCCCAAATATCCAGCCCTCCTCTAAACATAAACCCTACACTGAAAACCCACAACTCCAACCTTAGAATATAAAATACGCCCTACCTTACCCGTAATCCTACCTCGACCTTAATCTCCTTCAACTCTTACCCTGTAACTAACCTTCATTTTGTTACCACTTGCAGGCAGATGAACCAACACCTCTTATGGCTGCTCAGGAGGGCTCCATCATGTCTTCCATAATTGACATTATCAAATCTTCTATGAACACCTTGGAGCACCAAATCCGGGTGAATAATGCATTAGTGCTTGAGGAAGTAGTTTCCTTGAAGCAACAGCAACGACAACAGCAACAGCAAGCAGCTGGAGCCGCAGCCAACCTTCAAGCACAGGTGGCGTCACTGCAAGAGCAGGCAGCCGCAGCCGCAGCTGAACGTCAAAGGTGGTCAGAAGCCGCAGAGCAGCAACAGCAACAGCAACTGCAACAACAACAGCAAGCAGCCACAGCCGCAACCAAACTTCAAGCACAGGTGCTATCACTTCAAGAACAGGCAGCGGAAGCCGCAGCTGAACGTTAAAGGTGGTCAGAAGCCGCAGAGCAGCACCAGCAAAAGCAACAATAACAACAACAGCAAGCAGCAGCTGAACTTCAAGCACAGGTAGCATCTCATCAAGAACATGCAAGGCAACGGGCAGCAGCTGGCAAGGTAAGTAGAAGTCCATACACACCAAACCTCTGCTCACATGCACCACTGACTTCCATGCATCATTGCCCATGCACATAAGTAGTGGTGCTCATACACACTAGAGGTGCTCACACACACTTTCGAAGCAGTGCCCATACACACAAGCTGTGGTCCCCAAACACACTTTGTAAGCAGTGCAAACAAGTATCCTATACACACAAGTAGCCCATGCAACATAGGAATATACATGCACTTATGCACTGGCCAAAAGTGGGAAGCGCAGATAGCAGATGCACATAAATGAATGTAGGAATATCACACTTGCATACTGTCACAGTCTCAGATAGCCCCCCCCCCCCCCCCCCCCCCCCCCCCCCCCCAAACCTCCAAACCTCACCCTCCAAACCACCACCAGCCCCTCTACTCCCACCTCCTCTACCCCCACCCCCACATCCTGTGCACCCAAATATTTCTCGCACATGCACATATGAACATGCAGGCAGAGTTAGAGGTCGAACGTAGATGGCCAACTGTCAGTGGTGAGCGTCTGCTTGAAGCATCCAAGGCAGGGGATGCTGATGAAACTATTTCACTACTGAAGAGAGGTGCCAAAGTTAACTACGGTGATCTGGTAAATCCACTTGTCGCCCATTGTTTAATGTTCCACGGCTGTAGTAATCACTCACCGCCAGCGATTGTTTTTTGCATTCATTGCTCGTATCAGCATGAACGACCTCCCCCATATTTTTTAGTTTGGTATCAGTTGATTTGAGAGCGGGATGCTGCTGTTATTAGGTGCACCCTGATGTTATGTCAACCCTCGTAGATTGCAAAATATTGAGAGGCTCTGGCAGTGGGTAGTTTGTGACCAGAACCTGGTGACCTGGCCACATTGGTTGGGCAGTGGGCACCTGGTGATCTGGCAATAGTTGTAGCATGTACGATGCATTTGGCTTGCCAAGACTTGGCGATGATGAGGATGGGGATGACTGGAGGCCTGGTTGGTGGGGTTGGGGCCGGGGGTGTTGGTTGTGGTGGGGGGTGTTAGTGGGGGTGTCAGTGGGGGTTGGTTGAATGAGCCTCGCCTTGAGGTGGGGATTAAGTAGGGGTGGGTTGGTAGGGCTGGGGCTGAGGGTGGGGTTGTGTTGGCGGGGGTAGGGAAATGGACATGTGTAAGTGGGGGAGGGGTTGGGTTGGTGGGGTTGGGCTGTTGGTGGTGTTTGGTTTGTAGTGGTGGTTGTGGGTTTGGGTGCGTGTGTTTAGGTTAGTGGGTTTGGGTTGGGGTTGGGACTGGTGGGGTGTTGGTTGCGTTTTGGGTGTTTTGGGGGTTGGGTTTGGGTTGGTGGTGGTGTTGAGGGTGTTTTTGGTATTAGGTTTGTGGGTTTGGTTTGGTGGTTTTGGTTTGGTGGGCTTGGTTTGGTGGGTTTGGTTTGGTGGCGTAGGTTTGGTGGGTGTCTTTTATTGGGGGTGGGTTGGTGGGTGTTTGTGGAGTGGAGTGTGATTGATTGTGGTGTTGGGTTGGATGGTGGTGTGGTGGGACGGTCTATACCATGTGACCCTTGTTAGTGACATTCAAAGTAATGAATAGGTAGAGGTCTATGGTATCTTGGAAAACAATGACAATCCTCCAGCAACCCTTCCCTCCCTCCCTCCCTCCCTCTCTCTCTCCCCTCCCCACTACCCACTACCCACTCTTTCCTCCCCACTCCCCACTCTCCACTCTCAACTCTCAACTCTCCACTCTCAACTCTCAACTCTCCACTCCTCACTTCCCACTCCCCACTCCCCACTCTCCACTCTGCCGTCTGCCATTTCTGCTCTCCCCTCTCCCCTCTCCGCTCTCCACTCTCCACTCTCCACTCTCCACTCTTCAATCTCCACTATCCACTCTACACTATCCGCAATCCACTGTCCACTATCCACTATCCACTATCCATAGGATGGGATCACACCCCTACACTGGGCAGCATACAGGGGTCACCTTGACTGTCTACATGTGTTAATGAAAGGCGAAGCCACGGTGGACGTCACGACCCAATATGTAAGAATGTCATTATTGTAGTTGCACCACTGCCATGTCTGGGGTACACGTAAAGGGCCTCATGCCCCCCTTGACATTTACAATAAACTGTTTTCGAGCATACAGGAAGCGCTTCACACCATTACCCTCATGTTGCAACATGAATACAATAATTGATTGTGTGGCACACCCTGATTTGTGTCTTGAAAGTTATGTAGTGTGTATGGAGCGGGGTGTCAGCTTGCTTGCAGCATGTTCTGCAGACATTGTGTTGTATTTTATTTTGGATGCATGCGTATGTTTGACGACTATGCAAGTATACAACTGTACAGACCCAGTGTTGGATGTGGTTTGTTTTGGTTGGTGTTGGTTGGGGTGGCTTGAGTTTGGTTGGGTGTATAGATGATTGGGTTGTGGGGTATTAGGCAGGCGTTTGGGGGTAGGGTAAGATGTTTGGTGTGCTTTGAGGTGCTGCACAAAGAGGACCTGATGTACCCTTGTATGGCGGGTGCGGTTGAATTTCCTGTTTGTGTGTTTGATACCTTGAGCAGTTGTGATACCTTCATGGGGGCGGTACTTTGGGATGTTGGTAGGGGACAGGTGGGTTGAGATGGGGATGGTGGTGGTGGGGTGGGGGTGGGAGGGGATTTACGTTTGATGGGGTCGCTTGGCAGGGATGGGGGTGGAGGTGGTCGTGGGATGATTGTGGGTTTATGGATTTTGGTGGAGTGGGACGGTATTGATTGTGGGTTGGGGATGGTGGAGTGGTGGGATGGTTGTCTCATGTGACCCTTGTTAGTGACATTCAAAGTGATGACCTGGTAGCAGTCTTTAGTTGATTGGCAAATGATGATGATCCTTCAGCAACGTCCCTCCCTCCCTCATCCATTCACTTTATCAGTTTTTCTATGAGTGAGAGTATTTGTTTTTGCTTTTGAGTAGGATTCAAGTCATGCACAACTCTTATAGAGTAAGCGGACAGTCAACCAGGGTACTTCCAAGCCCGCGCTGGCACGCTGCCTTTTTTAGCCCCACTGCGCGTTTCGCGCAGTTTTTTGCAACCCCCTGGGGGCGCAGCAAGCATTTTTTGCGCTTTTTGCACTACAAAGCCCTTTTTTTGTTCAAGTGCGCTAAAGCGCTGGCCAATTTGGTCAATGGAAGTACCCTGCAGTCAACCCAATCATGGGTAACTAGTATTGGCCTATCTGAATCCCCCATTTCATCAAGGAAGGCTTACAGCATGCCTACATACAAGCGCGCCATTAACACAGCCATATGTTGTTCTGCATGTCTAAACATGCACCGCTTGCACGACCTATGTCAAGACACTTGCATTGTTCCTACCTCGCAGGATGGGAGTACACCCCTGCACAGGGCTGCACAAGAAGGTCACCTTGACTGCCTAGGTGCTTTGGTGAAAGGCGGAGCCGCGGTGGAAGCCAGAAGCAATGTGAGTGTGACTGTATGGTAGTTGCACCACTACTGTGTCTGGGGTGTAACACGAAAAGGCCTTATGCCCCTCTTGAAACAATCAAGAAACTGTGTTCATGCATACAATGTATACATCGCTTCACACCGTTACCCTGATGTTGCAACATGAACACAACGATTGATTGCTTGGCAAACCCTGACTTGTGTCTTGAAAGTTAGGTAGTGTGTATGGAGCGGGGAGTTGGCTTGCTTGCAGCATGTTCTGCAGACATTGCATCGTATTAAATTGTGGATGCTCGTCAATGTTTCAGACCTTTGTAGTTAGACAACTTTAGGGTGCCGGTGTTGGGCTAGGTTTGGTTTGGTTGGTGTTGTTTGGGCTGACGGGTAATACAGTTGTGAGGTAGTGGGGGGGCGTTTTGGGTTAGGGGTAAGGTGGTGTGTGTCCAGGGTGTTCCACGAAGAGGGCATTAAGTCCCCTTGGGTGGTGTGTGGCTTTGAATTTCTTATTTGGGTTTGTGATTTTTTTGTGCGATAATCTCAGATGGTAGTGGTGATTGTGGTTGTGATACCTAGAGTCATGTGGATGTGAAACCTTACGGTGGGTGGTTGGGGACAAAGGATTAGGGTGGTGGGGGTGGGGGGTGGGGGTGAAGTAGGATGGTTTGGCGTGTGTTGGTGGAGTGGGGAGCTATCGAATATGGGTTTGGGTTGGTGGAGTGGTGGGATGGTATATCCCATGTGATCATTTTTAGTGTCATTCAAAGTGATGACCTGGTAGCGGCCTTTGGTTGATTGGCTAATGATGATGATCCTTCAGCACGCCTCCCCCCCCCCCTTCCTCACTCACTCACTCACTCACTCACTCACTCACTCACTCATCCCCTTTAGCAGTTTTTCCGTGGGTGGGTGTTTTCTTTTTGCTTTTGAATAGGATTCAAGTTGTGCGCCACTCTTCTGAAGTAAGCGGGCAGACAACCCAGCCATGGGTAACTTGTATGGGCCTATTTGAATGCTCAATGTCATCAAATAAGGCTGACAGAAAGCCTACATACATGTGCGCCATATGTATGGTACCAGCACACCCATGGCCGCACACAGTCTGTTGTTTTGCATGCCTAAACATGCACCGCTTACACAACCTATGATTTTTAGACACTCGCTTTGTTCCTACCTCCCAGGATGGGAGGGCACCCCTCCATTGGGCCGCACGAAACGGTCACCTTAACTGTGTACATGCTTTGGTGGAAGGCGGAGCCAAGCTGGATGTCAAGGACAAGGTAAGAATGCCGAATGTCACGAGTAAAGTGAGTATGATTGTATAGTAGTTGCACCACTACTTTGTTTGGGTTGTAACACGAAAAAGGCCTTATGCCCCCCTTGGAACTAACAAGAAACTGTGTGCATGCATGCATGACGCGCTTCACATCGTTATCCTTGTGTTGGAACATGAACACAATGATTGATTGCTTGTAACACCCTAATTTGTGTCTTGGGAGTTAGGTAGTTTATATGGAGCAGGGAGTCAGCTTGCTTGCAGCATGTTCTTCAACCATTACACCGTTTGTTATTGTCGATGTGTGGGAATGTTTCAGAACGTTGCAATTATACAAAGTGCCAGTGTTGGATGTGGTTTGGTTGGTGTTGGTTGGGGTGACGGTTAATGGGGCTGTGGGGTTGTGGGGAAGCGTTTTGGGGTAGGGGTAAGGTGTGTGGTGTGTGCCTGGGGTGTTACACAAGGAGGTCATTATGTCCCCTTGGATGGTGAGTGCGTTTAAAAATCCTGCTTGTGTTTATGATTTGTTTGTATTACTAACATAGTCCGGTGGTAATTGTGTTTGTGTTTGTGATTCCTTGATTTATGTAGTTGTGATACCATGAGTCATGTTGTTTAACATGTTCACACACCTTGCGCACACGTTTCTTTGCACTCCATTTTGTAATGTTTGTTACAGTCCAGAGGTAGCCTCATGGGCTAACATAAAGGGACTTCCCTAGCTGTATTTGTTAATTAAATGCTTGCTCAGCGCAATTAATTAATGAGCAATATAAACCTACCCGGTCTTATCTGATTGGGGGGGCTTAACATTTATTGAGAGTGAGGTCTATAATCAAAGCACTCCATTTGCAGTCATATAAACAATATCCCTAAGTCCCATCATCACCACGGCTGACATTGCTTCATGTGCCTTGCCACACTGCAGGGCCACAGACCCCCCCTGGATTATGCAGTGAAATATGGACAACGAGAGGTTGCAGACTATCTCCGACAATAATGATAGATGTGCGGTGGTGCACAATATATACGGCACCAAAATGGTGATGTTGCGAAGCAGTGAAGCCTTTCTACGGCTATGCTTACCTTCAGACGTAATTGGGCTCAAACAAAGCCAAATATAATTATTTGCAACTGATAATGTGTATTCCTCACCTCAAGATGGCAGAATACTTATTCCTCATCGCGAGATATCAAAGTACTTGTTCCTCTTTATAAATATGTACTCCTTACTATATATATGTATTTATGACCCCCTGCAACACGTTGATGCACTTGTGTCGTTCAATGGACGAATAGAAGACACCTTGGTCGCGCACATTCATTAGTTAATGCAGTACACTTGTATGCACTGCATAGGTATGAAACATTTTACAGTTGGTTGCTACATGAGGTTGGCGATGCGGCTAAGCAGAGCCCAAAGAAGAAGCTGTTCATACATCACATGCAAGGTTGACAAAACAAACATTATGGCAAAGAGAAAAGACACCAGCATAGAGCACATGTGACTTGTTTTCTTTGGCTGCTCTGTGCTAGTGTCCTTTCTCTTTGCCATGATTGTTTTCTCCACCTTGCATGTGTTGTATTGAGTGCACTGTCAAGCAACTGGACGACAGACCGACTTAATTGCAGGTGGAACAAATTGAGTTACGTAGACACAGGGGCGCATGCAAGAGTGTGGACGTGAAATTGGAAGCACTGACAGTCATGACTTTTATTTTCGGATTTCTTAGCAGCTTCTAGGCATCTCCCAGTTTTTTTCTGGATGGCCAGCCTGCGGGGGAGCTGCCAAGAAGATGTTGGCCATAGCCGAAAAAAAAAGCCCTGCTGACAGTAGTAGCACTAAATTTAAAGGATAGCCCGTTTTAGTGATACAATTGGTATAGTGGTACACCAAGTCACTTAAACGAAGAAGGGTCGGGGGTTCGATTCCCCCTACGGTCGCCGTTAGCATTGCAGGTCGTTGTCAACCGCGATGGTCTCTTGTCCAATTGAGGTGGTAGACCGTTCTCTGCTCACGCACGACGGGTTCTCTTAATACCCCGCCCCACCAGGCGATCTCGTTATTTTATTTTTGAGCACTAGAGGATGAGCGTTGTGCAATGAATGTTGATGACGAGCATTTAAAAACAGGAGCATTTAAAACATAAAAAGCAAAGGACTTTTCCGATGCTCTGAATTCCCTGATCACGGCCCATACAAATGAACTGAGCTTTGGGATGTTGGCCGGGAAGCTTATTGCCTGCCTCCTACCTGTGTTCACTCATCAACGCAGAAATATCGCAAACAGTGCCAACGTTGGTGTTGTAACAGTACTAACAACACGTAAGGCAACAAAACATTCCATCCCAACTCAGTTGTTGCAGAATCATGTGAGCATGCATAATCAAGATATGCACCAAAGCACAAGGCACACCAATATTGCACTGTTCCCCCCCACCTATAAACATAGCACATGCATACTACATATGCTATGAGCCACATAGATTGGAAAGTGCGGACCCCCCTTTCACTATGTAATACTTTCTGGGTGTCCAGATATGACGCCTCGGGGAGGGGGGGGGGGGGGGGGGGGGGTCATCAGGGGTGAAAACATAATTTTCGAACATGCGGTCTGCAAACATTATTCTTGCCCCCCCCCCCCCCCCCTCGAATTGCATTACATGATATCGTATATAAATAGGAACTTTAGCATAGTCAGCCTGCCTAAATCCGCATACACTAAATGATACAATAATATGGATGATATTAAATGCATAGCAAGACTACGGTTTCGAGATCACAACTTCAAAGTTGAATCAGCAGAAAGGAGTACCTCTCGTTATGTCAAAAACAAATCGATAAGTGGAAAAGAAAAAACTGATTTGTTCGAGTTTACAATTTCCTGGTAACCATTTTTTTACTGCCAAAGACGGCGAGCAGCCAAATTCCTGGCTGAAGCTACGTAACCAAGTTCAAGTTCAAGCTCGTTCTGGCAGAATTTGCAGGTGCTGCGATATGGTGGTTGACGGAAGAAGATTAATTGCAGATTAAATGCATATCGCATTCGAATGTCCATTATACGCTGAGGATAGATTTTTGTTGGAAATGAAAATTAACATACAAATTATCATCCTAGATGAGATGTTGATTTAGTTATATTGTATAATTATATGATCTCTGTAGCACGAACTCAAGGCGCTCGTCAGCAAAACGATTGTTTGGGGTTAAGTTTACCAATGCCTTTTCTTTTTAAGCCCTTCCTATCATGGTTGTTCAAGTCCCTTTAGCCTATTTGGCTTACCCATGGACTGTAACATACACACACACAATTAAAAAAGCATTTTTAGTATGATTCAGCAACATTTCAGCTACACTGCCTCTTGAGGTTTGTCTGGTCAATGCCCCTTAGGTCCTTCTGTCTGGCTTCAGCTGCTTGACAAGCTTCCCCATGTACTATAACTCCTTGGTATGTAGCTCCCAAAGACCAGTTGGCGCCACCTCTCGACCATGCTTCCCCTTCCACTGGGCAGCCATGTTGTACTTCCAGATGTGCTTAGCACACGAGGGGCACTCAAGTGGGATGTTGGTGCACTTTAATCCATTGTTGGTACAGGGGGCCTGGCTCCATTTAACGTCCTCGCTAAGGAAGCCCAATGCGCATGTCACAGCTGGCTGGGACAACTTGCCCCTCCTTGACAGCTTGCATGTGCACCCCTTCCCTCCGCATCAGCCACATACATCAGACTCCATGTCTGACTGAATGATGTGAGCACCCACGTGAGCAAGCATCTGAATGGAAGCCACACGTGTGCTACAACCCTCATGCCAGACAAAAGGCCATTTGTCAGCACATGTTGCAGCTGTGTGTGTGTGTGTGTGTGGGGGGGGGGGGGGGGGGTCATTTGCAAGGCTGGTTGTCCGTTGATGTCACGGTATGGAAAGCTCGACCCCACAAAGGGTGCCACGAAATTTGACACCTGGGGCACTTGGCCACCTGCCTCCGCTGCTGCTGCTGCTGCTGCTGCTATGATATCTGTACAGGCTGTCAGTCACCATAGCACCAGGCTGGCAGGCACTCCGCCACCTGCCTCCTCTGCTGCTGCTGCTGCTATGATATCTGTACAGGGTAGGCTGTCAGTCACCATAGCACCAGGCTGGCAGACACTCCGCCACCTGCCTCCTCTGCTGCTGCTGCTATGATATCTGTACAGGCTGTCAGTCACCATAGCACCAGGCTGGCAGGCACCAGAGCACCCTGCCTCCTCTGCTGCTGCTCCTGCTGCAACTAGATCCGTACAGGCTGTCAGTCACCATAGCACCAGGCTGGCAGGCACTAGAGCACCCTGCCTCCTCTGCTGCTGCTGCTGTGAGATCTGTACAGGCTGCCAGTCACCATAGCACCAGGCTGGCAGGCACCAGAGCATCCTACCTCCTCTGCTGCTGCTGCTGCTGCTATGAGATCTGCTGTGTGTGTGTGTGTGTGTGTGTGTGTGTGTGTGTGTGTGTGTGTGTGTGTGTGCGTGTGGGGTGGGGGGGGTGGGGGGGGGGGAGCATGTGCTGCTGCTATGAGATCTGGTGCTATGAGATCTGGTGCTATGAGATCTGGTGCTATGAGATCTGATGCTATGAGATCTATTGCTATGGGATCTGCTGCTGTGAGATCTGCTATGAGGTCCACTGTGCGTGTGTGTGTGGGGGGGGGGGGGGGGGGGGGGGGGGGGGGGGGAGGGGGGGCATGTGCTGCTGCTATGAGATACACTGCTTGCCGTCTTATGTCGTCCATCTGGTCAGCCTGGAACACAAATGTGGGCTGCTCTACCCACCACCCTTCCTATCCCACAACTGCGCTTGCCATGGCCTACTCGTGGGTGGTCTCAAAATTTCATTTAGAGACCTGAGTAAAAAGTTAGCAAAAAACCAAGGGCTGACCCCCCACCCCACCCCACACACACACCACCTCAAATGAAAAGAATTATGTGCTCAGAAAAATCTAAAAATGCTAAAAACATCGCAAATATTCACTTCATATACGTTCTATACTCGGAATACATCGATAAGCTTGGCTCAAAAAAAGATGATATCTCCTGTCTGGACAAGCATTTCAACTGTCTTGTCCTCCTAGAAAGCTCCCCAGTTTCCGTGTGTAATGCACGGGGGGACTTGGGATTGGAAGACGTTCAGCAGCCCAGAGTTGGCTGATAACATGTAACAATCCAATCCAATCGCGAAAACAAAACTCGTTTTGCAGGGGTTCACAACACATACATACATATAGTGAGGAATACATGTTCGTAATGAAGACTAAGAACTCTGACATATCGCGTTGAGGAAAACACATTAGCAGTGACAAATACGTAGTCCGTAGAAAAGATTCACTGCTTTACAACATCAGCATTTATTGTGTGCACCACAAATATCATAATCGGCGGAGGAAGTTTGCAACATGACGATGTCCACGTATCACTGAAAGGTCCAGGGGGGTTCTGTGGAGCTGCAGTGTGGCAAGGCACATGAAGCAATGTCAGCAGTGGCGATGATGGGATTTGGGGGTGTTCTATGACTACACATGGAGTGCATTGATTATAGACCTCCCTAAGGATTTTAGCCCAACCAATAACCTACGTTGAGGTATATATTGCTATGTAATTAATTATGCTGAGCAAGCACTTAATTATTGATTACCAACGCTGTCCCAAGTCCCTATATTTTCGCCCATGAGGCTACCACTTGACTGTAGCACACATTGCAAAATTGAGTGCACAGATACATGTACGTAGGGTGTGTGAACATGTGAATGATATGGCTCAAGTTAAACAACCACATGACTGAAGGTATCACAAATACAACCACCGCTACCACCGGACTGTAATATTAAAATAAAACATCAAATGCACACGTCATCGAAGGGGACATGAGGCCCTCTCTGTGTAACATCCCAAGCACAACTACAAGCACTGAGTTCGCTGAGTAGGGTTGGGTTCAAACTGTTTGGTTTCGATGTGGTCCGATATCCAAGTCTATACCATGAACACATAAATAAATACATAGTACGCCTTATTACGAGGAATGAGGTTGAGGGGACCAGCCCATTTGCTTGCAATGGGGCCAATCACCAAGTCCGTGAACACATGTATTAGAGATAGTTTATGCCCACACGATTTCGCTTACATTTCATTTTCATTTAAATAAACAAAAATACAAATAGAAGGCACCGTATATAAGTAGGGAACAGCAATATGATATCATATGATATCATGTTATCATATAATGCCAGCAGTCTGACGAGGCAAAAATTACCATTTATATACACTATCATAAGATGCAGTATATATGATATCATATGATACCATATATGTAGTGCCATTAGGTGTGGGGCTTAAATCAACTCCATGCATGCACTCAATTTATTACCGCCCTCAATGTAGGAGAGACTCCACGGTTACACCGGTTACACTGGAAGAGCCATTCAACCCTAAAGGGTTTGCGGCATCCTAAGCATCCGTCGCAACCCACCTGACGATGATTGCGAATGAGCGTTTCCCCGACCCACATGGGCACCTGCCATTGCCATTGCAAACTTAGAACCTGCAACCGTGCAAATTCCGCATATGCTAAACTTCGAACACCGACCTAATTGTTCGTAGGGGCATATTGCACATACCGAGACGCGCATACTTGCACCCTGGACACTGGTAATGTGTGCGCACAAACTACTTCCTTTACTTCCATCTTCAGTATAAAGGCGATGTGGAATGCCGAACTGCAATGCTGACGAAAGCTCTGAATAGATACCGCCTGCTACCTTCCGCCTGCGTGAAACTGCGACCCTATGCTCCCAAAGTACATGCGCTACCAAAATGCGCTAGATCCCGTTTCATAGCCACACAACGCACACAACACACGGCCAACCCAATGCCCACCCCAAATTTTACCGACCCAAGCTACAGGCATCCTACACACCAGGGAGGCATCCTACACACTGCAGTACCCACTGCCTTCCGCTAACAGACAGTCTACGCCAATACCACCACAAACCACGCACAAACCAACCCAAAGCGAGCGAAGAATGCAAGTTGAACGACAGACAGAGCACAGCGAAGAGTACTAGGATTACCACTGAACAAAGAGTGCGATAGCAACAGAGACGCTTCTCGAGTAAACACAGCCAGGGCTCAACAAAGAGCCCTGGCCCACCAGGCACCACGAGCAGACAACCACATGTTGGCAGCAAGCTTCTTAAATGATCTGCCGTTCTGGTGGGACATGGACAGGAGTCTGGTTTGATTCTCGGACAGAACCACGCAGTTCTTTGGGTCCCTGGTGGTATGTGCCATCTGCGGTTTGTCGCACCTGGGGGACCCTATGAGCTTCCACGGATTTGAACCCAAAGTTCGAACTATACATTGCGCATGATTATTAAATTACCACAAACCAAATCAGTATAAAGATCACATGAAATTCGTAAAAATAACATATTATTACTAAGCATTACATCCACATATAAAACAACAAATTAATATCATTCACATACACTTTACAAGTTTGATGCATTATCATCATTACAACAACATACACACATGCACAATAATCAATCATACACCCATAACCGATGACACAACAGACTCAGACACACACAGCTAGCGGGGCGGTCACTCTAGTTGACAGTTTAAAGGGGGGCATAAGGCCCTTATCGTGTTACACCCCAGACACAGTAGTGGTGCAACTAGCATACAGTCATCCTTACTTTGTCCTTGACATCCATATCAGCTCCGCCTTCCGACAAAGCGCATACACAGTCAAGGTGACCTTTGTATGCGGCCCCGTATAGGGTTGTCCACCCATCCTGCGAGGTAGGAACAATGCAAGTGTCTATAAATCATAGGCTGTGTAAGGCGGTGCATATTTATACATGCATTACAGCATAATTTGTGCTACCATTGGTGTGCTGATATCACTCCTACGGCACACACGTATGTAGGCATGCTGCCAGCCTTGCTTGATGAAATGGAACATTCAGATAGGCCCAGACTAGTAACCCATGGTTGGGTTGCCTGCCTGCTTACTTCAGAAGAGTAACGCACGACTTGAATCCTACTCAAAACCATAAACAAAAACACCCTCCCATTGAAATACTGATAACGTGAATGAGGGAGGGAGGGAGAGAGGTTAGGAGGTTACTGAAGGAGGGGAATCATTTTCCAAGCAACCAAATACCGCTAAAAGGTCATCACTTAGGATGTAACTAATAAGGATTGCATGGGACGTACCATCCAGAATACCATTAAACACACAATCAATAGCTTCCCACCAACCTAACCCAACCCAGCCCAACCACAAACCCTAGCCTACCAACACCCCTAACGCCACACACACTCCCCTAAAGCCACAAATCATCCCCACCAACCCAGCCCAACCCAACGTCAAACCCTAACCCACAAACACCCCTATACCAACAAACCACCCCACGAACCCAAAGCCACAGACCGAAGCCCACCTACACCCCTAATGCCAGAAGCACCCAAACACCTGACCCTACCAACCCATCCCCTCCACCAACAACATGCCCCTAGTTACACTTCCACCCCGTTCAAACAACCCCCACTGGCACCCCACTTACATCCCCCGCAGCATCACCACCACCACCACAACCACCAAACCCAACCCCCACCAAGCAACTCCCCCACCAATACAAACCGACTCCCACCCCCACCAACCCAAATCTACCCTCCCTAAACACCCCCTACCCCACCAACCCAAATCCACCCTCCCTTAACACCCCCACCCCACCAAACCACCGCCACTTACACCACCCCTCCCCAACCAAATTACCCCCACCCCCACCAGATCACTCCCACTCACCCACCCTCACAAGCCCTCACTACACCTAAAAAACCCTATAACCTCCACCACTAAAATCCCCCTCCAACCCCACAAACCAATCAGCCCCAAACCTCACCGTCACCCCACAAACCCACACCGACTTAAACCCCCATTCCCAACTCCATCCCCACCAACCAAACCCCATCTCCTCCCCCACCAACCCACCCAGACTTAGACCCGCATCAATACAAACACAAACTCACACTGACTTACCCCACCCCCCCCCCCCCCCCCCCCCCCCCACCTCCACACCCACAAACACACCAACCTACCCCAACACCCCACCCCACCCCACCCACACACGAAGACAGACACCACCACCATCACCCCCCTCAACTTAAGACCCCCCCCACCTCCAGGGGTGGCCATGCCCACCTACCCACCCCAACTTACATCCCCGCCCCCACACCAACTTAACCCCCAACCCCCACCTCCATCCCCGCCCATCCCCGGCCCCACCAATCCAATTTCCACCCCAACCACCACTGTCAACCCCGAGCTCCCCCACCCCCAACACCATCCCACCCTGACATACCCCTCACCCATGCTCATCAACCCAATCCACCCCCATCCTCACCAATCCACCACCATCCCAACCCCAAAAACACACCCTGACTTACACCCCCAAACCCACATCCTCCAATTCATCAACCCATGGACCCATCAACCAAACAATCCATACCTCCCAACCTGCACCCCCACCCCAACAAACCCAGTCTAACTTACTCCCCCACTCCCACCCCCACCCCCGCTAACTCACCCCAACATACATCCCCACTCCCACCCCCACCCCACACCCTTCTTCAACCTCAGCTCCCACCACCATCCCCACCAACCCCACCCCCACCAAACCCGAACACCACCAAACCCATTCCTATTCCAACCACCACCACCATCAACAACCCTGCCACCACCGACCAAACCCACAACCAACCCACTCCGACTTACATTCCCACCCCGATGGGTGGCCGTCCCCACCAACCCACCCCGGCTTACACCCCCAAAGCCAGTTCCACCAACCCAGCCCTACTTCAACTCCACCCCCCACCCCATTTGCCAAGCAATCAATCATTGTGTTAAGAGGGTTGTTGACATGCGGCAATTTTTAGAAGATGACTAATAATTGTAAACAAGCCTAAGGTATCACTAACCCTATCACCACTACCACCTGAAGTTATCGCACTTGAATCAAATTACAAACCCAAACAGATAATTCAAACCCACTCACCATACAAGGGGACATAATGTTCTCTTAGTATTACACCCTGGACACACACCATACACTGTTACCCTTTACCCAAAAGACCCCCCCACCAACACACACACACCCAATTACCCCACAACCCCACCACCTGCCAACCCAACCAACACCAACAAAATCAAACCACGCCCAAAACTGGCACTCAAAATTAGTATAGCTACAAAGCTCTAAACATTGCAAGCATCCAAAACTTCAAGCAATGCAATGTCTGCAGAACATGCTACAAGCAAGCTGACTCCCCACTCCATCCACACTACCTAACTTTCAAGACACAAAATAAGGGCGTGCCAGGCCATCAATCATTGTGTTCATGTTGCAACATGAGGCTTACGGTGTGAAGCGCTTAATTTATGCATTAACACAGTTTCTTGATAGTTTCAAGGGGGGCATAAGCCCCTGCTCGTGTTACACCCCAGACACAGTAGTGGGGAAACTACCATACACTCATTCTTACGCTGTCCCTGACATCCACGGCAGCTCCGCCTTCCAACAAAGCACATAGGCAGTCAAGGTGACCTCTGTATGCAGCCCTGTACAGGGGTGTCCTCCCACCCTGCAAGGTAGGAACAATGCAAGTGTCCAATGATCAAATGTTGAGTAAGCGTTGCATGTTTAGACACGAAAAACAACAGATTGTGTTGTACAATATGTGTGCTGATACCATTCGTACGGTGCACGCCTTGGTAAGCATGCTGTTATCTTTGCTTGGTGAAATGTAACAAATTGAAATTCAGATATTCCCAGACTATTAACCCATCATTGGGTTGACTTCAACCTCAACCCCCAGCACCATCCACACCAACCCCCACCACCACCGACCAACCCTGCTACCAATTCAATCCGACCTACACCCCCATACCAATGGGTGGCCATCCCCACCAACCCACCCCTGCTTACACCCCCAAACCCAAGTCCACCAACCCAGCCCTACTTCAACTCCAACCCCCACCCTATGTACCAACCAACCAACCAACTGATCTACCAATCCATCCATCCATCTATCCATCCATCATTCATGAATTTGGAGATTCAGATAGGCCCATACTAGTTACCAATGATTGGGTTGCATGCCTGCTTAATTCGGAAGAGTGGTGCATGACTTGAATCCTACTAAAGAATAAAAATAAAAAATAAAAAAATAGGGAGGAAATGAGTGAGTGAGTGAGTGAGTGAGGAAGGGGGGGTTGCTGAAGGATTGTCATCATTTGCCCATCAACCAAAGACAGCTACCAGTTGATCACTTTGAATGTCATTAGCAAGGATCACAAGGGACATACAATTCCACCACTTCACCAACCCAAACCCACAATCAATAGCGCCCCCCTCCACCAAAACTTGCCAGCCATCCTACTTCACACCCAACCCCCCCCCCCCCCCCCCCACGCCCCCCCCCCCCCCACGCCCACCGCCCTAATTAATCCTTCATCACCACCCACCGACCCTAAGGTATCACAACCACATGACGCAAGGTATCACAAACACAATCACCACTATCACCTGAGATTATCGCACTTGAAACAAATTACAAACCCAAACAGGAAATTCAAACCCACACACCATACAAGGGGACATAATTCCATCTTTGTGTAACACCCTAGACACACACCATGAACTGTTACCCCCGACTCAAAACGCCCTCCCACTACCCCACAACCCCATCACCTGCCAACCCAACGAACACCAACCAAACCAAACCACGCCCAACACTGGCAATATGACGTTGACAGCGATTTTTTAGGCACGATTAATCATTTTTTGCGGGATTTTAATGTTATTTGAGAATTGGTCTATTGGTTTCTCAGGTCTGGTTAATGTTTTCGAATTCTGAAACGTTGGGTGAAGCATCGTGCACGCGCGATTCTTAATGTTTCTGACCGACTGATGGCTTGGGTGAAGCATCGAGCTGCACGCTTTTTTATGTTTCAGACGTCGCATACGGTTGGCTTGGGCATCGTGCAGCTACTTTGTTGGTATAGGTTGGCATCGGTTGACATTGGCACCAGGCTGCCAGGTCAGGTTCGTTAGGTCCACACGCCATGCACGGTTCAACCAGAAGTAACAGCTTATGGTTTCAGGTTCCAAGATTGGTGCTGTTATTATTCAAGTTACTTAACTTTGACCCGTCGCTTTGCTGTTCTTTTACGCTTAACTGCATGCGCCAGTGCTGGCAGTTCGCCTTGCGCAACTTTGGGCTAATTAAAGCATCCTTTGCCACACTCTCTTCGTTCTACTGGCCCTGTTGCTGTCCTCCTAGAACAAGGGCAGCGCCCTCTGCTAGTCTTGCCGTCAATAGTCATATCTTCCCTCCTGGGACAAGGGCAGCCCCCGGTAGCACCCTTGCTGGTGTTGTTGACCACCGGAGGCCTCGAGTAGGAAGGTTATGAAGAGTTTGGCCCCGTCGCCCTTTTCCTTGCAGCACAGCTGCTACACTGCTTGCATGTTGACTTAGCGAGTGCTATCGTACCTTATTCGCGCTCCACTAGCATTTCAACTCGCGAGCTGAATTGTTTAGCTGCGCATTTTCGATTTCTTAGATCCGGTGCGGTAATAACTTAGGCTGGCGGAATTTCAGTAACAGACTCACAACCCTGCGTTCCTTCGTCCAATCCGTCCAACGTTCCCCTATCTCCCCTTTCCAGACTATGGCAGCACGAACTGCTATCAAAAATCCTGCGGTGGGTCAGGCCAACTCAGGGGCCAACCCTACAGCCGAGCAATGTCGCAGGCCTCCCACCCTGCAGCTCAATCCCTCATTCCATGCATGCGACCACATCCTCTCTCCGATTTTCCATTGACGTTCCCTGTACCCCCCTTCGTATGTCCAGCCAGCGTCTGCCTCCATGGGAGCAAGTTGTTTTAATGGCAGGGCACAATTATTTTATTTATTGCTCGGCCCAGAATGTAGGCAAAATCGCGCTGAGCGATTATAAATGTTTCCATCTCATCAAACTCCAGACCTGGGAATCGCGCAGCAGGAATATTTAAGTAAATGACCAAATCCTTAAAAACATCACTGGACATTGAATACCTACAAAGCTCTGAAACATGAACAAGCAACCACAATTTCATACAAAGCAATGTCTGCAGAACATGCTGCAAACAAGCTGACTCCCCGCTCCATATTCACTCCCTAAATTTCAAGACACAAATCAGGGTGTGCCAAGCAATCAATCATTGTGTTCATGTTGCAACATGAGGGTAACAGTGTGAAGCGCTTTATGTATACAAGAACACAGTTTATTTTTAGTTTCAAGGGGGGCATAAGGCCCTTTCGTGTGACACAGCAGTGGTGCAACTACCATACAGTCATTCTTACGTTGTCCTTGATATCGATATCAGCTCCACATTCCAACAAAGCACTTAGGCAGTCAAGGTGACCTTCTTGTGCAGCCCCGTGCAGGGGTGTCCTCCCACTCTGCAAGGTAGGAACAATGCAAGTCTCTAATGATCAAATGCTTTGTAAGCGTTGCATGTTTGGACATGCAAAACAACAGATTTTGTGCTACAATAGGTGTGCTGATACCAGATATACAGTGCACGTGTATATAGGCATGCTGTTATCTTTGCGTGATGAAATTGAACAAATTGAAATTCAGGTATGCCCAGACTAGTTATCCATCATTGGGTTGACTTTAAACTTAAACCTTACCACCAACCACACCAAAACCCAACTCAACCACGACCGACCCCCCCACCACCAACCAACCCTGCCACCAACCCACTCCGACTTCCACCCCCACCCCGATGGGTGGCCATCCCCACCAACCCACCCCTGCTTACACCCCCAAACCCAACTCCACCAACCGAGTCCTACTTCAACTACAACCCCCATCCTATGTGCCAGCCAATCAATCAATCAATCAATCAATCAATCAATCAAACAATCATTAAATCAATCAATCGATCAATCAATCAATCAATCAATCAATCAATCAATCATTGCTTTCATGTTGCAACATGAGGGTAATGTTGTGAAGCCCTTCATGCATGCATACACACACGTTCTTTAGAATTTCAAGGGGGGCATCAGGCTCTGCTCGTGATCCACCCCAGACACAGTAGTGGTGCAACTTCCATACAGACATCCTTACTTCATTCGTCACGTCCACCGCGGCTCCGCCTTCCAGCAAAGCACGTAGGCAGTCAAGGTGACCTCCTCGTGCAGCCCTGTGCAGGGGTGTCCACCCATACTGCGAGGTAGGAACAATGCAAGTGTCTAGAAATCAAAGGCTGTGTAAGCGGTGCTATTGTAGACATGCAAAACAACAGACTGTGTGCTACCATTGGTGTGTTGATACCATACCTACGGCGCACATGTATGTAGGCATGCTGCCAGCCTTGCTTGATGAAATGGAACATTCAGATATGCCCATACTAGTAACCCATGGTTGGGTTGCCTGCCCGCTTACTTCGGAAGAGTGGAGCACAACTTGAATCCTACACAGTTTATCAATAATTCCAAGGGGGGAAAAAGGCCCTTTTCGTGTTACACCCCAGACACAGTAGTGGTGCGACTACCAAACATTCATACTCACTATGTTTGCGATGTCCACCGTTGCTCCGCCTTTCATTAAAGCAAGTAGGCAGTCAAGTTGACCCCTGCATGCGGCCCAGTACAAGGGTGTATTCCCATCCTGCGAGGTAGAAACAATGCAAGTGTGTCCGTTGTGCAAGCGGTGCATGTTTAGACATGCAAAACAACAGACTGCGTGCTACCATGGGTGCGTTGACACCATTCCGAAGGCGCACATGTATGTAGGCATGCTGCCAGCCTTGCTTGATGAAATGGAACATTCAGATATGCCCATACTAGTAACCCATGGTTGGGTTGCCTGCCCGCTTACTTCGGAAGAGTGGAGCACAACTTGAATCCTACACAGTTTATCAATAATTCCAAGGGGGGAAAAAGGCCCTTTTCGTGTTACACCCCAGACACAGTAGTGGTGCGACTACCAAACATTCATACTCACTATGTTTGCGATGTCCACCGTTGCTCCGCCTTTCATTAAAGCAAGTAGGCAGTCAAGTTGACCCCTGCATGCGGCCCAGTACAAGGGTGTATTCCCATCCTGCGAGGTAGAAACAATGCAAGTGTGTCCGTTGTGCAAGCGGTGCATGTTTAGACATGCAAAACAACAGACTGCGTGCTACCATGGGTGCGTTGACACCATTCCGAAGGCGCACATGTATGTAGGCATGCTGTCAGCCTTGCTTGATGAAATGGAACATTCAGATAGGCCCTGACTAGGTACCCATGATTGGGTTGCCTGCCTGCTTACTTCAGAAGAGTGGCACACAACTGGATACTACTTCAAAGAAGAAGAAGAAAAAAGCACATTGAAATACTTATAATGTGAATGGATGAGGGAGGGAGGGAGGGAGGTTGCTGAAGGATTGTCATCATTTGCCAAGCAACCAAAGACCGCTACCAGGTCATTACTTTAAATGTCACTAATAAGGATCACATGGGACATACCATCCCCCACCCAACCCCACCCCACCCCCGCAAACCCGACCCAACTACACCCCACCCGACTTTAAATCTCTACCCCCACCACCATCCCTACCAAACCCCACCAACAACAACCCCGTTCCCGTTCCAACCACCAACAACAACCCCACTACCACCGTCCAACCCCGCCACCAACCCACTCTGACTTACACCCCCACCCTGATGGGTGGACATCTCGAACAAACCACCCCGGCTCAAACCACCAAACCCAACTCCACCAACCCAGACCTACTTGAATTCCATGTGCCAAGCAATACATTATTGTGTTCATGTTGCAGCATGAGGGTGAAGGTGTGAAGCGCTGTGTGCATGCATGCTTACAGTTTCTTGATAGTTTCAAGGGGGGCATAAGGACATTTTCGTGTACCACAACATACACAGTAGTGGTGCAACTACCATACAGTCATTCCTACTTTGTCCTTGCCATCCATGTCAGCTCCGCCTTCCAACAAAGCGCGGACACACTCATGGTGACCTTCGTGTGCGGCCTCTTGCAAGGGTGTCCTCCCCACCTGCGAGGCAGGAACAATGCAAGTGTTTAGAAATCATAGGTTGTGCAAGCGGTGCTTTTGTTGACATGAAAAACAACAGACTGTGTGCTACCATAGGTGTGCTGATACCATACCTACGGTGAACATTCATGTAGGCATGCTGTCAGCTTTGCTAGATGTAATGGAACTTTAAGATAGGCCCGGACTAGTTACCCATGATTGGGTTGCCTGCCTCCTTACTTTAGAAGAGGGGCGCACAACTTGAATACTTCTCAAAAGCAAAAACTAAAACACAACCCATTGAAATGCTGATAAAGTGAATGATGTAGGGAGGGAGGGAGGTTGCTGAAGGATTGTCATCATTTTCCAAGCAACCAATGACTGATACCTGATCATTACTTTGAATGTCCCTAACAATGATCACATGGAACATGCCGTCCTACCTCACCCTCACTCTCAGCCCCGCAACGCACCCCAAATTAGACCCTTATCCCCCCCCCTGACACCGCCCACGCCAACCCACACGAACTTACACCCCCTACCTCACCCCGAATTAAATCTCAACCCCCACCACCACCAAACCCTACCACCAACAACCCGTTCCCATTCTAACCACCACTACCAACAAAACCCCCACCACCATCGACCCCACTAACACCGACCAACCCCGCCACCGACTCACTTCAACTTGACTCACCCCCACCCCAATGGGTGGCCATCCCCACCAACTCACCCAGCTTACACCCCCAAACCCTACTCCACCCAGCCCTACTTCAACTCCAACCCCCACCCCATGTACCAAGCAATCAATAATTGTGTCCATGTTGCAACATAAGGGTAAAGGTGTGAAGCGCTTTATGCATGCATGCACATATTTTCTTGATAGTATCACGGGAGGGCATAAGGCCCTTTTCGTGTTGGGTAGCGCTCTATACAGAAGCAGGTCTGACGCGTACATCTGTGCAAATGCGTGGCGTACCACGTGCAACTGTCAGCTGTACGGAGCAAAGGCGCCAGCCTGTCAAAGGGCCAGGCGAAGAGAGTTCAAGAACTTAGGCGAATTTGGATTCCGAGTCAATCAAACATTGCTTTCATGTTGCAACATGAGGGTAATGGTGTGAAGCGCTTCATGCATGCATGCACACACTTTCTTTAGAATTTCAAGGGGGGCATCAGGCCCTGCTTGTGTTCCACCCCAGACTCAGAAGTGGTGCAACTTCCATACAGACATTCTTACTTCATTGGTCACGTCCACCGCGGCTCCGCCTTCCAGCAAAGCACGTAGGCAGTCAAGGTGACCTCCTCGTGCAGCCCCGTGCAGGGGTGTCAACCCATTCTGCGAGGCAGGAACAATGCAAGTGTCTAGAAATCAAAGGCTGTGTAAGCGGTGCTATTGTAGACATGCAAAACAACAGACTGTGTGCTACCATTGGTGTGTTGATACCATACCTACGGCGCACATGTATGTAGGCATGCTGCCAGCCTTGCTTGATGAAATGGAACATTCAGATATGCCCATACTAGTAACCCATGTTTGGGTTGCCTGCCCGCTTACTTCGGAAGAGTGGAGCACAACTTGAATCCTACTCAAAACCAAAACCAAAAACACTGACACATGGAAATTGTGATATAGTAAAATGATGAGAAAGGGAGGGAGGTTGCTGAAGGATTGGCATCATTTGCCAATCAATCAAGGACCCCTACCTGGTCATCACGTTGAATGCCACTAACAAGGATAACATCGCACCACCCCACCAACCTAAACCCACAATCAATAGCGCCAAACTCCATCGACACCAATCTACCCACAATCACTCCACACCCACCCCCCACCACCCACCACCCCGTTTACACCCACCTGTCGCCTAACACCAACCCAAAGTATCACCCCCATAAAGGTATTGAAACCGCTCAAGGTATTAAAAAACACTGCCACCTGACTGTACCCGTAAAAATAAATCACAAACACAAACAGGAAATTCAAAAGCACACACCATACAAGGGTACGAATGGCCCTTTTTTGTGTAACACCCCAAAACACACCACACATATTACCTCATTCCCCCAACACCTGCCCACTACCCCACAACCCAATCATCCATCAACCAAACCAAACAACATACGACTCTGGGTCCATAATGATGCATAATCGCAAAGCCGTGAAACATACGCACGCATCCAAAATAACATACAATGCAATTCATGCAGAACAAGCTGCAAGCAAACTGACTCCCCGCTCCATACGCACAACCTTACTTTCAAGACACAAGTCAGGGTTTGCCAAGCAATCAATCATTGTTTTCATGTTGCAACATGAGGGTAACGGTGTAAAGCGCTTCATGTATGCAAAAACACAGTTTATCAACAATTCCAAGAAGGGCATAAGGCCATTTTCGTGTTACACCCCAGACACAGTAGTGGTGCGACTACCAAACAGTCATACTCACTATGGTTGCGATGTCCACCGCGGCTCCGCCTTTCATCAAAGCAAGTAGGCAGTCAAGTTGACCCCTGCATGCGGCCCAGTACAAGGGTGTACTCCCATCCTGCGAGGTAGAAACAATGCAAGTGTGTCCGTTGTGCAAGCGGTGCATGTTTAGACATGCAAAACAACAGACTGCGTGCTACCATGGGTGTGTTGACACCATTCCGAAGGCGCACATGTATGTAGGCATGCTGTCAGCCTTGCTTGATGAAATAGAAAATTCAGATAGGCCCAGACTAGGTACCCATGATTGGGTTGCCTGCCTGCTTACTTCAGAAGAGTGGCGCACAACTTGATACTACTTCAAAGAAGAAGAAGAAAAAAAGCACATTGAAATTCTTATAATGTGAATGGATGAGGGAGGGAGGGAGGGAGGTTGCTGAAGGATTGTCATCATTTGCCAAGCAACCAAATACCGCTACCAGGTTATCACTTAGGATGTAACTAATCAGGATTGCATGGGACATACCATCCACAATACCATCCAACCCACAATCAATAGCTTCCCTCCAACCCAACCCAGCCCAACACAACCACAAATTAACCCACAAACACCCTTAGCGCCACAAACACCCCATTACCAACAAACCATCTCCACCAACCCAAAGACACCAACACCCCTAACGCCAGAAGCACCCCACACCTGACCCTTCCAACCCATCCCCACAAACAACACCAAGCCCCTACTTACACTTCCACCCCATCTAAACAACCCCCACTGACACCCCACTTACATCCCCCCCAGCATCACCACCACCACCACAACCGCCAACCCCAACCCCCACCAACCAACTCCCTTACCAATACCAACCGACTCCTACCCCCACCTACCAAATCCACCTCACTCAACACCCCCGACCCCACCAACCCAAACCCACCCTCCCTTAACACCCCCACCCCCACCAACCCACAGCCACTTACACCACCCCACCCTAACCATATTACCCCCAACCCCACCAGATCACTCCCACTAACCCACCCACACAAACCCTCCCTACACCTAAAACCCCCTATAACCCCCACCAACAAAATCCCCCCCCAACCCCACAAACTAATCCGCCCCAAAACTCACCTTCACCCCCACAAACCCACCCAGGCTACTTACACACCCATTCCCAACTCTATCCCAACTAACCAAATCCCATCTCCACCCCCACAAACCCACCCAGACTTAAACCCGCATCACTACAAACACAAGCTCACACTAACTTCCACCCCCACCCACCACCCCACCAACCTACCCCCCCCACCACACACACACACACAAACACACACACCGCAACCATCCCCCCCTCAACGTAAGACCCCCCACCTCCATGGGTGGCCATGCCCACCCACCCACCCTAGCATACACCCCAACCCCCACCCCCATTCCCACCCCCACCAACCCAATCCCCACCCCAACCACCACCGCCACCACCAGCCCCCCAACCGCCAACCCCCACCACCACAAACCCACCCTGACATACCCCCGACCCATGCCCATCAACCCAATCCACCCCCACTTACCCACCACCATCCCAACCCTACAAACACTCCCTGACTTACACCCCCACACCCACATCCTTCAACTCATCAACCCACCAACCAACCAATCCATACCTCCCAACCCGCACCCCCACCCCAACAAACCCACTCCAATTTACACCCCCACTCCCACCCCACCCCGCTAAACCAGCCCAACATACATCCCCACTCCCACCCCCACCACCAACACCGTTCCCAGTCTAACCACCACCAACAACAACAACCCCGCAACCACCGACCAATCCCACCACCTAGCCACTCCGACTTACACCCCCACCCCCAAGGGCGGCCATCCCCACCAACCCATCCCGGCTAAACCCCCAAACCAAACTCAACCAATCCAGCCCTACTTCAACTCCACCCCCCACCCCATGTACCAAGCAATCAATCATTGCTTTCATGTTGCAACATGAGGGTAGCGGTGTGAAGCGCTTCACATATACACAAACACAGTTTCTTGATAGTTTAAAGGGGGTCATATACAGGGCCCTTTTTGTGTTACACCCCAGACACAGTAGTGGTTCAACTACCATTCAGTCATACTCACTATGCTCGTGATGTCCACCGCGGCTCCGCCTACCATTAAAGCGCGTACACACTCAAGGTGACCTCCTTGTGCGGCCCAGTGCAGGGGTGTACTCCCATACTGCGAGGTAGGAACAATACAAGAGTCTAGAAAGCATAGGTTGTCTAAGCAGTGAATGTTTAGACATACAATTCAACAGATGGGTGGGTTGATGCCATACCTAAGGCGCACTTGTCGGTAGGCATACTGTCAGCTTTGGTTGATGAAATGGGACATCCAGGTAGGCCCAGACAAGTTACCCATGTTTGGATTGCCTGCCCGCTTACTTCAGAGTTGCGCACAACTTGAATCCTACTAAAAAACAACTTGCACATTAAAATACTGATAAGGTGAATGGATGAGGGAGAGTGGGAGGTTGCGGGAGGATTGTCATCATTAGCCAATCAACCAAAGGCCGCTACCAGGTCATCACTTTGAATGTCACTAACAAGGATCACATGGGACATACCATCCCACCACTCTACCAACCCAAACCCAAAATCACCTGAGGTTATCGCACTTGAAAGAAATCACAAAACCAAACAGGAAATTCAAACCCACACACTGTCTAAGGGGCATAATACCCTCTTTGTGTAACACCCTGGACACACCCCACAAATATTAACCCTAACCAAGAAAAGCCAAGTAATCAATAATTGTATTCATGTTGCAACATAAGGGTAACGGTGTGAAGCGCTTCATGAATGCATGAACACAGTTTCTTTATAGTGTCAAGGGGGGCATAAGGCCCTGCCCATGTTACACCCCAGACACAGTAGTGGTGCAACTACCATACGGTCATTCATACTTTATCCTTGACATCCATATAAGCTCCGCCTTCCAGCAAAGCACGGACACACTCATGGTGACCTTCGTGTGCGGCCCCTTGCAAGGGTGTCCTTTCATCCTGCGAGGTGGGAACAATGCAAGTGACTGGACATCATATGTTGTGCAAGCGGTGCATGTTCAGACATGCAGAACAACAGACTGTGTGCTACCATGGCTGTGCTGATACCATACCCACGACACACATGTATGTAGGCATGCTGTCAGCATTGCTTGATGAAATGGGACATTCGGATAGGCCCATACTAGTTACCCATGATTGGGTTGCCTGCCTGCTTACTTCAGAAGAGTGGCGCACGACTTGAATCATACTCAAAAGCAAAAACTAAAACAAAAACACTCACTCATGGAAATACTGATAAAATGAATGAGGGAGGGAGGGAGGGAGTAGGTTGCTGAAAGATTGTCATCATTTTCCAATAAACCAAAAACCGCTACCTGGTCATTACTTTGAATGTCACTAACAAGGATCACATGGGACATACCATCCCACCACGCCCCCACTTCCACCCCCACCCCAAACCCCACCAAGATACCCACCCCAACGTACACCCCCACCCCCACACCGGCTTAAACCTGAACCCTCACCACCATCATCACCAACCCACCCTTCCCACCAAACCCCACCACCACCAAACCAGTTCTCATTTAATCTGCTTCCACCACCAACGACCCCACCCAAACGACCAACCCCCACCACCAACACACTCCGACTTACATCCCCACCCTGATGGGTAGACTTTCCTACCAACCCACCCCGGCTTACACCTCCAAACCCAACTCCACCAACCCAGCCCCACTTCAACTCCAACCCCCACCCCATGTGCCAAGCAATACAACATTGTGTTCATTTTGCAACCCCAGGGTAACGGTGTGAAGCGCTTCATGCATGCATGCGCACAGTTTATTTATAGTTTCAAGGGGGCATAAGGCCCTGCTCGTGTTACACCCCAGACACAGTAGTGGTGCAACTACCATACAGTCATTCTTACTTTATCCTTGACGTCCACATCAGCTCCGCCTTCCAACAAAGCACCTTGGCAGTCAAGTTGACCTTCTTGTGCAGCCCTGTGCAGGGGTGTACTCCCATACTGCGAGGTAGGAACAATGCAAGTGTCTTGAAATCAAAGGTAGTGCAAGCGATGAATGCTTAGACATGCAGAACAAGATATGGATGTGTTGATGACACCTAAGGCGCACTACATACATTACATGACTCTAGGTATTACAAACACAATCACCACTACCAACTGAGGTTATCGCACTTACAAATTACAAATGAAAACCCGAAACAGGACATTCAAACCCACACACAATACAAGGGGACATAATGCCCTCTTAATGTAACACCCTGGACACACACCACAAAACTTACCCCCCCCCCCCCACCCCCCCACCCCCACCACCCCCCCACCCCCACACACACACACTACCCAATCACCTGCCAACCCAACCAACACCAAACAAACCAAACCACGCCCAACACGGGAACTCTAAATTGGTATAACTACAAAGCTCTGAAACAATGACAAGCATCCACAATTCCATACAATGCAATGTCTGCAGAACATGCTACTAGCAAGCTGACTCCTCACTCCATCCACACTACCTAACTTTCAAGACACAAATCAGGGCATGCCAAGCAAGCAATCATTTTTCATATTGCAACATCAGGGTAACGGTGTGAAGCGCTTCATGCATACATGAACACAGTTTTTGATAGTTTCAAGGGGGGCATAACGCCTTTTTCATGTCAGTCAGTAGTAGTACAACAACCATACACTCATTCTAACGCTGTCCTTGACATCCATATCAGCTCCCCCTTCCAACAAAGCTCGTAGGCAGTCAATCTGACCTTTGTGTGCGGCCCCGTGCAGGGGCGTCCTCCCACTCTGCGAGGTAGGAACAATGCAAGTGTCTAGAAATCATAGGTTGTGCAAGCGTTGCATGTTTAGACATGCAAAACACCAGACCATGTGCTACCATGGGTGAGCTGATACCATACCTACAGTGCACATGTATGTAGGCATGCTGTCAGCCTTGCTTGATGAAATGGAACATTCAGATAGGACCTAACAGGTTACCCATGATTGTGTTGCCTGCCTGCTTACTTCAGAAGAGTGGCGCAGGACTTGAATCCTACTCAAAAGCAAAAACAGAAACACCAACCTAAGCCATTGAAATACTGATGACGCGAATGAGTGCGGGAGGAAGGAAGAGAGGGAGGGAGGTTGCTGAAGGAGTGCAATCATTTTCCAAGCAACCAAAGAGCGCTATCAGGACATCACTTACAAAGTCACTTGCAAGGATTGCATGGGACATACCATCCACAATACAATCCAACACACAATCAATAGCGCCCCACCAACCCAACCCAGCCCAACCCAACCACAATTCCCTAACCCACAAACACCCCTAACGCCACACATACTCCCCTAAACCCACAAAACATCCCCATCAACCCAAAGCCACAGACCAAAGCCCACCAACACCCCTAACGCCAAAAGCTCCACCACACCTGACCCCAGAAACCCAACCTCACCACCACCAACCTGCCCCTACTTACACTTCCTCCCCATCCAAACATCCCCTACTGACACCCCACTTACATCCCCCCAGCATCACCACCACCACCACAACCACCACAACCACCCCCCACCAACCAACCAACACCCCCACCAATACCAACCAACTCCCACCCCCACCAACCCAAATCCACCCTCCCTTAACACCCCCACCCTCACCAACCCGCCGCACTTACACCACCCCAACCAAACAAATTACCCTCACCCCCACTAGATCACCCCCATTCACCCACCCCCACGAACCCTCCCCTAAACCTTAAAAACCCTATAACCCCCACAACCAAAATCCCCCTCCAACCCCACCCAGACTTGAATAAACAGACTTCCACCCCCATCCCCAACTCTATCCCCACCAACCAAAACCCACCCCCACCAACACACCCAGACTTACATACCCATCCCTACAAACACCCCCCCCCCCACACACACACACACACACACACACACCCTCCCTACACACACAGACACCACCACCATCAACCCCCTCAACTTAAGACCCCCCACCTCCATGGGTGGCCATGCCCACCTACCCACCCCAACCTACACCCCCGCCCCCACCCCCATCCCCGCCTATCCCCACCCCTACCAACCCAATCCCTACCCCAACCACCACCACCACCACTGGCCCCCCCACCAACAACCCAACCTACCACAAACCCACCCCACCACAAACACACCCTGGCAATCTGGCATTCGTCCCCACACCCATGCCCATCAACCCAACCCAACCCCACGGAGGCATGGACCCACCCCCACCAACCCACCACCATTCCACACCCACAAACACAACCTGACTTACACCCCCACACCCACATCCTCCAACTCATCAACCCATCGACCCACCAACCAACCAATCCATACCTCCTAACCCGCACCCCCACCCCAACAGACCCACTCCAACTTACATGCCCCCTCCCACCCCTGCTAACCCACCCAAACTTACATCCCCACTCCCACCTTCCACCCATGCAGTTTCGTGTTACACTCCATACATGGTAGTTGTGCAACTACCATACAGTCATTCTTACAGCGTTTGTGACGTCCGCCACGGCTCCACCTTCCAACAAAGCACGTAGGCAGTCAAGGTGACCTTCTTGTGCAGCCCTGTGCAGGGGTGTACTTCCATACTGCGAGGTTGAAACAATATAAGTGTCTAGAATGCATAGGTTGTCTAGGCAGGTAATGGTTTGACATGCAAACAAAAGATGGGTGTGCTGATGCCATACGAAAGGCGTACTTGTCGGCTTTGGTTGATGAATTTACACATTCGGATAGGCCCAAAATAGTTACCCATGTTTGGATTGCCTGCCCGCTTACTTCAGAAGAGTGGCGCACGACTTGAATCACACTCCATGGTGAAAGCAAGAACACTCACACATGGAGCTACTGATATAGTAAAAAGATGAGGGAGGGAGTGAAGTTGCTGAAGGGTTGTCATCATTTGCCAATCAACCAAAGACCGCTACCAGGTCATCACTTTGAATGTCACTAACAAGGATCACATGGGACATACCATCCCACCACTTGAACAACCGAAACCCACAATCAATAGTGCCCCACTCAAACCAACACCCATCAACCCACAATCACCCCACGCCCACGCCTCCCCACCACCCCACCACCACCACCACCACCACCACCCTGTCTCCACCCACCTGTCGCCTACCACCAACCCAAAGTATCTCCTCCATGGAGGTATCACAACTGCTCAAGGTATCAAAAACACAAATACCGCTGCCACCAGACTGTACTTGTACGGAAAAAAATCACTAACACACACAAGACATTCAAACGCAAACGCCATACAAGGTTACACAAGGCCCTCTTTGTGTAACACCTCAAAACCCACCACACATATTACCCCATTCCCCTAACGCCTGTCCACTACCCCACAGCCCAATCAAACATCAATCCAACCAAAGTCAAGCCATCCCAACCAACAACAACCAAACTAAACCACATCCGACCCTAGGTCTATAAAGGTGTATAATTGCGAAGCCGTAAAACATACGCACACATCCAAAATTCGCACCCACCTGTCGCCTAACACCAACCCAAAGTATCACCCCCATAAAGGTATTGAAACCGCTCAAGGTATTAAAAAACACTGCCACCTGACTGTACCCGTAAAAATAAATCACAAACACAAACAGGAAATTCAAAAGCACACACCATACAAGGGTACACAAGGCCCTTTTTTGTGTAACATCCCAAAACACACCACACATATTACCTCATTCCCCCAACACCTGCCCACTACCCCACAACCCAATCATCCATCAACCAAACCAAACAACATACAACTCTGGGTCCATAATGATGCATAATCGCAAAGCCGTGAAACATACGCACGCATCCAAAATAACATACAATGCAATTTATGCAGAACAAGCTGCAAGCAAACTGACTCCCCGCTCCATACGCACAACCTAACTTTCAAGACACAAGTCAGGGTTTGCCAAGCAATCAATCATTGTTTTCATGTTGCAACATGAGGGTAACGGTGTAAAGCGCTTCATGTATGCAAAAACACAGTTTATCAACAATTCCAAGAAGGGCATAAGGCCATTTTCGTGTTACACCCCAGACACAGTAGTGGTGCAACTACCATACAGTCACACTCACTTTGGTTGCGACGTCCACCGCGGCACCGCTTTTCATCAAAGCAAGTAGGCAGTCAAGTTGACCCCTGTATGCGGCCCAGTGCAGGGGTGTACTCCCATCCTGTGAGGTAGGAACAATGCAAGTAAGTCCGTTGTGCAAGCGGTGCATGTTTAGACATGCAAAACAACAGACTGTGTGCTACCATGTGTGTGTTGATACCATACCGACGGCGCACATGTATGTAGGCATGCTGTCAGCCTTGCTTGATGAAATGGAACATTCAGATAGGCCCAGACTAGTTACCCATGATTGGGTTGCCTGCCTGCTTACTTCAGAAGAGTGGCGCACAACTTGAATCCTAATCAAAAGAAAAACAAAACACCCACCCACAGAAAAAACCGATAAAAGGAATGAGTGAGTGAGTGGGTGAGAGAGAAAGGGGGGGTGGCTGAAGAATTGTCATTATTTTCCAAGCAACCAAAGACCGCTACCTGGTCATAACTTTGAATGTCACTAACAAGGATCACATGGGACAAACCATCCCACCACACCACCATCCAACACAAACCCGCAATAAATAGCGCCCAACTCCACCAATACCCACCAACCCCAACCCAAAAAACACACCCACCAAACCAAGCCCACCAAACCTAACCCACCTAGCTTAACCCCAAAACCACAAACCCTAACCCACAAACACCCCCAACCACAGCAGGACAGCAGGCCTGCCTTGGATAAGATGGGTGTGAAGGTGGTTAAGGATTACCCAGCACAATCCTGGGACTTGAACATCATTGAGAATGTATGGGGCATCCTCCAAGGCAAGATGCGTAGGAAGAATGCTAAGAGTGGACCTAACTGGAGGAAACTGATGGAGGCTGCATGGGCCAGCATTGAGCTCAAGTCTATCAATGCTCTTCATGCTGGATTCCAAGAGAGGTTGAAATTGGTGCACAGTGAGGATGGAAAGTGGTGCTCCCACCACTAAGTATGCCTGCTTTCAGATGTTGGGGTCTAGGTCTAGTGTGGCTCTAGTATCACATAGAATACTGAGATGAATGGGCATGCCATAAGTGGCATGATGAGCAAGGACTTGTTGTTGTTTGGGATGAAAATAGTTACCCTTGAGTCCCAACTGCATGGCATGCACAACCTTGTCAATAAATATAAGAGTTGGGATTTTATGAGAATATTGATAACTATGTGTTAAAAGACACTATCCATGTTCATGATCCCTCCCTTTGAAAGTTGCCTCCCATCTCCACCAATGACCCAATAAGGAAGACTGCCATTCTGCAACACTCCAAGTACATGTTGGTATGTTCTTTGAAAGTGACAGTCAACAAGATTGACAAGATTTGTGTAATACAATACAATAATACCATACCTTCAAGGGCATGGGTAGGTCCATCTCTTAGGCTGGACCAGGATTACCCGTATTTCTATTTAATTTTGTATGTCCTATGTGAAGAAGGATACATCCCATTGGATATGGTTTGCAGTTAGGACCTTTTACAAGTAATTTAATGTTGTGTTGCATGTCCATCCTTCTGTAAGCTGAGCCTTCTCTCCCCATGCCCCAAATGGAATGTAAATAGGCTATTGACATTGCACACACGCCACTAGACTATAGCTTAAAAAAATGAAAGTGAACGGACCAAGTTGCAAGCTTTGTTTGGGTAGCCACATGGCATGTTTGGGGCATGCATGGAGTACACATACATGATAGGTAGAGCTGCTAGATGTGTGCCCTGGGCCACACACTTGCTAGTATGTGCCAGATTACCCTACCTAAGCAGCCCTATTTGGGCATACCAAGATTATAATTACGCATGGTGTCCATGAGGCATATCCAGACCTCCCCGCCCACATTTGTGTGTACTCAATGCACCCCCCAAGTATGCCATGTGGCTACCCAAACCAACCTTTCAAGTTGGTCCGATGACTTGACCATTTAAACGTCGCATCCCGGTTATAGATCACCAACGGGGCCGGCCCTAGTGCCGATCTCACTCGACCACCGTGCCTGGCCTTAGACATGAAGAAAACTGAGAGGGTAGAGGACACGCTCAGCCTAGGTTGTGCAGAAATGGTGCGGTATGGAAGATGAAATTCGCCAGAAACGTCGATGGGGTTGGTTACAAGCGTAACCATACGGGTAATCCTGGTACGCCCTAATGCTACAACCATTGCCAGGTCACCAGGTAAGCCGAAGGCATCGTGCATGCTACAACCATTGCCAAGTCACTAGGTGAGCCGAAGGCATTGTGCATGCTACAACCATTGCCAAGTCACCAGATGAGCCGAAGGCATCGTGCATGCTACGACCATTGCCAGGTCACCAGATGAGCCGAAGGCATCATGCCTGCTACAACCATTGCCAGGTCACCAGGTGAGCCGAAGGCATCGTGCATGCTACAACCATTGCCAAGTCACCAGGTGAGCCGAAGGCATTGTGCATGCTACAACCATTGCCAAGTCACCAGATGAGCCGAAGGCATCGTGCATGCTACGACCATTGCCAGGTTACCAGGTGAGCCGAAGGCATCATGCATGCTACAACCATTGCCAGGTCACCAGGTGAGCCGAAGGCATCGTGCATGCTACAACCATTGCCAGGTCACCAGGTGAGCCAAAGGCAAATGAGTGCAAAGAACAAGGTTCATGTATGTACCTTCGCAATCGCGCAGGCATGGTTTTCTCTGCGGGGTCGATAGCTATGCAAGCGTTCGCAGGTTCTCGGGGGAGGGTCGAGGGTGGCCCACTCTGCGTGGGAATGGCTGTGTTTGTGTGGGTGTGGGTGGGTGAGGGGCAGGGAGAGATCAAGGAATGTAGGGGATAATATGGGTCATTTTTTTGGCTGGGTGGTGGTGGTGGGAAGGGGGGGGAAAGAGAGAGTGTGTCAAGGCCTCAGGTAGTCAACAGTCAAGTCGGATAAACGGCGACGCTGGTTTACATGGCCCATGTCCTCGTCCTTCTCCAGCTCACCTTGCTCGCTGAGTGGCAGTGTTCGCTGCTCTTCTGGCAAATAAAATTGGTTGCTGGTGCGGCATCATGGTGGCCTGAAGAAGCAACAGCTTGTAGACAAAGAGCCTAAGCGCCATTTGTTTGAAGTCAGGAGTACCTTGCACAGGGGTGTTTCGGAATTCACGACGAAATCGGAGCTGGCCGGAAGCTGGCCGGGCCGCTGGCCGCGTGTGGTCCGCCGTGTGGTGACACGGCGACCGATATGCCGGTCAGGGCCGGTCAATAGCGATATCCCTGTATTTTTACATATATATAGATGTATGTATGTGAGCAGAGCTTCGGTGTTTTTGAAGTTCTACTTACCTTTTCAGCTGCTGCCTGCTGCATTTCCTGTTCTTCTGACCACCTTTTACATTCAGCTGCGTCTGCGGCTGCCTGTTCTTGCAGAGATGCCAACTGTGCTTGAAGCTTGGCTGCGGCTTCAGCTGCTTGCTGTTGTTGTTGTTGTTTCTGTTGCTTCAAGGAAACCACTTCCCCAAGCAGTAATGCATTATTCTCTTGAATCTCCTGCTCCAAGGTGTTCATGGAAGATTTGATAATGTCACTTATGGAAGACATGATGGAGCCCTCCTGGGCAGCCATAAGCGGTGTTGGTGCATCTGCCTGCAAGTGGTTCCAAAAGGAAGGTTAGTTGCAGCGACTAGGGTTGAAGGAGATGGGGGAGGATTACGTGTATGTCTCGTGCATCATTGCCCACTGTTGTTGTTTTAGAAGAAGGATTTTCGCCTCAAAGGGCAGGTCTCCCTAAACTATCCCTAGACTCAAAGGATTATATGTGATGTGAATTAGCGGAGCTTTCCCCACTCGTAGACTTTAAATCTCTGAGTCCACACCAGATGTGTTCAAAACATTACGTTTCATGAGCTTTTTCTGCTTGCAACAAGAACCCATGCTGGAAGATCCTTTTACAGCCATTCAGCGGATGATTTGAATTTAAGTGGATTTGAATTTGGGTGGTGGATTTGGTGGATGCTTCAGTTCTCAGAATTCTCGGTTCTCACGCCAACCTTTCAGAATTTGCGGGCCAGATTCTCAAATTAAAGGAATAAACAACGAACTACGTGCAAGATAAGTCGGGATGAGCCGGGATGATGAGTCTCAAGTCTGCAGACTGCGATCCTGACGGGGAAATCCTAGCCAGGCTGCCTGTTGTTTTCCATTGGGACCCTGCATCGCCGAATGACGCGTCAAAGCCTAGCGTAATGCAAGACGCAACATAATGTAAAATAGCTTGTTTAAACTTGTGTTAACTTGTGTTAACGCTTATCGAGGGTTGGGGTCGAGGGGTTCGACCCGTTTGAGGTGTCCTGTAGGAAGAATAACGTTTGATAACTTAAGCTAACTTGTTTTAACGTGCTTAACTTGTTTGAACTCCCTTTAATGTCAATTACGTCGTTTAACGTCCAAGCCTGTTTCCATAGTGTACTAAGTGCTTCGAAAACCCAAATCCAAATAATTCACTGAATTGCTATATGTTGCATGTTGCATCGGTGCCAGCTTTCGGACACAATAGCTAGCTGTAGGTTTGGCCCAAGGGTGAGTGAAAGGAGCTATCTACAAGCTGCTACGCATAGACTAAAAAAGAAACAGTGATATCATGCACCCATCCCACCCAAGCACATCCTTTTAAGTTGTATGGTGACTTTTTCAATTTTCAATGACCCAACATCACTTATATTTTGTGATATGTCGCCATTCCGTCGCTGCATGGCGACGCATGGGTCCTGCTAAACTAGTCAGAAATGCGCCCTTGAGTGTGTTGTTGCTCTGCAATTTTTGCAGCCAACTCTGGGCTGCTCACCATCTTCCAATTCCAAGCCCCCCCCCTCCGCCCCGTGCAATACCCACAGAAATCAGGGAGCACACTAAACAAATTAGACAGTTCAAAGGCTTGTCCGCGTCCGCTTGTTTACCACATGCATTGTACGAGCTACGGATATGTGCATGGGCCCTAAAAGTAAGTTAGCACCCAAGTACCCTGCCACCCACCCCCACCCCACCCCCACCATGAATCAAACAAAATACAGGACTCCATGCTACCACATGCTACACCCATGCTGAGTTATCTAGTTCAAACTCACATGCATCATCTCCTCTTCCTTCTTTCCTTTTCCCTCCCAAGCAGCTGCTGCTAAATCTGGCCCCAGTTGGATCTTCTGTTGAATTATCTCCGCCAACTTAGCCTCGGTCTTTCCCTGCAGGATCTCTCTAAATGGGTCCACATCGACTGGTTTGGACGAGCTTGCGAAGCATCTGGAGCTTCCCAGGCAGCTGCGAGTGGTTTTATCGCCCCATGCAGAGACCCGCTGCGTCTGGACACTCATCTCCTGCCACGTAGAACCTGGGGGCAGGCTTGCCAACACGAGTAATGCATGGGCAGAGGATACAGCGGCCTTGGCGGTCGGCAGAAAAGCGTAGGGGCCGCATGCGAGGAGCAGTCTGGTGCCGGAAATCATCGCGCTATGCTTGTCAAAGAATCGAGAAGTTTGAGGAGGAATTCAAGTCCGAGCTGGGTCACTGTTCGCCAGCATGTTCGGTTCGGGAGGGGGGGTACCACGACCACGAGGACTTGACTCGGAGTCGTTAGGTTTCGGTGTTACGAAGCTTTCGGAATGGAAACCAATATTGGCAAGAGGGAAGTAGCCGCGGGCGCCGCGGGTGACTTCACAAGGGAAAAGGACTTTTGGGTACACCCCGGGTACACCTCTGGGTTCTCGTAGAGGACTGCCGTGCGTGAAAAATGGAACAGCACTACCTGTCAATAGACGGCTCTTCGAAAATTCGAGGCTTCTTGCGAGAAGAAGAATCTGGGAATACCGGCCTTTTCCAAGTGAGGGGGGCTAGCGAGAATGGGAAATACTGGGACAAACAGAAAATAGTAGGGGGCCCTGGCGGGTCCCCTGGAGGTCGGCCCCGGGGTAGGGTATGGTACACAATGGCGTCTGGGTTTGTAGTTCAGTCGAATAAAATTGTTACATTTCTTATTGAATGTTGAAAAATATGACAAAGTTGTCCACGTGGGTAGGCCAAGTTGAAACGACGTGCAGTGAGATACGATACATTTGCTAATTGCAATTGCCAACAACTTGATTGTTAGAAAGATTTAACGTAGATTGTCATGTTATGTTTTATTTCTGGGATTGGCATCCAATGGTATGCTTGTACTTGTAAAACTTGGAGAACTGCGGGAGAGCCGCATGTGTATGTAATTTATTGTAGCAGATGTGTGAATGCAGATGAGGCGGACGACTTCTTTCTTGGGCTGTTTCTGATGGATGTGCAACATGGTTTCCGTGTGTCTACGATGAGAGCTTGTTAGTCAGCTATTGTGTTGGACATGCTTCAGGTCCTTAGATTGAGTCCACAGGACAGGAGGGAAACGACAGATGAAAACACCGCGTCTACAGTCCGCAACCCCCGCAACCCTAGATCCGTACGCGAATAAGTGCTGCCGGGGCAAGCTTTCGACAGCAGGCTGGTTCCCAAAGTGCACCATTCTGCAGATACAGCAACTCCCAAGGAAGTTGAGAAGCAAAGTTGCTCTTCACCATAGGAGTTGCTTTGCGGGTATTGAACTTGCTTTCAGACTATTCAAACTGCTTTGCGACTTTTGGACAAGCGAGGCTTTGCATGTACTGGTGTTGCGACTATTCAACTTGCTTTTCAAATTCAACGCATGACAGAACAGACTACCATGCAAGTTACACGGGTGGGCAAGCAATGGCAGAGGAGTTGTGGCGCGATGTTGCGTATTGGACTTGCGACCATGCAAACTGCTTTGCAAGTATTACGCTGCAAAACTTGCGTATACCGGGATAGCAACTGTTCATCGAGGGCAGAGAAGTTACAAAGTTGCAAGCAACAAGGTGAAGAAGAAGAACCATCCCCTGCGATGTAATCGAGCACGAGTAGCTTAGACTTCAGAGTACTGAATTGACCGGCTTATTTGACCGGCTTTCTGGGAATATTTGAAGATGTGACGATTTCGCGCAAGTATCGCTTGGGTCTGTCCCCCTTACAACCTGTTTCTGTATATAGTAATCTGCTGTTAGTATATGGGTTACGCCGGGTTATGCGGGGCCAACCCCGATTACAATCGGAAACACTCTTAAATTAAGGGCGTCTGGAGGCGCGTCCCGAATGAAATCATTCGAATCCTAAATTTAATGTAATCTAATATATTAATTAAATTGAATTGTATTTAATGTTGTGTTATTTTAATTCGATTTATTCCTTTCCATTTAATTTAATTTACGTGATTTGAATGCATGTAATTGCTTTTAATTTTATCAATTCGAATAGGATTAAATTTGAAGGGCGCCTGGAGGCATTAAATTAATTGAATTCCAATGAATCGATTGATGATTTAGCATTGTTAACTATAAAGTGACGAAAAAGAGAGTTTTTGAAGGGTTGTTGATTTTTAAGCAGTATTGAACGTTTCTGTAATGTAATGAAATGCATGTATGTAGATTGGCCTTTTTTTAAAGAATTTGTTGCAAGAAAAATGAGGCCAATTAGGTGTATGGTTGATTTTATGGGATTTGTACAAGATATTGCATGTTTCGGCCCAGCCCAGACGTGAACGATATGTCCCGTCTTCCTGAACGGGTTTTTGGCCAGCGGCAGGTGGCGTGGCTTGCCCCTGCCCCCGCCCGGTGGCCCCCGCCCCTGCCCCACGCATGGCCCTGAGGTGGGGTCCGTGGGCTAATTATAGCACAGTGCCCTAGGGGAATGTTTCGTCCATTGTGATGCTTACATGTTTCGCCTCGGTTTTTTGACGACTATTCTGCTCCCAAACATATGTATACGCACATGTGTAAGTGCTTCAAATTTGAAATGCTAGCTCAAAACACCCTGAAATCAAATTGTTAACCGTTCATTGTAGCTTTTTGGCCCAACCTGAGCTCCTTTTCGTGAATTGCGATGCTCATATGTGCTCTGGTGAGAATGTGTCCGGAATAAATAAGTCTTATAATTCATCAAAATATATAATATTCAACTTTTTTGTTGTTTTTCATAAAACCTGAAAATGTGGTCGGTGACACACGGACGAACGAACGGACGAACGGACATTTTAATGGGGCTAATCCCTCTTCAAAAATTCTGGAGATTGTTTCATTCGGGTACCTGTACTTCGCTCGACCGACTTGTACACCTGTTTCCGGCAAAATTTGATGACGTGCCGGGTGAACTCTTCGCGAACCGAACTGTCTAAACGAGATTAAGCCTTCACAGCTGAATACCCTTTCGAAACTAGGTGAGCTGAACACTGGCTGCCTCGTCACATCCGCGTCTGAAGTTTGCACACACCGTTTGCGCACCGCCACAAACGCTGTGATTAATAGGTATGGCTGTTTGCTTTCTGAGTCTTGCATGGCAACCGATTAAGTCATCCCAAGAGGTTTGATTGTAAATTTTCGCTGGGCTGCCTGTGTGTATTTCGCCGACTTCACCAGCCATATGGCGTACACAGCCTGCAAGCCACCACCCATCCATTCACCCGCTGACCCTATCACCCCTGAACAGGCGAGGGCGCCTTCGCGACTGTGGAGAAATGCATGTACACCCCCCAAACTGGGGAAGCCAAGGTGGTAGCTGTTAAGAAGTTGAAGCCTGGTGTGATACAGAACCCAACTTGTGTACAAAGGTTCTATGATGAGGTACGGTATGCACTTCTGTCACTTTCCTGTGGTGTTTCTTTGCAGTTATATGCCAGCTCAAGGGTAATGTCACCAGCTGCAAGGCTCCTCAATAAACGACTTAAGGCTCCTCAATACACAACTATAAATGGGAGTTATAATTACATCTGTCATCCACAAATTGGAAAACAAGCTGATCATCCTACCATGGAGACCTAGTTGGATTGATTACGTAGTCTATCAGCCTTATTGCTTCTTAGCGTTTTTGGGTGTGGTAAACACAGGTAGCATAAATATTAGTATAATACACTCCTGAGTACAGAATGCAGTCACAAGGGTGCGGAGAGTATAACACATAACCAGGTCCATTGTGAACTAGACCATCTGAATGCTCTGTTATGATTTGGAATTGGATTCGGATTCAGCACAAAAAAAACTGGTCTCTGATATTGCATCTGTAGGGAACGGCAATATGATATCATATGATGCTGGCAGTCTGAGTAGGCCTAAGTAACCATTTATATACAATATCATATGATGCAATTTGTATGATATCATACTCGCCTTTGGTCAACATTATGTGATATGCCAGTCCCAAGTTACCTGTGTAGATGGTGAACTAATTTGTCAGAGAATTGGGCGTTTGCCGCTATGAGTCTATGACACGATAACTCCCCACTAACCCTCCGACATTTACAAGCACAACACATGGCATTGGCGTTGTTTTTATAAGCCAAACTGAATTAAACTTACATGTTGGCCACCTGGTGGTGATGTGATATAGGTTCGGCTGCTAAGGAAGCTGGACCATCCCAACATCATGCGCTACATAGGTATTGGCTGTATCGAAGCAAGCACTGAGAAGAAGCAGCAAGAAACTATGTTCCTGGCGTGCGAGGTGATGCAGGGGGGCACTCTAAACAGGCTGGTCATGAGCCAAATGTTGATGCCCCACAAATCCCTCTACACCCTTGTGACTGCCTTGAAGTGGTGCATCAACATGGCGGATGCTCTAGCCTACCTGCACAGCTCCCAAACTTCAGTCATCCATCAAGACCTTAAGCTGGAGAACATACTGCTCAAGGTAAGACGGCCTCAAGGGTGTCAGAGTTAAGTGGATACGGAAGAAGCTAACAAAGGGAGACGTTGATTAAGTGGAACAATTACACAGTTAGGACGGAGCCTTTAGAGGAGCCGCCTACGGGATAACATAGGTTACGGCTTAGGGATAGACAGATAGAACCATAGAACAGCTAACGCTGACAATGGGTCAGATGTTGACATCGAGACCTTAAGCTGGAGAACATACTGCTCAAGGTAAGACAGGCTCATGGGTCGGATGTTGACATCAAGACCTTAAGCTGGAGAACATCCCGATCAAGGTAAGACGGATTTATGGGTCGAATGCTGAATCCAATCATAAGTCCTGCTTGACTCCATTTGGAAGACAATAGGGCACTTGGAGAATGTAACAATCATCACCAATCACCTGTTTTGGCTGGATTGTTGGGGTGGGATGGGTTGGATGTTGGAAGAATGCTGGATAAAGACACAACTGTTCTAGCTCTGACTGTCTGTCTATGTGCTGTGCTTTGCTCTGCCCTCGTCAGGCAGCATTGGTTGACCTCCTGGTAGTGGTCCCAGCACTCATTTCCCTTCCCAAGCCACTCTGTCAAGCTCTGATGCACCCATAGTCCATGGCTCCAATCTGGCTTCCCTAACCCAACTAACCATGCTCCTCACTTAGCCTCCCTTCTAACCTCCCAGGGCGGTGTCACCCACTCCATGCAAGAAGCCTGCCTCGCCGATTTCGGCCTGGCTACCTATGTTTGAAAGAAGATCGTTCACCCCTCCAAGCCAAAGACAGCCAATGTGGCTAGCACAAGCCAGCTGTCCCCAGCAGACTATGACATGGGCGCTGAAGCAATGATGGAGCGGATGGATCCATACAGCAGTGCGGGGAGTCTACAGCGCAGGGCACACGGCATGCTTGATGCATTGGAGCGTAGCGTCAGGGATGGTGCCTCCTACTTAAATCATAGCATCAAGGGGGGGGGGGGGGGGGCACTTCAACCATACCACCAGGGGGGGAAACCACTTCAACCCAAGCATCAAGGGGGGGACCACCTAAGCCCAAGCACCAAGGAGGGGGACCACTTAAACCCAAGCACCAAGGAGGGGAACCACATTAACCATAGCAACAAGGGGGGGAACCACTTAAACCTAAGCATCAAGGGGGGGGACCTCTTAAACCAAAGCATCAAGGGGGGGGACCACTTAAATTCAAGCATGAAGCAGAGTAACAACTTCAACCCCAGCCTGAAGGGGGTTGTAACTTCAGCTCCAGCACCAGGGGAGGCAATGCATTTTTTAGCGCCAGTGTGCATGGGGGAAAGACGTACTTCAAGGCTGAGAATCTCCCGGTGCGAAAGGCCCTCCTTAGTAGCAAGACAGGCTCCCTGATGTACATATCCCCAGAGATGTACTGCAATGAGAACAACTACACGGAGAAGGTGGACGTATTCAGCTTCGGGGTGTGTATGTACGAGCTACTGCACAAGTACTGCATGGCGTATGCTATTATTGGCAACAATAGCGCCCGGGAGGAGATTGAGAGATACGCACAAAATGTGAGCGAGGGTTACCGCCCCCCCATCCACAAACACTTGCCGGATGATTTGAAGCTCCTCATAGCAGATTGTTGGGCGCAAGACCCCAAGGAGCGGCCTGCCATGATCCAGGTGGTGGAGAGGTTGAGGGCCATCCAAGATGAGGGCCTCCTTGTGGCGATGGGAAGAGGCAACAAAGAGGGCTGCTGTGTGGTGTGCTAGGTGTCTGGTGGCAGGCACAGCTTTTGTTTTTGGCTACGAGCAGAGCAACAGCTTCTAAACAGCTTTCCTTGCAGGTTATTCAGCCCAACTAAAAGCAACCCAGTGCATCTGGAAGCCGCCACAATCAGCTTTCCAGCGGTGCTAAAAACTTTGGTTTTTCCCAGCCCAGCCGTTAGATCAGGGAGCCACATAGAAGCTGCTGCCGGTCACCGAGAAGGAAAACAGTAGCTGTGTTGGCAGAAGTGCTCGTGAATGTAAGTTGTGGCGCTACAACATGGTCGACGGCTTGGCTTGGCTAATCTAGGAGACAGACAACACATGTTGGCGTCAGAAAGCACGTGTTGGCATTAGACACCACGTGCTGATGTCAGACATCACGTGTTGGCATAAGACACCACGTGTTGGCATTAGACCCTCTTGATGACGGTCAGACCACTGGGCAACGTGTTGGCATTGATTAGACACCGCGGTGCCTGATGTCAGGACAGCCAACGTGGTTTGGCTTAGACACCGCGTGTGATTGTCAGACCAGCACGTTGCGTTGGCCATTAGAATATTAGACACAGCATTGCTTGATGTCCGGACACAGCATGTGTTGCATTTTAAGACACCGTCGTGCTGGATGTCAGACAGCACGTTGTGTTGGCAATTTAAGACCCGTTGCTGAATGTCAGACAGCAGTGTTGGGCATTAGACACCCGCGTGCTTGATGTCAGAAAGCACGTGTTGGCATTAGACACGCCGGTGGCTGATGTCATACAAGCACGTGTTGGCATAAAGACACGCGTGTGATGTCAGACCAGGCATGTGTTGGCATTTAGACCCGCATGCTGATTGTCATGACAGGCACGTGTTGTGGTGTGCCCCATTAGACACTCGTGGCTGATGTCACGGACCCAGCCATGTGGTTGGATTAGACAACCGTTGTGATGATTTGTCAGACAGCACGTGTTTGCATTAGGACAACCGAGTTGCTGCTGTCATACAGCACGGCTGGCAATAGACAACCGCGTTTGGGCTTGATTGTCAGACAGCATGTGTTTGGCATAGACAACCCTGTTGTTGGTGTCTACATACAGCACGTGCGGGCATTAAGACACCGGCCGTTGCTGATGTCATACAGCACGTGGTGGGCCCATTAGGACACCGCGTGCTTGATGTTCAGACAGCATGTTCGTTGGCATAACACGCGTGCTGGATGTCGGACAGCAATGTTGTTGGCAATATTAGAACCGCGTGCTGATGTTCAGGGCCGGCAGTGTTGGCATTAGGACACCGCGTGCTGATGTCAAGACAGGCACGTGTTGGCAATTTAGACACGCGCGGGCGTGCGATGTCAGACAGATGTGTTGGCCATATTAGACACCGTGTGCTGGAGTATGTTCAGGGAAGAGCAGTGTTTGGCATTTTCAGGACACCCGCGTGTGATGTCAGGAAGGCACTGTTTGATTATTAGACACCGGGCGTGCTGATGTCAGGGACTTCTCAGTTTTGTTGGGGCATCAGGGACACCACGTGTTTGGCATAGTTAGACACACGCGGGGCTGGATGGTCAGGGACAGAACGTTGTTGGGCCATATTAGACCAACCGAAACGTGTGCTGTTCAGACAGGCACGTGTTGGCATTAGAACCTGCATCTGATGTCAGGACAGGCATGTGTGGCATTTAAGACACCGCGTGCTGATGTCAGACAGCACGTGTTTGCATTTAGACACCTCGTGCTGATGGTCAAGGACAGCACGTTGTTGGCATTTTCCATTAGAAACCACCGGCTGTCGCTGATTGTCAGCAGCCGTCTAGTTTGCAATGAGCACCACCACGGTGTGAGTGTCATACAGGCACGTGTTGGCATTTAGACCACCGTCGTTGCTGATTGTCAGAACGGCATGTGTTGGCATTAGGACACCGCATGCTGATGTTTTCATACAGAACGTGTAGTTGGCATTATACACCTCGTGTTGGTGTTCAGACAAGATGTGTTGGCAATTAGACACCGCGTGGTTGATATGTCGGGACAGGCATGTGTTGGCATTAGGACACAGCTTGGCTGATGTTCAGACAGCGACGTGTGGCAGTAGGACAACCGCGTGCTGATTGTTTTCAGACCAGCACGTCGTTGGCATTGACACCGCGTGCTGGTGTCCGACGCATGTGGGGTCTTGCGCTGTTGGAAATTAGACACGGGTGCTGATGTCAGAGAGAGCCGGTTGGCCATCAGACCCACCGACTGCTGATTGTCAGCCAAGCCGTGGGTTGGGCGATTCTTAGGACACCGCGTTGGCTTGATGTCAGACAGCAGGCCCACGTTTTCTTTTTGCATTAGGCCCAATCCACGTGTGATGTCAGCAGCACGTGTTGGCATTAGACACCCGCGTTTGGTGATTGTCAGACAGCTGTGTTGGCAAATTAGAACCAACCGGTGTGATGTCATGACAGCATTTTCGTTGGCTTTATTTAGAGACCGCATTCTTGATGTCAGACAGCACATATTTGCCATTAGAACAACCGCTGTTGGCTGATGAGTCATACCAGCAACGTGCTGGCATTAGACCAACCGCGTGCTGATGTCAGGACAGGGGCCTGTTGTTGGCATTGACCAACGACCGCGTGGGCTGATGTCAGACAGCACGTGTTGGCATTAGACACCGCGTGCTGGTGTCAGACAGGCATGTGTGGACTTAGGGACACCGTGTGCTGCATGTCCAGAGAGCAACGTTGTTGAGCATCAGACACCGATTGATTGATGTAAGACCCAGGCACGTGTTGGCATTTTAGGAACAGCCCGCGTGCTGACTGTTCAGACAGCATGTGTTTGCATTAGGGGACACCACGTGATGATGGTTGAATACAGCAAACGTGGTTTGGCAATTAAGACACCATGTAGTTGGTGTACATACAGGCACGTGCTGGCACATAAGGACCCACGAATACGTGGGACGTGTGATGTCATAAAAAGCAGTGTTGGGCATTAGGACACGCGCGTTGCTGATGTCCGACCGCAAGTTTTTGGCATTTAGAACCACTTGCTGATGTCAGACAGCAAGGGTTGGCATGAAGACACGCGTGCTGATGTCACGACAGCAACGTGGTTGGGCATTAGACACGCGGTTGGGCTGATGTCAGAACAGGCATTTGTGTTGGATTAGATCCACACGCCGTGTGATGTCAGACAGCCGTGTGGCATTAGGACACCGCGTGCCGAATATTTGTCAAGACCGCATTGTGTTGGCATTAGACCACCGCGTTTGCTGGTGTCAGACAGTGTGTTACATGTTGCAAATTCGACCACCGCGTCTGATGTCAGGACAGCACGTGTGTTGGATTATGTACACCGGCGCGATGATGTCAGGACATCAGCCAAGTGGTTGGCATTATTAAGGGATAGACACCTCGTTTGGCTATGTCAGGACCAGCATGCGTTTGGGGCATTAAGACCACCGCGTCGCGATGTCAGACCAGGCGCCACGTGTTGCAATTAGACACCGGCGTGCTGATGTCATCCAGCACGTGGCTGGCAATTAGACACCCGCGTTGCTGATGTCAGACAGCAAACATGTTTGGACCTTAGACATCATGGTGCTGTGTTGTGTCATGACAGCACGTGCTGGCATAAGACCACGCGGTGCTGGATGTTCATACAGCACGTTGGTTGCATTTAGACAACCCGCGTGCTGATGTCGACAGGCATGTGTTGGCAATAGCACGCGTTCGGGTCGTTTGGATGTCGGACCAAGCCATTGTGTTGGCATTAGACACCGCGTGCTGATGTCAGACAGCACGTGTTGGCATTAGACACCGCGTGTGATGGTCAGACCAGCACGTTTGCTGGCATTAGACCCGCGTTGCTGATGTCAGACCAGGCCATGTGTTGGGCATTAGATTATAGACACCGTGTGCTGGGATGTCAGAAGAGCACGTGTTGGCATCGGACCCCGCGTGGCTGATGTGTCCAGACAGCAAATGTGTTGGCAATTTAGGCGACACCGCGTGGCTGATTGTTCAGCATGCAACGGTGTTGGGCATATAAAGGCCACCCCGTGTTGGCACTAATTAGACACCGCGTTGATGATTGTCAGGACAGCACGTGTTGGCATATTAGACCCCCCCACCGCGGTGCTGATGTCAGGACAGCACGTAGTTTGGCATTTAAGGACACTGATGCTGATGTCAGACAGCAGGGTGTGGCCCATTAAGAACCGTCCCGTGCTGATGTTCAGACAAGCAACGTGTTTGCCATTTAGGGACACCTCGTGGCTGGTTGTTGATGTTTCAGACGCACGTGTTGGCATTAGACACGCGTTGCTGATGTCAGGACGGGCACGTGTTGTGCATTTTGAGGCCACCGCGTGCTGATGTCATACAGCACGTTGCGTTGGCATTAGGACCCACCGCGTAGCTGATGTTCAGACCAGCTGTGTGGGCATTAGACCCCGCAATGCTGGATGTCATACAGCACGAGGTTGGCATTATATTAGGACCACCTCGTTGCTGGGTGTCAGACCAGCATTGGGTGTTGGCATTTATAATTAGGACCACCGCGTGATGATGTTCGGGACAGCATATTGTTGGAATTAGACACCGCGTTGTGATGTCAGACAAGGGGGCCACGTGTGGGCAATTAGGACCACCTGCGTGCTGATGATGTCAGACAGCACTGTGGTGGCATAACTAGACACCGCGTGCTGGTTGGTCAGCAACAGCATGTGTTGGGCAGTAGACAACCGCGTGCTGATGTTGGGACAGCATAATGTTTGGCATTAGACACGCGTGCTGATGGTCCAGAACAGGCACGTGTTGGAATTTTGACCACCCGCGTGCTGATGTCAGACGGCACGTTGGGTTTTGTTTTTTTTCTTTTTGGCATGAGACACCGCGTGATGATGGCTCAGGGAATCAGGCAGTGTTGGCCATAAATCATGAAGATAACCGGTGCTGAGTCAACAGCAGGTTGGATTTAGGGACCCCCATTTTGTGTTGTGTCAACAGCACGTGCAGGCAATTAGACCACGCGGGTGCTGATGGTCTTACAGCACGTTGGTGGTTGGCAAAATTAGAGATCCGCATTTGGAGTCAGGACAGCACCTATTTGCATTAGACACCGCGTGCTGATGTCATACAGCACGTGCTGGCATTAATTAGAATTAGACCCCCAACCGCGTGGCTGATGTCAGACAGCATGTGTTGGGCATTAGATATTTAGTACACGCGTTTGGCTGATGTCAGACCCCAAAGGCACGTGTTGGCTATTAGGACCCACCATGGGGGGGGGTTTTGGGGGGGTTGTGTCATACAAGCCGTGTGGCATTAGACACCGACGTGCTGATTGGGTCATACAGGGGGGCACGTGTTGGCATTAGACACCGCGTGCTGATGTCAGACAGCACGTTGTTGGGCATTAGACCACCCACGTTGCTGATTGTCAGACCCAGCACGTCGTTGGGCAATTTAGACACCACGTCGTTGCTGATCGTCAGACAAGCAAGTGTTGGCATTAGACACCGCGTGGTGCTGATGTCCAGAAGCAGTGTTGGAATTATTGGACACCGCGTTGGTGATGTTCAGGACAAGAGTGTTCGGCATTAGACCACCGCGTGGCGATTTGTAGACAGCAGGTGTTGGCTTAGACACCGCGTGCTGGTTCTGGTGTCAGACAGCAGTGTTTTGCATAGAACCGGTAGCTGATGTTTCAGACAGCACGTGTTGATTATCACCGCGCGTGATTGGAGGTCAGACAGCGTGTGGCATTAGACACTGAGTGTGGGTTAGGACAGCATGTGTTGGCATTAGACACCGCGTGCTGTTGTCAGAAGCACGTGTTGGCATTAGACACCGCGTGCTGATGTCAGACAGCACGTGTTGACATTAGACACCGCGTTTGATGTCAGGACAGGCACGTGTTTGATTAGAACCGCGTGCTGTGTCAGACAGAATGTGTTGGCATTGGACATAGCGTGTGATGTCCGACAGAAGTGTTGGCAGAGAAACCGTTGAGTCGTGATGAGCAGGACAGCACGTGTTTGCATTAGACACTCACGTTGATTGTTCAGACAGCATGTGTTGGCAGTGGACCATCGCGTGCTGATGTAGACAGCACGTTGTTGGACATTAGACACCGCGTGTGAGGTTCCGGACAGCAGTGTTGCAGTAGACACCGCGTGCTCGATGTCAGACAGCCACGTGTTGGCATTTAGGACCACCTGCGTGCTGATGTAGGACAGCATAGTCTTGGCATTAGAACACCGACACCGCGTGCTGATGTCAGACAGCCGTGTTGCGCAACTTACAGACACCGCGTGATGATTTCAGACAGCACGTGTTGGCATAGACACCGCGTGCTGATGTCAGACAGCACGTGCTGGCATTAGACACTGCGTTCTGATGTCAGACAGCACGTGTTTGCATTAGACACCGCGTGCTGATGTCAGACAGCACGTGTTGGCATTAGACACCGCGTGCTGATGTCAGACAGCATGAGTTGGCATTAGACACCATGTGTTGGTGTCATACAGCACGTGCTGGCATTAGACACCGCGTGCTGATGTCATACAGCACGTGTTGGCATTAGACACCGCATTCTGATGTCAGACAGCACGTGTTTGCATTAGACACCGCGTGCTGATGTCATACAGCACATGCTGGCATTAGACACCGCGTGCTGATGTCAGACAGCATGTGTTGGCATTAGACACCATGTGTTGGTGTCATACAGCACGTGCTGGCATTAGACACCGCGTGCTGATGTCAGACAGCACGTGTTGGCATTAGACACCGCGTGCTGATGTCAGACAGCACGTGTTTGCATTAGACACCACGTGCTGATGTCAGACAGCACGTGTTGGCATTAGACACCGCGTGCTGATGTCAGACAGCACGTGTTGGCATTAGACACCGCGTGCTGATGTCAGACAGCATGTGTTGGCATTAGACACCGCGTGCTGATGTCAGACAGCACGTGTTGGCATTAGACACCGCGTGCTGATGTCATACAGCACGTGCTGGCATTAGACACCGCGTGCTGATGTCAGACAGCATGTGTTGGCATTAGACACCGCGTTCTGATGTCAGACAGCACGTGTTTGCATTAGACACCTCGTGCTGATGTCAGACAGCACGAGTTGGCATTAGACACTGCGTGCTGATGTCAGACAGCATGAGTTGGCATTAGACACCATGTGTTGGTGTCATACAGCACGTGCTGACATTAGACACCGCGTGCTGATGTCATACAGCACGTGTTAGCATTAGACACCGCATTCTGATGTCAGACAGCACGTGTTTGCATTAGACACCACGTGCTGATGTCAGACAGCACGTGTTGGCATTAGACACCGCGTGCTGATGTCAGACAGCACGTGTTGGCATTAGACACCGCGTGCTGATGTCAGACAGCATAAGTTGGCATTAGACACCGCGTGCTGATGTCAGACAGCACGTGTTTGCATTAGACACCGCGTGCTGATGTCATACAGCACGTGTTGGCATTAGACACCGCGTTCTGATGTCAGACAGCACGTGTTGGCATTAGACACTGCGTGCTGATGTCAGACAGCACGTGTTGGCATTAGACACCGCGTGCTGATGTCAGACAGCATGTGTTGGCATTAGACACCGCGTGCTGATGTCAGACAGCATGTGTTGGCATTAGACACCGCGTGCTGATGTCAGACAGCACTTGCTGGCATTAGACACCGCGTGCTGGTGTCAAACAGCATGTGTTGGCATTAGACACCGCGTGCTGATGTCAGACAGCACGTGTTGGCATTAGACACCGCGTGCTGATGTCAGACAGCTTTTGCTGGCATTAGACACCGCGTGCTGGTGTCAAACAGCATGTGTTGGCATTAGACACCGCGTGCTGATGTCAGACAGCACGTGTTGGCATTAGACACCGCGTGCTGATGTCAGACAGCACGTGTTGGCATTATACACCGCGTTCTGATGTCAGACAGCACGTGTTTGCATTAGACACCGCGGGCTGATGTCAGACAGCACGTGTTGGCATTAGACACCGCATTCTGCTGTCAGACAGCATGTGTTGGCATTAGACACCATGTGTTGGTGTCATACAGCACGTGCTGGCATAAGACACCGCGTGCTGATGTCAGACAGCACGTGTTGGCATTAGACACCGCGTGCTGATGTCAGACAGCACGTGTTGGCATTAGACACCGCGTTCTGATGTCAGACAGCACGTGTTTGCATTAGACACCGCGTGCTGATGTCAGACAGCACGTGTTGGCATTAGACACCGCATTCTGCTGTCAGACAGCATGTGTTGGCATTAGACACCATGTGTTGGTGTCATACAGCACGTGATGGCATAAGACACCGCGTGCTGATGTCAGACAGCACGTGTTGGCATTAGACACCGCGTGCTGATGTCAGACAGCTTTATCTGGCATTAGACACCGCGTGCTGGTGTCAAACAGCATGTGTTGGCATTAGACACCGCGTGCTGATGTCAGACAGCACGTGTTGGCATTAGACACCGCGTGCTGATGTCAGACAGCACGTGTTGGCATTATACACCGCGTTCTGATGTCAGACAGCACGTGTTTGCATTAGACACCGCGGGCTGATGTCAGACAGCACGTGTTGGCATTAGACACCGCATTCTGCTGTCAGACAGCATGTGTTGGCATTAGACACCATGTGTTGGTGTCATACAGCACGTGCTGGCATAAGACACCGCGTGCTGATGTCAGACAGCACGTGTTGGCATTAGACACCGCGTGCTGATGTCAGACAGCACGTGTTGGCATTAGACACCGCGTTCTGATGTCAGACAGCACGTGTTTGCATTAGACACCGCGTGCTGATGTCAAACAGCACGTGTTGGCATTAGACACCATGTGCTGATGTTATACAGCACGTGATGGCATAAGACACCGCGTGCTGATGTCAGACAGCATGTGTTGGCATTAGACACCGCGTGCTGGTGTCAGACAGCATGTGTTGGCATTAGACACCATGTGTTGGTGTCATCGAGCACGTGTTGGCATTAGACACAGCGTGCTGGTGTCAGACAGCACGTGTTGGCATTAGACACCATGTGTTGGTGTCATCGAGCACGTGTTGGCATTGGACACAGCGTGCTGGTGTCAGACAGCATGTGTTGGCATTAGACACCATGTGTTGGTGTCATACAGCATGTGTTGGCATTAGACACAGCGTGCTGGTGTCAGACAGCACGTGTTGGCATTAGACACCATGTGTTGGTGTCATACAGCATATGTTGGCATTAGACATCATGTGTTGGTGTCATACAGCACGTGATGGCACTAGACACCGCGTGCTGATGTCAGACAGCATGTGTTGGCATTAGACACCATGTGTTGGTGTCATACAGCATGTGCTGGCATTAGACACCGCGTGCTGATGTCAGACAGCACGTGTTGGCATTAGACTCTCTTGGCACACTCTCTTGGCACATTTCCAGCAATGCAGGCGATTCTGAAGGTTAAGAGACTTCCAATAAAGCACGTACTGCTTACTTGATATCTCAATTGTGGCCTGAAATATGTTTTTTTGTTTACAATTGTTATGTACTTGGCTGGAGAATACTTGACCCAAGTAAAAAATGTCCTTCTTAGATGATCGCCTGAATTGCTAAACTTACACCTAGTTTACCTTGACCCCATCTTACGTACTGTTCCTCCTCCTGTACCTCCTACGTCACTTCAACTTCCTGATACGATTAATATTATACCTGCTTCATGCTACTGTGATGTGAACCTATAGATGAACCTGCTCCATCAAGCCTGTGTGCTGAAAAAAATGTGTAAAACAAAGTGTGAAAAGCGAGAACAGTAACTTCTTGCCTGATTTTTTAGTTTTTGAAACACAAGCATCTAGCCTGTAGCACTTATTATAGCATAGGCTGCAACAGAGGATGTCATTTGGAATCAGTTGGTTGGATCATGACCAACTGATTGTAGACAACTGACTGAGTTGGTTGGAATGAAATTATGCCATGCCATTTGGAATCAGTTGGCTGGATCATGACTGGTTCAAAATGCCAAACTCTGTTGCCATCCATATGGGTTTCCATCTTTGGCCCTTCCCCTTGTGCCTTAGGCACCATCCATCGTTTTTTTATTTTGAGCTACAAGCAACAGCTTCCACGCAGCTCCCCTGACTGGCTTGGCTCTTCAGCCAAACCTAAAGCAAGCTAGTGCACTAGAACATCTCGTTACTTTCTTGTCAGCCACAAGCAACAGCGTCTAGGCACAACCAGCTGTTCAAAACTACTGAACTTTTGGGGCTTGGCCCAGTTGCTAGCTCAGGGAGCTGCCTAGAAGCTACTGCTCGTAGCTTAGGAGAAAAGTTATGAGATGCTCTAGTGAGCTTTGTGGTCGTGGTCCTTTTATTCGTCATAGCTTGGGCTATCAGTCTGTGGCCTAAGTGTGCCCACATTTTTGTCGGAGCCCTCTCTTCTGGGGGCGGGAGCCCCCAGGGTTACCCATTTGTCCGTTTGTCCGACCGACAGAAAAATTGAAGCCTGACACGTCAGCCAATTGTCTCATAACTAACTGGCTTCAGCCAGCTCCATCATTGCCACCTTTTGTTCTGTTGCAAACACACGCCAAATTTCTGCGTCGCTTGTGACGCTGCATAGGACTTTTTCCGCTTGTGCAACCAGCTTGCTGCAGGATAGTATTTTATTCACTTCTCAATATCTCTATTGTAGTGTGATAGCTGAGTCACTCTGGTACAGCTCCTAGCTGATCTGGCATTCAACCCTAAGACCATTCCTGTCTTATTGTTGTCGTGAGCACCATCCTATGCCCATGATACATTTTTGGAGGGGGTTATCTCATAGTGATGTGGTATGTATAGTTTAGGTCCATCGGAATTCATCCATTGGAATTCATCCATCAGAATCCATCCATCGGAAGAAAAGTTGAGTCAAGAGGCATATGTGATATATGAGAGTCAGCATAAGATATGTGGGACGGAACCGTTTATCCCCACAATTACTGCCTTGCTTCTCTCTTTCTGTTGTAGTTAGCCTTGTTTATTCGGATTCCAACATATTTGCGCCTCTTGACTGTTGCAGATTTTCGACACGGGGGCACTAAAGTTCATAATTCCTTGGCTATGGTTGATATATTTATCTATAATATATTTTGTACATCCATCCAGGTTCGTGTGTCTTAAATTGGCACATCAATTAGTATATAATTATTTACTAGTATTTGTTGTAGTATATATATTTGATTAACATATCTATACTAAAAATCTGGTTGATATATACTCATGTTGATATATGTATATAATATACATTATGGATCCATCCAGGTCCATGTGCCTTAAAATGGGCACATCAATAAGTATGTATCTATCAATTCGTTTTGTTTTAGTATAGATATTTGATGAACCGGAATATGTATACTAAAACTAATATTTTTGTATCGCCAAATATTTGACAGCCTGGCAAGGGGTTGTGTCAATGAGTGTGGGTGTGGGTGTGGGGGGGTCTTCCACATGGACTTGAACTTGCTGGCTCTTATTTTTCTGCATCTCTTCTTTCTTGTTAATTTTATAGATCATGCCAGCCGTGGTGGTAAAAAGAGCAGCAGTGTGATAAAGATAGACGCATCCGCAGTGGTAATTGGAGTGTCAGCCGTAGCGCGCGCAAGAGAGAGAGCAGGTGAGGACAATGGTCTTCCTGAAATGTGTTGCAAGATATGATGTTCTAGAACTTCAGTATTAGCAACTTGGAGTATTCGACTCTTAGAGCCTTGAGTTGGCTGCAAACCCTGTAACTACCGGTATCCAATATGATTATATCTTAACTGTAAAATGTGCCTTAACGCAGCCCCAATTCATATACAGCGTAGCCCCTTGGTCACCTGCAATCAATTTAATTAGGCCAGCAGGCCACCTTCAAGGGCAGTGTTGGGAAGGTCAAGGGTGATGAAGTTCCAACTGTTCATAAACTGCTGGGCACGATTCACTATGGTAGCTACACAGCACTCAGCTACTAAGCTGAGTCAAATACCGGAAATCAAGATCGGATTCCGGTCGGTCTTATTGGAACTCGCGCTCAGAACTGGTCACATGCATTGCACACTGTCAGGGATTTGCAGAAAGTTGCTGTGCCACACCGATCCAGTATACCGACCTGAACTTACCACAATTCCTGAATACCTACCGATATGTTCTACCCTGATTACCGGTAGTGGGACGGGGAGGGCCGTAGGATACGGGACTAATGCTGTGTTGCAAATGACTAGAAAAGTGAACACGAGAACGGCTGGGGCAAACAAGTACCCAGCCGCCGTCTTGCTTATCGGATACCATAGGAGTTCCCGAATTCAAATATTAAAGGATTAAACATTTCTACCTTGGACCTTTAAAATCTCATCCCTCGCATGAATAAATAGCCCAGGCACCAGGAGGTATCATCCTTTGCCAAAAAGATGAAATAAGCCGATTTATGTATTCCGATTATAGAAAGCATATGACCATTATGACATGCAAATGAATATTTGCAATACCGGTATACCGTATTGAGCCTTTTTTATATTTTTCTGAAACACTCATTGTTTGTTTGTTTGTTTGTTTGGGGGGGGGGGGGGGGGCAGCCCTCAGTTTTTTTGCTAGCTTTTTACTCGGATCCATGTTTGGGAATTCTGAGGATGCCATTCAGGGTACTTCAAATGGCCAAATTGGCCAGCGCTTTAGCGCACTTAAAACAAAAAAACTGCGCTTTGTAGTGCAAAGAGCGCAAAAATTGCTTGCTGCGCCCACAGGGAGTTGCAAAAAACTGCGCTTAAAGCGCAGATGGGGTCAAAAAGTCAGCGCTCAAAAGCGCGCGCTTTGAATTACCCTGATGCCATTGCTTTGTGTGCGCCATAGTGTAAATACCCATAATCCATATTTAATTTTGAAGTCAGGCCTGTTATTTCTTGAAGGGGTGGGGACGGGTGGGGAGGAGGTCAGCCCTCCCCAGGTTTTGTAGGGATGACACTGGATGACAGCCTTGACAGGTCCATTTTTTACTCCTGCCTAAGCTGACCAATTTCAGCCTAAAACTGTCCCCACATTGGGTTCACGAGGGTCACTCCGTCACAGACGCAATGTTGGAGGGTCCGTTGCGTCGCAGGACACAGGCTATGGGTCGGTTACGTCTCAGGACACAGGCTGTAAAATTGGTTGCGACTTGGGACGCCGGGGTTGGGGTCCTCATGAACTATCCTGACTTGCAAGACACAATAGTTTTCGGCAGGGGCAGAATGGAAGCAAAAACGAACTGTCAGATATATATAATGTTCAATCTTCCCAAATGTTACATCTGGGTATTTTACAGGCAGATACAAATAAGCTAGGTCCAAATCAGTCCAAATCCATTAACAAATTGCATATTTCCACGGATGGGAAACTCCCCTGTATCCTATTTGGCTACCGCCTGAGTAAAAAAATCGACAACGTCCAATGCTCCAACATGAGATTTTTCTCCAAGCATACCCCAAGTCCTTCATCTCCCCTACTTAAAAATAGTCCTCCCAAGTAGCAGCACCGAGCTACTTCGTTTACAGCAGCAGGACATAGAAGATTAGTCCATCCGCCCAAGTAGCAGCAGCGGGCTTCTTAGTTTACAGCAGCAGGGTAGTCTCGACCAGCAGCTTGGTGACCTTAAGGCACGACGTTATGCATAGATGTATTAGTCTTTCTCTATACAAAAATGTAGCTATATTCGTAAAACATGTGGAAGATTCTACAATAGCTGGTCAACAGTCCTTTAATGGCATGTCAACAATTAAAAAAAAAACAATTGTGAATCACCTCGCACACACTACTCAACACCCAAGTCTACAGCTACTCCCTCTTCTGGTGCTGTTTCTGTCAAGCCCGCGACAGCCTGGACGCTCAAGTACTCAAGCAGGCATGTGCTGGAATTTTTGGCTGGTACCTAGTATGCCTACTGGTGTAGTGCAATCAGGAAACCTACCTTATATCTATGGCACAGCAAACTTTTAACATGGCAATCCACACACCAGTCAATATTCAACAAGGCATGGACCACATTGAACAGCATATATTTCATAAGCCTATTTATTAAACACACAGTGGGGAGGACAACACACACTAAGCATTGGCAGCCCCCCGGCCCCACCCTAACAGCTGCAATACAAGTAGGGGTTGAAGGAAGGCTACAATCTCCACAGCATCGACGGAGGTTTAAGGCAATTAAGCAAAAAATGTAATACATAAATTTAATTCTTTATCAGGACTTACCACGTAGGGGTCTAAGTTGGAAGCGGGGCGGCGATCCTCGTAGTAGCCGCACTTGTCGACAGGAACCATTCGGCCGACGCGGATGGAGCATGCACGGTTACCAACTCCCCATGCAAAGTTCTCCATGTTAGAGGTCTCGTGCATGCCTGTCATGCGGCGCTCATTACCTTCACCTGAGGGTGGAACGAGGGTCACCAGGTTGAAAGGGTAAAAAGGAGGGTAACAAACAGTAAACAAGAGGGTACAAGGGTGGTACAAGGGTTGGACAGGAGGGTAATATGGGGGGAAAGAGGAGGGGGGGAAGTATCAGCGCCAGCACCAGCGCAAGCAGCATCCCATTGCGATTCAAACACATAGGCAAGGCCTAGCTGCATACTCTCATCCAATTGAGATTCCAACACATGGTCAAGGCCTAGTCACGTACTCTTTCGCCCTAGTGGGTAGGGGAGACAGGGGAGCTTGAGACAGTATGTGTCATGCACTCAAATCGTGGTGTGATAGCAGGGATTGTGGGGAGGGCTCATAGTATATACCAAACATTCCCAGTTAGTAAGCAGAAGTCAAGGCAATGATGCCCCCCCCTTTTTGTCAACGTTTTATGACTTCAACCTACTCACCGTACGCTGCAATGTGGACAGCATGCCTCTTCCCGAGCTTAGCACAGTGCTCCTGAATGACCTCCCATCCAGTGCCCTCCTTGCGAGTTCCATTAGTTGAGTAGTTGACGTGTCCACCCGCTCCGTTCCAGTCTCCTGGGATGGGCTTGGGGTCAAAGGTGCACTCAACGTTGTACATCTCGCAAATGCGATGTAGAATGTACCTGGACATCCACAGCTGGTCGCCACCCGCAATGCCAATGACGGGTCCCACCTGGTATTCCCACTGAGAGGGCAGCACCTCGCCGTTAACACCTGAGATGGCGATTCCGGCGTACAGGCAGCACCTGTGGGGTTGACAGGGCCAGGTAAGAGTGAGGGTTGTTGGGAAAACGTGTTTGTTCCATTTGAACGATTCAAATCTTTTGGGTGAGAATCTGTGCGAGGTTTTGGGGCGGGAGAGGGGTGGGGGTTCGGAAGCAGTGCAGGGAAGGAAGGGGGCGGGAGTAGGGTGGATGGGTAGGGGGTCAGAAGCATTGCAGGGAGGGCAAGTGGGGTAGGGTGGTGCAGGGGGGAGAGAGAGAGAGAGAGTGAGTGTCAAGGGGGGTGAGGGGCAGTAAGAATTAGGGAAAGTAGGGGATCATGCAGGTCCTGGATGGGTGGGGGGGGAACACCCATGTTGGTGACTGAGTTTTTTTTTTTATTACTAGTCATCACATTGTGCATGCAAGACAACTGTGCATACAAGATAATTGTGTGTGTAAGCGGGTGTAAGGGGAATAATTGCTGTAGTACCTGTAGTGGACCTCGCAGATGTCACGGGCAATGGACAGACCAGCACCAGCAGCGCAGTAGTAAGGTCCCTGAGGGGCAGGGTAGCCGCCCTTGGGCCAGCCAAGAGGCCACTTGGTAAGAGCATTCAGGAGGGTATACTCCTGCTCAATTCCAAACCAGGGCTCCTCATCCTCAGCCCTCTTCATGATCTCAGCAGCGGCGTGTCGGGTGTTGGTGGGGATGGGGGTGATTTCCTTCACTGAGCCGTCTGGCATGATCCGGGGGGGCTCGTAGGTATCGCACATGACTAGGATGTTGTCACCGCCACGGAAAGGGTCCTTGTAGATGGCGCGGGCTACCAGGTAGACCTGCAGTGGGTGAGGGACTGGCGGGGTAAGGTGGTAGGATGCAGGGACAGGTGGGATGGAGGTAGGGAGGTTGGGTATAGGGACAAATAGGATGCAGGCAACTAAAGTGTTGGTGAGAGCTGTGTGCAGCTTTGTGTAGGATAGAGCTACGAGTCCCATGAACATAGCGGGCTAGGGGTAGGGTAGACGTGTGCACATGGTAGTGTGAAAACAGTCATGTACATTAGCACACAATGGTAACAGGAAGTCATTCGCATGTGCAGGTAATGATGCGCAAGGGGCCATACCTACGCACGCCCTATAATGAGCAGTCATGCACGATGGCACACATAAGGTCAGGGACCTTCACCTTTTGGTTTTAGGGACAGGGCAGGAAGTGAAGTCTGCTCATCCTGAAGCTACCTATCCGGTGAGTATAAAAAATAATCCAAACAATAATGCAAGGTATGGTTGCCACTAGATCGGGTACACGTACCATGCAAGATGAAACTAGTGAAATTGAACATAACAGCTCTGGCCCCTCCGACTTTCAGGTTGGTAGAATCCACAAGAACTAATATGTACCCGGGCTGTTTCTCTGAATACCCAACTAAGACTGTCCACTAACATGTGGCAGGGAGTCACGGCAGGCAACACCTTTTGTTCATGCTCAGTAACGAGTGTCGCTAGAGAGCATGAGGGATGGTCCATCTTGCAAAGAGCTACTTCAGAAATGAACAAGCACTTGGGCCCATTGGAGTGATGAAGATTGTTACACTCTCATCAGATCTACTGGAATCTTAATAATGTGAAACTGAGGAACTTATGAGCACATCACACATGTAAACAATGTTTAAATATTGGTCCTAGAATTACCTCGGAGTCCGTCGGGCCAGGGGCCTGGCCAGTAGAGGATCCATCATAGTTCCACACGGGGAGATCCTGAGGGGGAGTAGGGGATGGCAGGAGGAATGTGGGGGAGGGCAACATAGTTGGAGCTGCTGATCAGCAGTTATCTAGAATGGCTGCTTCCACTTTCCCAGCGTCCCACCCGATGCAAAGGCAGGATCCAAGGGCGATATATGATGGACGGAGCAATCGAGGACCAAGGGAACTGCTGGTAACTGGTTATTACTTTAGATGTGGGGGAAACGGCATGCTGTAACAGAAGCTTACCTCGGGCTTCTCGGGCATTTTGTCCAGGGTCCTGCGTAAGGCGCGCAGTGAAATGGGTCAATTTGCTGCATGGTCTACAAGAGCACATCAGCGGACACTGCATGGCAGACCCAAGCCGTAAGCAGACAGGTAGAAATAGGGATTCGAGCCCCGGACCCTTGGGGAGACCTAAGGGGGGCTAAGGTGACCAGTATTGAGCGCATCGCAAGCGATGCGAAAATTGGAATTGCGAAATTGCGGGAGTCATGCTGGGAAAGATCGAGCTGCCAAATCGAAGTGTGACTCAAAATGAAGGTTTGACTGCCGAAACCAGGGTATATGACAGCTAGGGCCACTATAACTACAACCATACGAACAAAGCAAACATCAGGTGCGCAATGTTCCGACTGCAAAGCCAGCCTAGACAGAGAGCAGTGAATGAAACGACTAGGAAACCTGTACGCATCCCAGGAATTCAAGTCGCACCTGCCCTTGGACCTCACGTCACCTCCATTTCCACCTATCCACACGTACTCGGCACAGATCTTTCCCCCCTGGTCTGTAAGGGTAGACATCATGTGTCTAGTGATCGACTGGTCCAGGAGGGACCCGATCCTCTCGTCGGTTGAAAACACAGCTGGGGCGGACATCTTGGTCAGAATTTGGTCTGCACAGGGAATAAGGAATCAACGACAAGCTTAGGAGCCAAGATGAAGACATGACATTCCAGGCTTATATTCACACCGGCTGGCCCAATGATCGCCCCTGGGAGACGATGCGTGCACTACAATAAATCAATAATACGCATTGCACTGCCGAGGCAGCCAACCTGTATGGGCTCCGTCGCTCACCTGGTGATAAGGGATGTAAATGACATCTATCATTACTGGTATCGTATGTATACCATGCGCATGATGCTAGAATTCAGGCGCACGCAAGGCGCACGCCAGCCCCCCCCCCCCCCCCCCCCCCCCCCCCCCCCCCCCCGTGGTGTAGTAGTGGCTCGGTGCTACGGCAATCGCCTTGTCATGCGTACGTATATTCCAGTTCGTGCTACTATATGACGCGCGGTCTTGCGCGCTAGCGCGCACGCTTTCAGAGCCCGACTGCGCGAAATAGGCAACTGTTTAAACCCCCTCTGGCTGCGTCCGTCCGTCCGACCGTCCGACCGACGACCGAGACGAAGCCTGGCACGACAGCTAACTGTGTCATAACTACACGGCTTCGTTCAGCTCCATCGCTGCCACCTGTCGTTCCGTTGCCGACACTCTCCGCCAATTTCCCGCGCCGCTTGCTATGCTGCATAATATTGTTTGAGTACCGTTGCGCGCTACGTTTTTTACTACCTCTCCGCGCTTTCTGCGTGCTGGTCCACGGGTTATGCGCGCAGGGCCTTTTTGACAGTTGCTTACTTTTTTGCCTCAGATCAGATCAAGGAAGGGGTGGAAGCCGCTCCGTGTGGCATGGTAGTTTGGCAGTGCTTTTCCGCATGTTCGGAGTCCGAACTTCGGACGTGTCTATTGTGCTACGTGTGGTATCTTCTAGGTAGCTTCCCTGGCTGGCTTTTCAACAAAATATTGATCAAGCATGTTTTGTTACAGTGCTTGCGCCAATGGCGCGTCACCCGTTGACCTGGGCGAGAACACTTTGCTAATGCCTCAACTTTCGAGCGTTAGAGATCAGGCATACAAAGAAAACGCTGATGTGGTACGCGCTATGTAAAACGCTGATATTATGGTACGCGGTGGAAAGCGCGTGGGTAACGCGTGGGCCCTCCACCTAGGGCCGCCCCTACTATAATAATGTAATCGCCCTCTTCGGCGGGTCTATCTTCCTATCTGCGAGGATAACGATTTCATCCTCTTCGCCTCATCTTGGTGTAAGCAAACTTAAAGAATACACTTCGTACGCGCCATAGCTGCTGCGAGAGCTTCTGCAGAGTGAGTTCCGCACCTACGGCGCAGTACCTTCGGTCCTTCGCCTCCTTCCTCCATGCCTGCCCTTCCCTCCCCGTGAAATCCAACCATCAGCTTTTATAAGCCTGGGTTGACGAACGCCCATCTCACCGCTTTGTTATATGAGCACGAATGCGAAGATTCGTGAAGATTCTTGTTGGTCAACATCCAAACCTTGCCACGCACGCATCTTCCTCTTACTTGGACGGCCACCTCCATGATTTCCTGCCCACCCCGCCATTTGTTGACAGGCCGTGCTGGACAGCTGAAAGCAGCACTCATAGCCCTATACCGGATGGAACTCAGTGCGATACTACCGGCTACGCCTGCAGCTGCCCATGCCGGCATGCCAGAGTATGCTGTGGTGCTGTGGCTCCAGAGCCTCGCTGTCTTGTGGTTTCTCTGCCCGTTCCTGGTGTGCATACACGAGTGCGCCCACTCGTTTACCGCCCACATTGCCCAACTGCAGACCTGCGGGTCAGGGGGTCGTCGGGGAGGTGCTTCCGCAGACCAGACCACACACGTTACAATGTCAGGTGGGGGTTGGTGACGTAATTCATGTCGTGCTAATACTTGATCAATTGAAATTGAAATTGAAATTGTTACATCCGTGTAGAACCGTTACTCACAGGACGTGAAGTTAAGGACACCATAGCGTAAGCCGGAGCTAGCTATAGTCACCGTAGGACCATCTCTGTAAAAAGAATTACCACCGATGCCTGGACAACAGGCACCGTAGCCCCATCATGCCAGTGCAGCTTACTACGGGTTTTTTTCACCCCGGTTGGGAAGCACCGGCACAATACAGCCGGTAAGACAAAACCTGAGAGGGGGGACGGTCTGTGTGCTAGTCCCCGGGTATCGACCCGGGGTGTGTTTCCATAAAGCGTCTGCACTGTAAAATACTCTGGAAACTAGTAGTGGTGTGAGAATGGACTGTGTCCGCCAGTTTGAGGGCACAGGATCTCTGAAGTCCAAGAGTGGTCATAGAAGTCAAAAAAGAGGTAGGAATAGTACCAGTTGTACCAAAATCGAAGGCCATTGACTAATTCAACATGTTGGGCATGTTTAGTAATAAACTTAGTAGCGTGATTAGTATCAGAGCAGTATCCAAGCTCAAGAATCCAGAGTTCTTTATCAGACATACAGGTAGGAGAGTCTATGTCAGGTAGGACGGCAAGATCAGGTCTCATCCTCTTCCAATCCGCTAAAGTAATAGTGGAGGGGCGTAGCCAGTCGGGGAGACGTTTGCCCAGGACCCCCCTGGGAAGGTCCTCTTCCTTGCCAGCGTCCATGATCATTCTGCGAGATCCTAGGGCTCCTGTGCAGATGGCCTTGTGGATGAGTCGCACTGCGGCGTCATGTCTCTTGATGTACAGCCCCTTGAAAGTCCGGTGTGTGCAACCCGCCAGGATGTGGCCCGCTCCGTCCTCACAGGTGTGGCAGATGGGGCATAGGGAGTTCGTGGGTGGGTGAGTGCTGGTAGTATAAGGGAGTTTCCAGCGGAATGCAAGTTTACGGTTCCACAGTCTACCCCAGCGGGCTTTAAGGATGTGGAATTTAGTTTTATGCTGGATAAGGGTTGAGGTCCAAAATTTGTTACTTGCTTGAGGAAGTTGGTGGGGGGTGTTCTCAGCCCAGGTGGTTGCATAAATCCCTTTAAGAGGGTGTTGACCAAGGTGGCAGCTAGTGGGTAGGTTAGAGGTGATACCTTGTGTAAGGTTAGGTGCTAAAATTCTTGGGGAGATATCTCCCATGGGTGTACGAGGAGGTTGAACTGTAGGCCAGTAAACATTGTGGCGGGGGATTTCCCCAGTGTTATCAGTAAAATAAGTTGAAGTAGGGTGCTCAGCTGCCTTGCGTGCCAGAGTGTCTGCTCTGTCATTTCCAAGGATACCTGTGTGGGAACGGACTTTACAAAGGGTGGTGTGTGAGCCATGCAGGATGCGTTGAATGAGGTGTTTTTGAATTGATTGCAGTAATTCAGTATGAATGGAACGGGTTGTTGTGGTGGGGTCATGAATCATTTTTTTTATGAGTTGAAGAGAGCAGAGGCTGTCTGTATGAAGGGTAAGAGATTTGTCATAATCAATGTTGAGAAGGGCTTGGTGGATGGCTACCAGTTCTGCCCGGTTGTTAGTTTTGGTGGCCCCTATTCCCCCAGGGTTGATGGTGTAGCTTTGTCCTGCAGCCGGGACATATACTGCAGCACCTATTTTGCTAGGATGCCCTGGTTTACCTTTTATTAGGCTACCATCTGTGTAGACCTGGAGGCCAGAGGAGGGGGTAGCAAGGTAAAAACAGGGGTGGGTAATGGTAAGAGGAGAGGGGGGAGGGTGTTGGTGGAGTAGAGGTTGCCAGGGATTTTTGGCCAGAGATTTAAGTTTCCGAGGGTAGGTGATGACAATGTCAGTGAAAGTAAGTGTGGAAGGTGGTGTGATAGTAGAGGGCTCCCAGGATGAGGAGAGGCTTTGCATGTAGTATGTCCATTGGTCAATAAAGTCTGGGAGTTTAGGAAAGTAAGTCTCTTGGCTGTGAGGGTTGCATATAAGGATGAGGTGTAATTTTTGAGTGGAGGGTGGGGTGTGAGATTTGCTGCCAAGCCATATTTCAGAGGTAGTATAAAATTCAGACTGTGGTCTAGAGTCAATGTAGTGGATCCAGGAGTGGTGGAGGAGAGTTTTGTAAGGGGCAGCAAGGTCATCAGGGAGGAGCATCAGGGTGCAGGTAGGGCTGAGAGTATTTTCAGCATGGTCAGCACTGGCTAGAGCCCACCTTAGAGCTTGGTGTGCTTGTGTGGTGGAATTGGGAATGTCCACCAGTGAGCCCCCAGTCCAGATGGTAAGAAAGGGGTCTTGGTTGGAGCCAAAGAGCTGGTCAGCAGGGCTGGTAGAAGAGAAGCTGGTGAGGCTTGGGTCGTAGCTAACAGGATTGGAGGTACGATGGTGAGTAATGCCCAGAGCAGCTGCTGCTTGGTAGAGGAAGGGAGACAGAATGTTAGTGGCAGCAGGAGCAGCTCTGTATCTGGTGAAGAGGGCAGCTAGGTCAGTGTGGTATGTTCCTCCTTGGGTCAGTTGGTTCCATTTGGTTGGGTGGTGATTTTTAAAGTGGTCATAGTTTTGTTTAAGAGAGGTGAGCCTGTCGTTGGGAATGTGCCCAAGACAGTGACCTGTGGGGTTATAAAGATATGAAACGTTGGTATGTGTGTGTGTGGATTGGCCATCCAGAGTAGTAAGGATGCCTGTTTGTATAATGTAGGCTGAGGGTGGTTGAATGTCCCAGTCTGGGTGCCTGTCGTGTGTGTCAATTTTCAGAAGTTTGTGAACAAGGTTGTGGTTGTCAGCATTAAATCCTGGGGAGGTGGCCCATTGGCCTTGTTGCTGGAGGTTAGTGAGGTGGATGTCCTTCCTGGGATTGAGGTATGTGGTTATCGGAGGAGTGGTTTTAAAGGTGTGGGTTAATTGGTCATATGTTCGTTGTCCTACCAGTTCAACAAGGTGAGCCGCATGGTGAGATTGAGGCTTCCAGTGTATGGTGGAGGTAGTGGGGGTGAGAGGTGTGCAATGGTGGATGCTGTATCCCATGCGTGTGTAGGAGTTGATATGGTCGTTGTGCATGATGGTTGGGGCCCATTGGACGTGGACAACGGTGGTGGTGGCAAGTTTGTCGTCGTTGTAAGAGCGCTTGCCCCGCCAGCTCGTAATGTGCAGGGCTCTGTACTGAGATCCGTAAGGAAGGTGAAGCAGGCGCGCCGGTGGTGCAGGTGCGCTGCTGGCTGGGAATGTCATGGCCTCGCGGATCCTGTCAGGGTGCGAGGTGGAGGTTATTTTATATGCGCGGTAGAATTTGGAGGAGGAGGAGTGTCGGATCCAGGATTTGCACAAGTAGTGGCGCGCTGACCAGGTGGCGTCACTGTTGGGGCAGCCCCATGCTTGGTGCGCGTGACTGCCTGCGATCTGCGTGGGCCACGCCCACCATTGGTTTCCTTCCAGGTCCCCAGTGGGGTCCGCCTCGTAGTCTGCATCAGTAACGGAGGCGTGAGGTTGGTAGCGCTGGGTAAGTGGGGTGGAGGATTCGATAGGAGCAGGAAATTTAACGTTGTCTGTCGTGTTCTGCGAAATTGCGTAGCCAGGCGCAAGTTGCCTGTGGGAGAGGGGGAGTGGGTCAGAGTGAGTTGGAGGAGTGACGGTTTGGAAGGAGGAGAGGTGTGCGGTGAGGCGGTTCAGGGATCGTTTGTGGTGTTTAGTAATTTTGTGTGAAGTAATAAGAGAGAGGTCTGTAGTGCTGATAAGATGAGTTCCCATGGGGGTGACCAGGTCGTGGTATGAGTAGATGTCCACGTCGTGAAAAGGAGTCATTAGTGAGACAGGGATCGCCTGTGGTGGAAGAGGGAGAGATTGTATGTTAAGTTTGTCAAGGAGTTCTGTGTCATTCCAAGAAATTATTATGTCAGATTTTTTAATAATTTCCAGCTGGCGGGCTAGGGACACATATTTAAGTTGCTTGCTGGAGAGAGAGAGAGGATCTAGAGTGGTCATGGTGGAGGTTGATTTTTCAAGAAGAGCCCTGGTGAGAATTCCCAGGTGACCTTGGTCGTTCATGGACTGGGTGAGGGCTGTTGCAGTAATCTGAGTATATTCAGTGAGTAGAGAAGGCACCCCTAGTCCTGCCTCTGTTTTAGGGAGGTGGAGTGCTCTTGTTGGAAAGGATCTAGGAAGGGAGCAGCAGAGTTTAACTGTTTTTAATACTGCTCTGTCAATGACATGAATGTCGGTTAGTGAGAAGGGAGCTACTATCATGGGGTATTTAATAGCTGCTCTGACACATTGTGAGATTATTCGTAGACATTGGGTGGGGGTTGCCCTATTTTTAGCTTTAGTGAGGATACTCAAGCCTTTGTTGTGGATGGTTTCAATAGTAGAGTGAAGTTGAGTTTTCCAATTTAAGGTGAGTGAGATGTGGACCCCCAGGTATTTATAGGCTTGGTCTGGCGGCTGGTAGGTAGCATAGGAATTACCTAGAGGAATTTTTTCTAGCCTTTGTTTGAGAGTGTTGTTGTGAGTAGGTTGTGAGGGGTGTGATTTGTGGAGTATGCCACTAACCACACATTTAGTGGCGTTAAGAGGAATGCCCGACCAGATACTAAAAGTTTGAACTTTACCACATTGGATGCGAAGGTCCTCTGAGCTTCCGGTTAGGACGGCAGTGTCATCAGCATACCCCAAGCTGCTAGTGTGGTTTTCATCTGCTGTTGTGGAGGGTAGGGATGCTGCTCTGTATCCTCGTCCTCCAGAACGGAGCCATCTGTGTAGGGGTTCTAGAAAAATAATGAAGAGTAAGGGGGAGAGAGTGTCCCCCTGGATAGTGCCCCTAGTGATGGGGATAGGGGAGCCAGATGTATTGTTAAGGAGGATATGTGTAGTAGAGTTTGTGTAAATTCCTTTAATTGTATCTATAGTATCATGGGTATAACCCAAGCTGTGCATAATGCAGAGAAGTTTTTGGTGATCAATCATGTTGAAGGCAGAGCTAAAGTCAAAGTAGGCAGCATAAAGGTCCTGGTGGAAGAGGGCAGCATCCTCAATGTTGTGGAGTAGGGTCAAGAGTTGTCTATAGGTACTTTTGTCTTTTCTGAAACCCTCTTGGCAGGCACTGAGAATGTGATTGGTTTCAGAGTAGGTGGTAATAGTGTTGGTAACAAGAGAGGTCCAGAGTTTGGCTACAGCATTGTTAAGGCCTATTGGCCTGTAATTTTGGGGTAAGCAAGGATCTGATTTTTTGTAGAGCATGACTGTGTGGGAGATTTTCCAGCAGTCTGGTGTTTCTCCCAGGATCCATACTAGCTGCATGAGTTTGTGTATGGTGAGGTGCATTTCCTGTGGGAGGCACATAAGTAGTTCATTAGGTATGCCGTCTGGGCCTGTGGCTTTGTTAGTGGAGAGTTTCCTGATGCAGTCATCATAGGTGGTTGAGGAGGAGAGATAGGTGTAAGGGGAGGCAGTGGTTTGAATGGAGTTGGCTGGAGTTTCAAGGTGGTATTTGTCTGTGTGTGTTTCCCATGGAGGGGGAGTGGCATGTCGGGTATAATCATCTAAGATGGGTGGTGTGGGAGGGGACATAAGTTTACCCATGTGTTTGGTCAAAACTTCCAGGAGACCCTGGATACTGGTGCTAAGTGTGTTCGAGGATGCGTCCAGTAGGGCAGTGGGTGTGTGTGTGTAGTTTTCAGGAGAGAAAATATACCTGTGAGTTTGTCGTTGTGCCTGTGTGCTGAGGCGGCGTCTGAATTTCTTGATGGAGGCAGTTGCTCTCTCCTCTTTGAGTGCAGCCTGCATGTGACGTAGTTCTGTAATACTTTGTTGAATATCAGCAGTTAGAGAGAGGCAGTAGTCAGGGAGGAGTAGGTTTTGTAGGTGTTGTTGTATTTTGATTTTAGTGGTAGGTGAGTATGTACCTGCCGTATGAGGTGTGCTTCTGAGCTCCATGTATTGTTGTTGGTCAAGGTGGGTGGAGGCTGTTCGAAGTGCTTTAATGTGTTTAATATGGTAGTTAAGACGTCTGTAAGTTTTAGCAGTTTGTCTGGGCAAAAAAATGCCTGGTGTGCTAGACTTAATGGGGCAGATGTCAGTCATGATGGAAAGAGCTTGGTGTAAAGTGATCATGAGATGATCTGCCATGCTGTTAAGATTTTCTGGCATGGTGGCTGTGAGTTCTTGTCTAATAGATTGGATGTGTGCAGATGTTTTATCTTCTCCCAGTAAAGTTTGTGCTATAGTCCAGGCTTTATTTATGTTGATGTGGCTGTGTTGAAATTGATGGAGAAATTTATTTGAGATTGCCTCTTTGGCTTTGGCCATGTCCTGTTGCTTGAGAGGGAGTTGCAGTTGGGGTGTTGGATTGTGAGGTGGTGTGTCGAGGTTGGGAGGTGGAAAGAGAGAGGAGGTAATATGTTGTTCCAGGGTCAAGTGGTCAAGTGTGTCTCCCATTTGGTGTGTGGTTTCTGTCACCATGGTTGCAGGTGGAGGGTTGATGAGGATGATGTCATCTATCCTGCTGCTGTAGGAGGTGTTGTCTGAATAAGTATGGGGACGTGGAGATGGTTGGATGTGAATTGAATATTTATTAAGATGCTGGTAGTGAGGCTGGTCCTCCAGGTGATGGACTGTGTTGCTTCTATCAGTAAGGTAGTAAGCTGCATTCCAGTCTCCCCCTGCAATATAGTGGTGAGAGGGGTTTTGGGATATGATGTAGTGGATGTGTTCATAGATGCGGGCTCTTTTGGCAGGATCATTGCAGGGCATGTAGACACCTAGGATGTGAGTGATGTTGTTAATAGTTTGATGAGTGAGATGACCAGCTATGTCAGTAGGGATTTCATGTTTAATTAGGTGTGCAGTAAGAGTCTTTTTGATAAGTGTGATGACTCCAGCTGAGCGGGTAACAATGTTGTCTGCATTGGTAGCTTGCTTAATGGTTTTGCTGCTGTGATGAAAGTGGTAGTCAGAGAGGTCTTGTTTGATCATATTAATTATGCCTGTATTGTTGGAGGTGAGTTTCGTTTCGGTGAGAATAGCAATGTCTGGCTCATTAGTTCGAATATGGTCATAGAGTGTTTCCCAGGATGAGAAAATGCCTCTGCAGTTGGAGGTGATAATGTTAGTGAGATAGAGTGCAGTTTGCTGTTGTTGAACAGGATATGAAGTAGTATGAGTAATTTTAATTCTTTTTGTTGGAAGAGTTTTGGTGGTGAGTCTGGAAGGAGCAGGTTTCTTTGTAGGAGGTTCTGCCCCAAAAATTCTGCATTTGCGAAACTTAGTGAAGTCAGGAAGGACAACTTTGCTAGGTATAGGGAGAGGTGTGTTGTGCATCTGGTGTGTGCAGGGGTGTAAGCGTTTGGTAGTTAAATTATCCTTATTCTTTGTAGGAGATGTTTTTTGTTTTGATCTGGGAGGTTCCTCATCGTCAGAGACCAAGTAAATGGTTTCTGTGGGGTCTTTTTGATTTAAAGAGGTGGAGTCTATGGGATCTTCTTGATCTGATAGGGTGAAGTCTAGGAGATCAGAGAAAGTTAGATCTGAGGAGTTATCCTGATCTGGTAAGTTGTGATCTGTGAGTTCTGCAGGCCATGGGGAAGTTATGTGGTCCATACTGTGGGGAGAGTCAGGACGGTTGTGAGTGGGTGTGGTGTTACTAGTAGGGGAGATCATGTCAACAGTCTCCCTAGTAGGGTGGCCTGGTGTGTGGTTAATTTCTGGTTGAAAAGGGTGTGAAAGGAAGGAGGGTGATGTTTTGGTAAGAGTGTAGATGTGCCCTTGGAGTTTTATCCAATCTTGTGAGTGGAGAAGACTAGGGCCGTTGTGTTCAGAGTTCATGTCCCACCACTTACCATTAATTTGCTTAATGGTTGTAGCATGTCCATATCCACAGTTGTAGTGGAGGATAAACCTTGTGCAGCTGGGAGGAAGCCGAGATAAAATTTGCTGTTTAGTGCTGCCAGGCATAACTCCTGCAGAATAGTTCTCAGATGTGTCTTCAGTTGTTGGTGTAGTAGGGGGAGGATGGGATGGAGTATATGTTTGTGAGTTCCTGTGGCCAGTGAGAGAGCCTAAGTGAGATTTCTTGTTAGCCAGGTAATAGTTGACTAAAGGGATTGTGTAGTTACCGGTTAGTTTGTTGAAATAGCAACGTTGTAGATCCCACTCATGTTGAGTGTAGTTAGTGACGTGTGTGTTGAGGTTTATGGAGAACTGTAGGACCTCTTTGTAGTCCAGGGCCTTGTATCCGAGGTAGGCGTTAATAGAATGAACTTGACAGTGACAGTCTATTTGGGGTTCCCAATAGCTAGAGCTGTTTACAGGAGTGGAACGAAGTCTGGAAGTAGGTCTACCTCCCCTAGGAGCTGTATCCCAGGTAGGATGAGTCAAGGTTCTAATGTCCTGAGTACAGGATTTCCTATTAGGTTCACAGCTAGAATTCTGCTTTGCAGAGAGTTTCAGAAGAAGGAAGCTGTTCACGATTGACTTATCAATAGTGGGTGTACTCTGTACTGATGTCAATAGCTTGGTACACCCTATGATCCAACAAGTAGCCATAAGGAGAGGGACAATCAGGAGAGTGCTATAGAAGTCTATGACTAAGAAGCAGGGGATCATAATAGGTGCACATAAAATCCCTATGGCTTCTTCCAGACAGTCTTCTTGGTCACCTCCTTCCACTGGTTGGTAGGAGCTGACTGTCTCCTGGGCTGGCTGGGTCCAGCTGCTGGGGCAGGGGCGGCTGCCTGTGGAATTAAAAGTATAGTTATTTAGCTGGCTAAAGAGATGTATCCTCAAAGAGGCTCTTAGAATCCAGTGTGGGTGGTTTTGCTGGCTAAAGAGATGTATCCTCAAAGAGGCTCTTAGAATCCAGCATGGGTGGTTTTGCTGGCTAAAGAGATGTATCCTAAAAGAGGCTCTTAGAATCCAGTGTGGGTGGTTTTGCTGGCTAAAGAGATGTATCCTCAAAGAGGCTCTTAGAATCCAGTGTGGGTGGGTTTGCTGGCTAAAGAGATGTATCCTCAAAGAGGCTCTTAGAATCCAGCATGGGTGGTTTTGCTGGCCAAAGAGATGTATCCTCAAAGAGGCTCTTAGAATCCAGCATGGGTGGTTTTGCTGGCTAAAGAGATGTATCCTCAAAGAGGCTCTTAGAATCCAGCATGGGTGGTTTTGCTGGCTAAAGAGATGTATCCTCAAAGAGGCTCTTAGAATCCAGTGTGGGTGGTTTTGCTGGCTAAAGGGATGGAAATGTGTTGGCAATGGGGGGAACTTTGCAGAGTCGTCAATGGGGCCTAGATCGGTATGATCGGTGCGTTGTGGGTGGTGCAGGGGGCACGAGTGGGTGAGGAGCCGAGAAGCTGATTGACATGGAGATTCATTGTTGGAAAAAGCGGGGTAATCGATTTTAAAGTGAGCGGGAAGGTAATTACCTGTTGCGTTGTCCCCACTGTTGGCATGCATCAAAGCCGATCCGTAGTTTTTCATGGCGGGAGAGGTTCGGATCTAAGGGGATAGGTTGAGAAACTGAGAGAGGTAAGAAGGGCTGTGATTTAAGGTTGTGCCAGCGGAAGAGAGAAAGCAAGCAGTACAGTAGGCGGGAAAATGTGTAGACTCTACATGGGTCTGATCATATGACGAGCATCTCGCGAGGACGAGTTTTTTCAAACAGGGCCGTACGGTCGAAGGGCAACCGCGCAGTTCCAGACTTGGCGGGTTCAGCGGGCAGGGTGTGGGCAGGTCCCGATAGAGAAGAGCAGGTAGCTGTCCTGAGTACCTGCATGGGGGGGAAAAAGGTTCGTTAGTAGGTTTCTCGATTGCATGGAGCTTCGGCTCCTGGCAGCGACCATCAAGAATGCGCCAGAGATGTGCGCTTCGCATCCCCCCCTGTTGAGAAGTCCAGGGAGAGGCGCATTCTGTCCGGAAATGCATGCTTCCGACTGCCCAGAGGTGCAGCTTGCTACAAAAGTAACCGTCTACCACCCTACGACCACAGAAGTTGCTGCGAGTCGCGTCAGATGTTGTAGACGGCGACTTAGATAGCAGCATTGCCTCTGCGAAAGCATGAGCTCCTGTTTGGTTGCAGTTCCGGGGGGGGGTGACCGAAATTGTATGGAACAGAGAGCAGGTGGTATCATTCGATAGCGCAGACGCAGGAGAATGCGAATATGCGACGCGAATGATCAACCATAATCGGACCAATTCGGAACCCAAGGTTTAATATCCCGCACGCTCCTTATATTATTGTATTGGCAAGATTACGTATTGGCAAAAGTCTTTGTCCATCTATAAGGGTGTCCCATACAAGCCTGGCAAAAACAACTTGTCAAAGGGGTCCATGGCTTGGACTGACTCAAGTTGAGACCTGAAATACAGTTGGCAAATCACCGTTTTGCTTCCAATCCTTACATATTCTTCTTACATTCCCTCTTGGCATGTTCACTAAGTAGTCTGCCCAAGCTGGCTGTAAAAACATGTTACAATTCAAATCATGAGCTGAGGTGGGCTGGCTGGCTTTCCAGTATTTAACAATTAAACGAAAATCAAGAGCAGAGGTGGACTGGTCAGATCCGGCTGGACTGGGCAGAGCAATTATATTTAGGGAACGGCAAATCATATGATGTTGACCAAAGACGAGTATGATATCATATGATATCATACAAAAACATATAATTTAATATCATATGATGTGATGCCCCAGGCCAAAGTTACCTAGTCAGACTGCCAGAATCACATGATACCGGTATCATATGATATCATATTGCCGACCCCTAATTATATTCAAATCAAGAGCAGAGGTTACCTGGCAGTTAACACATTCAAACCTGTATACTGTTAAGTACCATGGTAACAGTAACTTGGCAAATGGCAATGGAAAACCAGCTGGGATGGACTCAGGTTTGAGCCTACCACGTTTTGGCAAAGGGTCGTTTGCCAAACAGTTTGCCAGTACTTCAGGCGCATACAGAAGAATATACTCAACAGCAGATGCTGAATGATAGTGGCTGGAGATTGTCCACAGGGGCTCAGGCAGCTGCTAAGATGTTGCTGCTTCACTGCTTGTTGCCAAAAAATAAAGGAGCGCGAGCAGACGAAAGGGCTGGCCCCCTATCTCAAATCACATCTAGAGCTGCATGTTAGTTACAGAATCTTGGCGTATTTGGTGCCTACGATTCTTCATATTATTGAGGCCATGACCCGCCCCGGCCATGACCCTATCACGCGCTACGGTGTATCTAGCTGTTATTAACCCCCTATTAATATACCCACCTCCATTTCAAGTCTTCAAACCACATCTCCCCTTTATTCATTTGTGCAGACTTTTTCTCCCTGAGAGCTCTAGCTTTTCTTCCTCTCTACCTTCTCACTGGCCTACCAAGAATCACCCCCCCTCAAGTCAACGTCTACATCCACATCCCTGGCGCTCGCCACCTCTCTGGTCTGACGTCTGCCTCACGCCCTGTGGTCGACGACATCATCCGGCATGCGGGCTGGATCCTCAGCACCTTAATGGCCATGCTTCTCTCAGGAGCCTTCCACATTGGATGGTTCTTGCATGTCCTACCTCCCCTCGACCCAGTAGTGCACAACGGCTTCAGTTTCTACCCTATGGCCTTGCAACTCGGAGCCTTGTCAGCCGCTTGGCTCGTGGCCTTGTCAGCTATTTCATCGGACCTGTTGCTGCTTTCTCCCCACATGGGCTCTGTAAGCGACATCGTTGATGGCCAAGCCCTTATTTTTCAAGAGGTGGCGCTCCTCAATGGTACCACCTTCTTCTGTGGAAATCTGGGAATGCTGATTGCAGGCGTGGCAGAATCAGCAGTGGATTATGCGAGGGTTCTTCGGACACAGGTAGGACCCGACCGCCGACCCGCGACCCCCGACCCGACCCCGGGACCCGACCCCCCCCGGGGCCGATCCCCCGCCAGACCCTTTTTGTAGGTATTTCCAGGGTATTTCTAACTTTTACTGAGTGATTCATTTCACTTCGGAATTTGACAGATGTAAGCGTATCGGCGAGGCGAGGCGATTGACACCGTCGAGGTCGTCATGCATTGCAGGCAGGGGGGGGTCGCCATGTTGGATTGTTGGCCGACCATGTTGGCCGAGGCTGGACGAGGGATACTGCTCGAGGGGCTCACAACGACTCTCAGAAGGCAAGGTTGTCGACTTGCCATCCAAAGTTGCCGTCTCTAAAGATTTAAAATATGCTCAGTAAAGTATTGATCTCGCCATGATCTTGATTGATTTTCAGCACTCCAATGAGACCACCCAACTTGGCTGGCTGGCTATGGCCTATGGGAAGCTGAAATATTATGTTTCTCTGGTTCCACTCAATACTATGTTTTTGTACTGATGTGTGAAAGAGGAGAACATTTGCTGCGAGATGAGCCAACTAACAGTTAATTTCATAGGGTCGGGTACCCCCACCCCCCCACCCTTCCTTACATATTTCAACTTATTGACCCCATCAGTATGTACCGTATTTGCCGTCCTCCTGATCGATCACACATATGGAACGTAATAAATTGAAGCGAGCCAAGCAAAACAAAGACCACTTAAAAACCAAACAGTCGTCTGCTTCCCCCCCAAAGACACACGCCTAAGCTGAGTGCTGAACCCATCCACTGCAGGTTGCGATCTGCATGCAAAGGGGGGCCCAGTCCGGAGGTGTGGTGGCCATGGTGGGAGGCAAGGCAAGCATGGGAGGCAACCGGCCACAGGTGCATGGTGTAGCCTCACGGAGTGCCCCTGGTAAGCGGGACAACTTGTCTCAGGTACTCTCTTCCAAGTTGAACATGGCTCTGAGCCAGAAGGCCATCCTGAGAGGGCAAAAACCTGGTGTGGGAGGTGCCCCTCATGGCATCTTTTGTGGACATACACGCTTCGCTACCTCCTCTATCGCCACAGAGAGCGAGAGCCATCCCCATCAGTGGTGAGAACAAAAATCCAACTAAGCACTGTTATTTCTAGTTGCAAATCTCCTAAATGTACCACTGCTTTTAATCTGGAAAAGCATCCCCAAACCCTGTGCTGTTTTTCAATGGCCACATTTAACATTTTCTGTCCCTTTCACAGGCTAGGCACCTAAACATAATATTTTGTGAAGTTATAACACCAGGCTACAACAAGTTCTGTTCTTATTCAGTGGCTACACACCTATGTATGAACCGCCTACATGTCAATCTTTCTTTGTGACATGGATTCACAGATCTTTTTAGTAATGGATACAATATGAATTATGTTTTTGTTAAGAGGACGTCATTGAAATACCGACTCGATATTTCAGGATGTTTCAAAATGTCTTTGCAAATATATGTGTGATTTGGTATGAACTTGTCTAGGATTCGGATAACTTGTATGAATATACACATTAGTTATGTGCATGGTCCTTCTGATCACATCGTCCATCTGATCAGCTTCTACCTCCAACACATGGTTAAGATGGACCACAAATCAACACACTCACGAACCACTCAACACACCCAAGAACTACTCAATACACTCAGGCACACACACACCAGATTGACCCACCCGTCTTCCTTGAACAGTCCATCCCGACCCCCCCCATGCCCCTCTCGCTTGTGTTTAGGACCCCTGAGGCCACCGAGGGCATTTGGAGGGTTCAGAGTGTTGGCAGTGAGCAGCTCCTGGTACGACATGAGACATTTTTTGACTCTGGATTACACACACAAGCGCATACACACACACACCGACACCACCGCCATTACCATGGCCCACCAACCCAAGCAACCATTCACCCAACCACCCGACAACCCCCTGAATATAGGACCCCCGAGACCACCGATGGAATTTGGAGGGTTGAAAGTGTTGGCAGTGAGCAGCTCCTGGTTCGACAGGATGAGACATTTGGCCTATGGATTACCCACAATGGTGAAGAGAGTTTTTTTTTGCTTTAATAGTGTTTGTTTAAATTGACCCCTCCTGATAATCTAGTATTACCTGCAATAGTGAAGAGAGCTTAACTTGTTATTTGCTCTTACAGTGTTTGTTTTAATTGACCCCTCCTGATAATCTAGTATTACCGTACGCGCCTTAAGTTTTGGCAAGATTAATTATTGGCAAAAGTCATTCCCCCCCCAAAAGAGTGTCTCAGAAAACCATGGCAAAACTAACTTGGCAAAGGGGTCTATGGATTTGAGTGTCTCAAGTGCAGACCCGAAATTCATTTGGCGAATTGTCTTTTTGCCCACACAGTTTTGTTACATTTTTACAGCAACTAAAGCCAAAACCATGTAACAATTTAAATCAGGGGTACCAAACTTGCTAGGGCTCATTAGACAGACCGGTACATGGCTCCAGCCAGCCTAAGTGCTTGCTGGAGCCATGTAACCAAGGTCAAGGTCAAGTACATGTTCACTAAGTATGGTTGTCTGCCCAGGCTTGTTGAAAATAAAACCATGTACCGGTAGCAATTCAAATCAGGAGTATCAAACTTACTAGGGCTTGTTAGACCGACAGGTACATGGCTCCAGCCAGCCAAATTGCTGGCTGGAGCCATGTACTCAAGGTCAAGTAAATGTTCACTAAGTACGGTAGTCTGCTGAAAATAAATCCATGTAGCAATTAAAATCAGGAACATTAAACTTGCTAGGGCTTACTACCGGTAGACAGACATGTACATGGCTCCAGACAGCCAAAGTGCTGCATGCCATGTAAAATAAATCAATTATAGACTGTCATGAGGGGATGGTAATCTTGGTCCCTTGTTTCTTAAGAGCTAAGAGTTTTTCTCCCATCACTCGGGGAACTTCAAATGTGCCCATCTGGCCCATATTTACAGTCTAGTTGTGCTGGAAAAGTCGCCACCACCCCACAGAATGGCTGGCCGCCTCTTCGAAGAGTCGCGGGGCAACATGGAGCACGCTTCTCTGATGTCTACGAGCTCGGCCGTTGCTTTTTGTCCGAGGTTAACAATTTCAAACCTGTGTACCGCAAAGTACCATGGTGACCGTATCTTGGCAAAGGCCAACCACCTGGAGCGGTCTCAAGGTGGTCCCCTAAAGTGTCGTTTGCCAAACCTTTTGCCAATACTTAAGGCGCATACGGTACCTACAATAGTGAAGAGAGCTAAACTTGTTATTTGCTCTTACAGTGTTTGTTTAAATTGACCCCTCCTGATAATCTATAATTGATCTCAGATGCTCAAGGTTGGACAGGTCCCTTAGCCTGTTTAGCAACCCCTGGCATGTGACATGCATACATACCTTGCTTTAACTTATGGGTTTACCCATAAATACCACACTTACACACTCACACCCATAGGTAACCTGCATGCACGTAACACACATTTTACATGTGACCTGCGTGCATGTAACTTACACACAAATGTAACCTGCATGCATGTTACACAAACACAGGTAAACTGCATGCATGTAACACATAATTGCTCCTCTCCTCACTTCAGGTGACTTTGACTTTTGCAACCTGCTGGGGCAGTACAGGACCCACCATGATGTTGAACACTTCCTGACACATGTGTTGGCCAGGCCTCCCCAAGCCCAGTGTGACTCGGCAATGGTTGCAGGTTGGTTGATTGGTTGCAGGTTGGTTGGGTGGTTGGTTGGGTGCACGATGTGACTCGGCCATGGTTGCATGTTGGTTGGGTGGTTCCGGGTTGCAGGTCGTTTGGATGATTGGTTGGTTGCATGTTGGTAGCATGTGTGTTGATGGGTTAGTTGGGGTGCTGGACGTTGCAGGTTGGGAGCATGTGTGGGGAGAGGTAATGTTGGGGGTTGAGTTGAGTTGAGGTTTTGGCCAATGTTGGCATTAGTTAGGGTGGGGTGGGGCTGATTGGGTGGGTGGCGTAGAGGAGTTAAAGGTGTTGGTGACCAAAAAACTAACATCATACAAAGTAATATGTTGCATAATACACACAGCAATACATTTTATAATACACTCAAGGAGATATACCCCTGGACTGAAACATACACACACACACATTTTCTGATGACTGCAGGCATGATGGAGTACCTGCGTACCCAGGGGAGGTTTTACGCCTCTCTACGCCTTGCTTTCTATGACACCTCTGACTGCCTGTGGTCAGAGGTGACACAGGAGAATGGGGTGGCCCATGCAGATGAGGAGTCTGGGATGAATGCTGCTCGGAAGGCGCCAACAGCTGTTGATCTCCAGGTTGGAACTAGCCAGTTTTCTTTACTTCCCTTTAGCCTATTTGGCCTACCCCTGGACTGAAACGTGCATACACATACACTCTGGAGTGTGTTGTAGTAGTGTTCATACCAGCATTGTTTTCTGTTTGAGCTCTAGGTTCAGTTGTAAAGCAGCAATGGCGACGCAAGCCTGATTGATGTCAGGGTTGAGTGATGCCATGAGCGATGGTTAGTAGATGTAGGAAGAGTGGGACTATGGGAGTTAGTTCTGGGGGGATGCCTTTGGGAGGAGGGGCAGATGGTGGAAAGGAGATGTAGGAAAGGGGGGGCTAGTGATGGGGGGATGCATTCAGGAGGAGGGGGGGATGGTCCTTGAATTTGACCGTGGAACTTGACCTTGACACTTGACCTTGACACTGACCTTACAGGAACTGGCCGCTCTGATGGAGAAAGAAATGCTGGCGTGGTTGTCGGACGTCCGGGACCTCAAGTCTGAACACAGCGAAAACCAAGTTGAAGCCGAGAAACTCAACAATGGCGTAACAAAATACGGTGAGTCTGAGGGGGGGCACCCATATTGAATGATGAATGAATGATGATTATATATTTATATGACTGTAAGATAATAGTGCGAATACGGCAGTACGATTGTTTGGGGTTCAGTTCGTCAGTGTTTTTTCACTATAGAGCCCCTCCTGTCATGGTTGGTCAAGTCCCTTTAGCATATTTGGTGTACACTTGGGCTGTACAAACTTTAAATATGATGATGGTATGATTGTAAGAAGCTAGTGTTGCGTATGACGATAGTATGATGAATGATTCATGAATCCAAGATGAAAGCATGCTCCTGATCAGCAGCAACCTGTGTTCACAGATATAACTATATCAGGATGGGCTTTTGTAACTTTTCATTGCCATTTGCATGTGGGTGAATGGTTTGAGCGATTGTGTGAATAGTTCATTTATGTGTCAGACCCCCAAAGGTCCTCTCTTCCCCAATTAATATAGTCATTTTGCCTCACCTCTGACCCCTCCAAACTTGACTCCTTATGGTTGTCCCTCACCCCTCCTAGTGAGCCATGGGACAGAGGGTGCGTTGATGCAAAGGGTGCTGGCAGCTGGTCAGTCTCTCCGCCTCACGCTCATCCCAAAGCTGGCAGTTGTGATGAAGGAGCATCTTGCTAGGAAGGGCCAGCAGGGCAAGGGCAACACGTCGTGGAAGAGAATGGTGACAGACTGCACGGTGAGCAAGCCCGTGTTTGAATGTGGTGGGATGGTGCAGTAGAGTGGAATTACTTACACGATGACATCTATTTGAACAGCTGTCGAGAAGCTGGGTATGATCGCAGGTAGGGACGAATTCCAGGAGAAATATGGCTGGAAGGTGAAGGAGGCGGACCCGTCCATCCCTATTCATCGGTGTATCTAGCATGTATGTTACAGTCCAGTGGGTGCAGGGGTAGCCAGATAGGCGGAATGGACTTGCCTAACCTCAATAACTAAATAAAAAGTAAATATATGGTACTAACCGAAAGTACAAACCGAAAACTACTCCCCCCCCCCCCCCCCCCCCCCCCCCTCCCTTTATCACAGGAGGGCTCTGGAATAAATATGTATGGTGTTACACTATCTATTATACGAATTGCCACATATATCTGGGTATGACCTTAATATTCTAAGCGTTTTGCCCCCCAAGGGTGGCAGGGTAGCCTACTACCTGGGTATATACTTCCTATTTACAATGTTGGCCCCCCAATGGTGGCTGGGTGGCCTGCTACCAGGGTACACATACTTAGTATTCCCCAAAATAACGCCTCGAGTAGCCTTTTCAGTATGCCTAATGGTCTGGCGCCCCGCTTCACACATCTTGCAGGGTCTTGCGGAAGCGACCTTGGAGAACTTCCTTCATGCTGACATATACCGCTCCACCTGCCGCTTCATGAAGAGTGCCAAGGGCTCCTTTGGTCTGGCTGTGACTTGCACATTGGACACTGACAAGTGCGTGCATGCATGAAGAATGGTGTTGCACGATCGTTTATAATGCTGTACATGTTTTGGGAGGATTTTGTTTCCTACCCCCCCCTCCCCCCCCCCCCCCCCCCCCCCCCCTCCCCCTCAACACACACACACACACACCTTCGCCTCCTTACCTCCCTCCCCCTCATTTCCCCCCACCCCTACACCTACACATCTCTTCCTAAACCTACCTCCTGCTACACACCCCTCCTCTCCATTTACCCCCCCCCCCCCCCTCTCACCCCACGCTCTCACCATTCCTCACTTACACCCCTCTCTCGGTGCTGTAGAGTGGCTTTGGCTGCATGGGGCCAACCAATGACTCTGGGCTTCAACTTCGAGCACAAAACCATCCTGTACAGCTCCGAGTCTCAAGTAAGTGTTTGTGTTTGTGTAATCATGTGTGTGTGTGCATGAGTGTGTGTATGTGTGTATGTATGTGCATGCGAGTCCGTATGCGTGTGCATGTTTATGTTTTTGAATTTGTGTGCGTGTGTATGTGCGTTTGTATGTCTGTTTATTTCTGTGCTGTTTTTTCGTGTGTGGACGATCCAATACAAAATGCGTGGCCCCTCCTATATTACAAAATGATAAATAGGCTGGGGGACCTCAACGAATTAATTGCCGAATTAATTGCTGAATTAATTGGTTGAATCCCTACGGGTGTGCTTTATTGTTCGTGGTCGCTGATAACTGTCATGGTAGCTTTGTCCAGGTAAAGTAGCAGCCCGTTCCCTACCGCCGCTAGATAGGGCTCCCTTAATACCATGCCCCACCAGGCGTTATCATTACTTTTATCAGACGGTGAATGGTCCAACAATTCAATTTACTGCCTGTAGAAGCAGGTGCGGAGTTCAAATCCATTGAGTGCGCTTGTGCTCTTGCGGTCGCTGATAAGTCCACAGTAGTTACGTCTAGGTCAGATAGATGCCCGTTCTGTGTCTCCGGACGACTAGCTCCCTGAATCCCAAGCACTACCAGGCGTTCTCGTTACTTTGATTTAAGCAGTTCAAGAGATCCACGGATCTATGTCCGTGGGACCCACTTCCCGCAAATATCTTTATTTGTTGTGATTTGGGGAAGTCTGTCTTACTAAACTTTCATAAAATTCATTCCATCTGCACCCCACCCCACGCTCCTACCCCCTTACGCACCACCCCTACTACCTGCACACCTCCACAGAACGTGATGATTCCAATCCTGAAGAAGGATTCGGACCCGTTGGATGTTCTGGTTAACTTTGCCGCTATCAACCAGACCTACTGGTCTGAGTTTGACCAACCTGATCCTCTCGTCAACAATGGATGGCGTTCTGGTTTGTGCACCATGAGGTATGGAGGGAGGGAGGGGTGGGGGAGACTGAGGGAGAGGGAGGGAGGGGTGGGGGAGAGGGAGGGAGGGAGGGAGGGAGGGAAGGACGGGTGGGGGAGAGGGAGGAAGGGAGGGAAGAAAGGGTGGAAGGAAGGGGGATAGGGACTGGGAGTGGGAGGGTGGGGTGAAGGACAGGGAAGGACGGGTGGAAGGAAGGAGTAGAGGGAGGGAGGGATGTTCGGATGGAATGATGGCGCAGTCCAGGGGTCGCCTAATAAGCTAAAGGGAGGTACAAAGCTGTGTTAACTCATGGTAGTCCTACTTTGGGGATAATGCAACGAGAGAAGCTGAGGTCAGCTGGTGAGAAGCTGAAGTCAGCTGGTGACAAGCTCAGGTCAGCTGGTGAGAAGCTGAGGTCAGAGATTGTATCATTCATCCCAATCCCCATCACATCCCCTTCTCCATCCTCATCTCTCTTGCACCATCCCTGTACTGCATTACTTACGCACACGCCGACAGGGTGGCATCTTATCACCCAACTCAAAGCGCTCTTGTTCCACTATCCATAACTGTATCACTTACATTACAGCATTATACTTAGATTACATACTGACGAAATGACGCCGACAGGGTGGCACCTTATCACCCTAGCTGCTCAACTTCCACTATCCATAAACTGTACATCAGCATTATGCCTACCCTACATTTTGATGAAATTATGAGTACTAAGATTATTACCACGCACATAACATTAAATAATGCATACCATACATAATGACTAAATGATGACTACCGAACAGTATGAGTGCCTGATGACTACAGAACATTATGTTTAAATGATGACTAAAAAACATTATGACTAAATGTCTAAATGATAACTACCGACCATGATGACTAAATGATGAGTATACATATGGCTAAATGATGACTACCTGTATGTCTACATTATAACAACCAACACTTACCCGCCCATCACCCACTGCCAGGGTGGATATGGATGAAGGTGGTGGGGAGGTGATGCTCCTGCAGCTGCACAATGTCCAGAATGGCGCTGACGAGGCTGAGCCAGGACAGAAGAAGTCTGTGGAGGGGTGGCCCATGATTGATGCTGGTGGTGTGCCTGTGTCACTGGAGCAACTGAAGTGGTTCCAGAACACTGCGGCATCCAATCCCTCCTTCGTGACTGTGCGCATGTACCAGGTACGTGAATGCCACACTTTTATCTCGGTCCAAGCGTTGAGAAGTATTTAACTTGTGGTCAATAAGTGGTTGATATCGAGTTATTATGCAGTTAGTTGTAAATATGTAGGGAATGGCAATATGATATCATACGATATCATACGATATCATATGATGCCAGCAGTCTGACTAGGCTAAAGTAACCATTTATATACAATATCATGTGGTGTGATTTCTATGATATCAAATGATATCATAGTCGCCTTTGGTCTTGGGCATATGCCGGTCCCTATAAATATGTGGTCAATACATACGGTAGGCATAACGTGATTCCAATTGAATGTGTGAGGATGACACAACTGTACAAAACATGTGACGTGGTCGTCACTGATCTAACATACCATAACAGTCAATACAAAACAGTTCACATATGTCCTTGCTTGATGCCCTGTTTTGAGTGCACGCAAGTAATACACAGAGTGCCTAATCTGGTTGTGCCCTTCCTGCCTGTTTTGCAGCTAAAAGCGTCGTACGAGGTTCCTGCTCTGGAAGCCTTTGTAAAGCAAGGTAATCCTTATATCTATATCTACATCTATATATCATATATACATATGTATATATATTCCCATAAACCCCGAGAACAAACCTATGGGGGTTGCTGAGGTGTGCCCCAGCGGCATATCAGCCAAGTGCAATATAACCAGCATAAGTATATGCAAAGCCCATCTAGTTTTTTTGAATATGTAATATGCCCCTCCCGGTAATCTAGAATGTATGTCTTGTTCGAGGTTGTGCAGTTCCCTTCAGCATATTTGGCTACCCTTGCTTAACCTTCAGCTTCTAGGCAGATCCTCTGGCTGGCTATCTGGACAAGACTATAGTAAGCAAGCTAGTGAACCAAGTTTAGCCAAAAGGAAAAGCAATGTGACAGTAGGTCGGTGTTCTATGCTTTTGGCACCCATCAGACTAGAGGCAGGAGTAAGGGTAGACCTTGAGGTATGGAATGAGTCACCGTCCAACATGATCAGAATGGAAACCGTATCCTATTAAGGGCGCCTGGAGGCGCGTCCCGAATGAAACGAAATTAATTGTGAATTCAATTGATTTAAATTGCATTTAATTTTATTTAATGTTGTGTTATTTAACTCGATTTTATTCCATTCAATTAAATTTGATCAACGTGATTTGAATGCATTTGATTGCTTCATTTTCTATGAATTCGTATCGGATTTAATTTAATTTATGATCAGAGTGGAAACCGCATCCTACCTTCTACCGTTTACCTTTGCGCCCTCCATCCCCTTTTCTTCCTCCCTCGCCTTCACCGCTTCATCACGAATACAAATTATCCTCCGATCATATTCGGTATTCCTCCCAAACAGGATGGGCTGAATATTATAAACACTCGTGATCTGCTTCCTAACCAAGTTAACTAACTTATCAGGATAAGCTGATTATAATAAACTGTCAATGAGCTGGTCCCTAATTAACTGAACAAAATTTTCATTATAACCACACTACAGGATGAGTGATTATAATAAAGTATTTTCCAGCGTGGCCCATGACATTCAAAGCTTTTCCTTTCCAAACAAAAATTCAAAATTCAAAAGCTCCACCTTTAACAAGTCAACCTCTCCCCTTACACATCAGCATCACATCACCCCCCAATGCCTTATACATTCCCCCTACCCTCACACATTAGCGCCACTCCTAGCATGCACCCTCACCCATATCCTTTTTCTTATCTGTGCTCAGAGCGCATTGTAAACCTGGTCGGAAACAAGTACATCAAGTTTCAGGGCAAGGCGGCCCTGGCTGCGTTGGCTGTGCCAGGCAAGAATGACCTTGTGGCTGCCGACTTATCAGGTCAGTGTTGCAGCAGTGGTAAGACTATCGCTACCACTATCGCTACCACTACCACTACCACAATCCCTAGCAGTAAGTAGCACATGCACTACCCCCCCCCCACCCCCCCACCCCCCCAACCCACCACCTACTCCACGACACACACTAACCCACTACCAACTTCCCATCAGCCACTCACCACCACCAACCGTTCACAACCAACCAACCAACCAACCACCTTCCACCCCAGCCCACCACCACCCAATAACCAAGCCAAACTAAACCAAAAACTGACTGACCCCCCCCCCCCCCCCCCCCCCCCCCCCCCCCCCCCCCACACACATGCACACCACCACCCTCCTCCAGACACCCCTCGTGTGCTGAATGACCTGCGTGAGTCCTGGAACACTGCCACTTCTCCGAATCGTCAGTCAGCGGCCTCCTTCTTTGCCAACCTCGACGCGATCTACCAGGTATGGCTCATGCGTAGACATTCATATAGATGCTAGTATATGATTGTGTGTATTCCAGGGGTAACCAAACAGCCTAAATGGACCTGCACCACCTCAAATGCATGTGTCTTAGTCCAGAGGTAGCCAAATAGGCTAAATAGACTTGCCTCACCTACAGGTGTGTTTCCTAAATGAGAAAATGGAGAAAATAGTAATGTGCCTCACTGCTTTTATTTACAACCCTCTTACACCCAGATTGCAATACCTTATTTCATTTGGGTTTCAGTCTTTTGAAAAAACCCCAAAATGTTATTTCAATCTCATCGAGCTTTAATATTTTAATGTTTTTTTTTCCATTGAAATATTTTATTTATAGTTGAGATTCTGCGCACTCAAGCACACACATGCATTGTTACAGTCTAGTGGTAGCCAAATTGGCTGATGAGACTTTCCTGACGCTGCTATTAGGGCATTATTACATTAACACATCCCATCTGCTGTCATATCCCACAGTCCACGATTGCTCCTACATATCGCCGCGTCCCTTCAATGAGAGGACGAGGGGACTGATCGAGACCTAAGGGAGAGGGAAAGGGGGGAGGGGAGAATTAATTTCAATTCCAGTTAGTTTTCTTTTCTGCATAGGCACTGCCGCTGCCTTTCAATGAAACCCCCATTACATTACATTTGCTTTCATCTCTCTCAGTATACGATTGCTCCTACATATCGCCCGGACCCCCTGGAGGTGCATTTGCTTATCGTCGGGGTGGAGATGGGCCTGTGGCTGGCTGAGCAAGCGGCCAATGACCTGAGACTGGTCTTCCCGTTCCTCAAAGTTCAGGTTCTGTCCGCCAACAAGATTATCAGGTGTGCATTTGCTTACTGTTGGGGTGGAGATAGGCCTGTGGCCTGCTGAGCAAGTGGCCAATGACCTGAGACTGGTCTACCCGTTCCTCAAAGTCCAGGTTCTGTCCGCAAACAAGGTTATCAGGAGTGTATTTCTCTTGTAGTTGCTAAATATTGGATTACATTCATGTATGCATGTATTCATCCATTCACCCATCCACCCATTTACTTGTTATTGGCTACATCATCTGCTCGTCCTCTTTAATACATCCGCCCATTCCATTCATCCATCCACCCACCCATTTCTTCCATCCATCCACCCATCCTCCCACCATTCCATTCATCCACCCACCCATCCATCCATCCACCCATTTACCTGTTATAGGCTACCCCATCTGCTTGTCCTCTTTCGTCCATCCACCCATTCCATTAATCCATCCACCCACCCACCCATCCATCCTCCCATTTACCTGTTATAGGCTTCCCCATATGCGCATCCTCTTTCATCCACACATTCAATTCATCCATCCACCCACCCACCAATTTCTTTCATCCATCCGCCCACCCATTCCATGCATCCATCCACCCATCGACCCATTTACCTGTCAATAGGCTATCCCAAATGCTCGTCCTCTTTTATCCATCTGCCCATCCATCCACCCTTTCCATTCATCCATCCACCCATTTACCTATTATCGGCTACCCCATCTGCTCACCCTCTTTCAATCTGCAGTGTGCTTGGAAACAGCCGCGGAAAGATCCCGGTCCCTGGGTCGGCCTTCTGTCGCCTCACCAGCCGCATCGGCCCCAACACGATCTGCTTGTCGGTGTCTCAGAGTGGACAGACATTCCCAACCATACACGCAACTCGCATCCTCAATGCACTCATGCCTGGCAGAGTGTACGTGATGACTGGTCAGGTAAGCCAGGGTGTATGTGGTGACTGGGCAGGTGTGCCAGGCTGTACATGATGACTGGGCAGGTGATCCAGGGTGTATCTGATAACTGGGCAGGTGTGCCAGGGTGTACGTGATGACTGGGCATGTGATCCAGGGTATATAAGATGACTGGGCAGGTTTGCCGGAGTGTATGTGGACTGGGCAGATTTGCAGTTTGTTGCAATCAATCGTCAGTTCCCTATGAGTGAGCTTTGAACATCGCTTGATAAAACATGGCAGTTTCAGTGGGTCGTTCCCACTGACCCTGACCTCTAGGCAGCCGAACCTCCCATGGCACTTGCCCTTGAATGTGCCCCCTGCACCTGCTTCTAAGGTTGACATCAAAATGCCCCCTTCTGCTGCCTCCTGCCCCCTGAAAATACCCCCTGCCCCTGCCTTCTATCTCTTAACATTTCCCCTGGCCCTGTTTTTAAGGTCGACACCAAAATGGCATTGGTCATTGGGCAGCGCTTCACAGCTGAATCTTCTTTCACTGCTCGCATCTTTGATACTCATGCTGGTGAGTGGGAGTGGGAGGGGGGGGGTATTGTGTACATATAAATGGCTGTTCTGGGGGAGGGGGGGCTGGGGTGGTAATAATGTGTTCATGTGGCTGTATTGTGTTTGTCTGTGTGTGTTGGGGGGGGGGGGGGGGGGGGGGTAATATTGTGTACATATGGCTGTACTGGGGAAGGGGTGGGGGGCTGGGGTGATACTGTGTAATTATGGTGGGTGAGGGAGAGGGGGGCTAAACTTATTGTTTGTGTGTGTAGGAAGGATGTGGGCTTAGCTTGTTTTTTATGCTCGTGGAACCAGGTGTGGATGAGCTGCCATTGAGATGCCTTGTCTGACATGTACTCTTTCTCCCCATGCACTAGGCTGGCGCTCAGCTGAGCCCCCCACCGTGGTTGCCATCGCCATGCACCAGTGCCTTACTGAGCTGATAACATACAGCGCCACCTCTATGGCAAAGAAGTACTTCCGGCCGAATAAGACTATGTAAGGCTGGATTACATAGGGCATGGATGGGTGTAGTACTGGATGGGTCGTCAATTCTTTCAGTTAGTCCTTCTGGTTGGGTCATGGATGATTCGTGCATCCGTACTCAATCAAGCCATCCAGTTCCCTTGAGTGCAAATGCGACAGATATGGTTCTGCTATGGTACAAGACAGGAGAGGGTAGAGACTGTTCACAACTATCTTTTACACATGTTGCTTTGGCCTTCCTCTTTTTTTCTTTTGGCGTCCCATGTGTTAGTCTTAGTTACTCAACCCCCTTCTTCCTCTCTATTCCCATGATGGGATATCAGTGATGGAGCCGTAACTTTTCCTGCATTGAACCATTTTCGGTTGGTTGCCAAACTCGGTCTGTGGTTATGGCTGCTGTCATCATTGCTGTTGCTTCTACTGTTGTTGTCGGTGTTGTAGGTTGGGTTCGTTTTGATGGACATATATTGTTCAACTTCTGTACGTACGTGCACACTGACCATATCTTGTCTGATTCCCTTGCAGGAATGAGAAGCGAGAGGCAACCTACATTGGTCCTACCACCAAAGAGCTGGCCAACCCTAAGGAGACTGCAAAGAGATCTGCACCTGGATGGCAAACGGGAATTGGTCCTCTGGGTATGGGCATCACCCCTGATCAGCTGCTGGACCTCAGGATCGTGCGTGACTCGTAAGTGTGACTCATCCATGCATACTCGTTGAAGTGTGACCTGAAGGTAGTGCTGGACTGATAATTTGATTTGGATTTGAAACTTCTGGATGCTTTATATTTTACTTAACTAGAAATAATAAGTACAATAAAGCAACTAAGCTCAGTTCAATCGACACTTTTCATAGACTCTTACAATTGTCACTGTTCTCACTTTTCAGGTTCATTGACTTTTTCATTGACACACTTGTTTTTGACACTGCTATCATTCGTATTGACTTGTTTCATTCACACTCTTGTGTCATTGACACTGCTATCAGGTTCATTGACACAGGTGCCCCCTCCCTGGTTGGTGTCGGCCTGGATGGTGAGAGCTTCCCAAGCAGTCACTACAGGGATTTACGGGACACCGGGAGGAAATGGGCAAAGCACGTGACAGAAACCCCCATTGCGTGGGCACTCAGCCTGATGCATATCACGGTAGGTGGTGCCAATGGAAATTGAACTTGAATCATGACCACCACCAACACGATCAACAACACTCATCACCCATCATGATCACCACCATTGCCACCACCATCATGAACACCACCATCACCAAAAGGACCATTACCACCAACACCATCATCAACACCACCACCATCACCAAACGATCCATCACCACCAGCACCACCACCCGTTTGCACAGGCCACTGTCTTTGCAGGATGGCCTATTCTCTACTCCATAACGTATGGTATCTGCAAGGCAGCCCAATGCTCTGACATGGCCCATGACGGAATCACCATGACCGCACTCCTTCTTGACTGCCCGGTAAGTTGTGTCTCCGCTTTTGCTTGGTAATACTTGTTGCCTCCTGTTTGTGTATGTTGTGTGGCCACTTTGCCTGGTAACATGTGTGGCCTCCCTATCCCTAAATCCTGAACCCTAAACCCTGTTTGTGTAAGTTAATGTATGAGTTAGCTGAGCTGTATACATGCAGACAGACAGACTAGCAGCATATGTGGCCATAAAAAATGCAGCAGACGCAGAAGTACATCAGATCCCAAAATAAGTACTACCACTGAAGTACAGGCCTGCCTGTCCCTACTTGTGTCCTACCCCCCCCCCCCCCCCCCCCCTGCACCCCCCTGCCCCAAACACACACACACAAACACTAACACACACACTCCCCCCCCTCACCGACAGCTGTACATGTTCCTGCCATGGGTGTATGCAAGTCTGCTGAGACTGCTCCAAGGCCGACACCTGATGCATCGCTGGGGAAAAAGGACGGTCGTTATATGTGATGTTCCCTTCGTGCACCAGGTGGGTGCCCCGTTTTGACAATGCCTAAATGGTTGAGATCCTTGGACGAAGAAGGTGCGGGGTTCGAATCCCTATGGGTGCGCTTAAGTGTTTGCAGTCGCTGTCAACTGCCATGGTAGCTTTGTCCAAGTAAAGTAGCAGCCCACTCCCTACGGTAAGACGGGGCTTCCTTAATACCACACCCTACCAGGCGGTATCCTTCTGGGCACTACGAGCGTGGAATTGCTGAGATTATGGGTGAGGGGGATGAGGTTGGAGGGGTGAGGGGGGGAGGAGAGTGTGTGATGGAGATGATCTTGGGGAGGGGGGAGAAGGGGAAGGAGAGGGTGTTTGGAATATTCTTGGGGCACTGTGATGTGCTCCTAGTGCTCCAAATGCGTGGGATGTTTTTCACTGGTGTTATGTTGGTACTTAGTCATCCAGGTAGATGATTGTGTAATGGTGTAATATTGAATCTGCCTTCCCAGCTGTGATGATATTATGTAATCTGGATGGAGGGGGAGCGCCAAAAACAAGTATCAGAATCAAATGAAAAGGAATAGTTACAAAAACAACCCTGAGTTTAGTGCACATCGAAAGAGCTAATGTACATAATGTCAAACATAAAGCCATCCATCAGTTTCCCCTCCCCACCTGCCCCCCTCCCTGCTAGGTTATTGCGTAAAGTCACTGAGCTCAGTGGAGGTGTGGTTATAAAAGTTGAAGAGTTTGCAGCAACAGGGTTTACAGTACTCCCCTTGGCTCATGTTGGCCCAGCTTTGAAGTCTGCCTGTCCATCTAATGTGATATACTGAAATTCCGATTATCTTTCAATATGCCTGTCCTGTGCATATGATGAAATATGGATCATGATCCTTTCATCACTGCTGTGCAGATCACCGAGACCTACGTGAGCAAGCTGTGGGCTCTCAGCTATGGAATGGCCAGTTTGGATGTGCAAGGAGGTAGCCCACAGGTAAGCTGGTAATTGGGGTCATGATGTTGCAGGATCACAACCCAATTGATGTTACATCACATTCATCATATAGCTTATCAGAGCTTGAGGGTGGATGGGGACTGTTGTCAATAAACATGATTATGGTCAAAAAGTGCAATTATACTTGAATCAATGTTGAATAAACCTTTCCAACCTACAGGACCACTTCGTCCACCGCTTCACCCACCGTGTGGTGAGAGGGCTGCTGATAGCTGTGGGTCGACCAGATGGCCGCATGTACAGTCAGACCAAGACAGAGGCAGCCACCATACTATCCATCCTACAAGCCAAGGTCATCCGGCACATGGGAGGTGCAGCTGAGGTGGTGTCTGTTGGCAGTAATCCTTTCCACCCCAAGACAGCAGTGGACATCAACGTGGTGCTGCCTGACTTCAGGTAGGACTCAGGTTGGCTAAATCTTATTCGGACACAGCACGCTCGCAAACAAGCAGATAGATGCACACATGCAGGCAGACTGGCAGACAGACATATCGACAGAGAGAACGACAGGGCAGGAATGATAATGAATGAGGCAAAAATGCAGGCTTGGAGTCTCCCCTTCTAGTCTCCCCTAGACCATATCAGCAGCCCGTCAGAGTCGGAACAAATGCCCTCATCCCCACCCCACCCTACCCACCCACCACTTACTGGCCTGGTCTCCCTTAGACCATATCAGCAACCCATCATAGGCGGAACAAAATACCATCATCCTCACCCCACCCTACCCACCCACCAACTACTGGCCTTGTCCCCCAATATAGACCATATCAGCAGCCCGTCAAGAGTAGTAACATAATGACATCACCCCCACCCTACATACCCATCACCTTCAGGCCCCGATCCCTAACCTACCCTACACATCCTACCCACCCTACCCACTCCCCACCTACAGGCCCCGATCCCTGATTGAAGTCTTGGAGTTGGGGCATGATGAAGAGATCTTGAATGATGCCCCGGCCAATGCTGTGGGTAGTAACTCCAGATTCAAATCTTCTAAACCCAGGTGAGAATCAGCTGACAGATATTCGAATAGTTTTATACTCAATACTTAAATAATTAAAGTACTACAACTCTTACCATATCCTATTGGATCCTACTTAATCCCAATATGCTGGATTATATGTAACTAAGTTTTGGCAATTATAATGACAATACACGTACCACATGCTTTATCACCCCACATTCCCTATCACCCCACATTCCCTATTACCCCACATTCCCTATCACCCCACATTCCCTATTTCCCCACATTCCCTACCACCACACATTCCCTACCACCACACATTCCCTATCACCACACATTCCCTATCTCCCCACATTCCCCATCACCACACATTCCTTATCACCCCATATTCCCTATCACCCCACATTCCATATCACCCCACATTCCATATCACCTCACCACCACTGCTGCCATGCACCTCCAGGGCTGGCACCTCAATGAAGAAGCGCCCCTCCAGGGCCAGCTCATGGGTGAAAGACGTAAGTAAGGATGAGAGTGATGGGCAAGACATCAACCGTGACCTCGCCAAAGACATGCCTTCAAACCAAAGCTCTCGGAAGAACTCTTTGAGCAGCAGCGAATCTGGGTAAGGATTTTTGCCACTTTTTGCCTTGGACACTTCAAACCAAAGCTCTTGAAAGAACTCTTTCACCAGCAGCGAATCAGGGTACATATTTTTGCCACTTTTTGCCTTGGACACTTCAAACCAAAGCTCTCAAAAGAACTCTTTGACCAGCAGTGAATCTGGGTACGTACTTTTGCCACTTTTTGCCACCAACCCTGAAACCTAAAGCTAATCTTGGTATGTCCCTTCGGTACTGAAACCCTTATCCCTAAATTTAATCTGGGTGTCGGACTTAGTCAATCTGTCGAACTTTCACATGTAGGCTCAGGGCACCACTCGGCTTGCACCCACTACCACCACCACCCCACGGTCGACATGCACACTCACACAACCACACGATCACTCACACACACATGCACATGCATGCGCATGTATGCCCCACTGTATGCCACACCTGAAATGTGTTGGCAAGGTTCCGGGCATCTCACAGCTTACACCCACCACCACCAACACACCCACCAACACACACGCTGCCGCCACCACAACAACCACCACCACCACCACCACATTGATGTGCACAGTTATGCACCTCCCGCGTTCAACACCAAGTCCATGAACCCTAACCAACTGTGGGCTGAAAGACGGGCTATGGTGAACAGCCCCAGCCAGGGCGAAAGAGGGTTGGAGAGAGTGTCAAGGCATGTCACTCGCTTGAGTGTTGGAGGAACGGTGGGTGTCTTGTGTGTTGTGCATGTGGACCATCGGGGCATGGGGGTCGTACTTTGAGAGTGTGTATGTGTGCCAAAAACTTATATTTGGCTGAGTGCACATTTTCAGAATTTTAAAAATGTGAGGTGGAGTGATTGAATTGCATGTGTAGTGAAAACAACTTCGAAATATTTACCAATTCAGGATGAACCACAGGTTCCTCCAGTGCTGGTTTTATTTAGCCCATCCTAATGATCTAGAACTGACCACAATTGCTTGAGCAGGATAGGCAGGTCCTGTTGGCCTATTGGCTATCCCTGGAATGAAAGAAAGAAACGCACATGACACGTCACATCTGCAATGCACAACCTTGTACCCTTAACTCTTTGAGCTCACTCCTTTTGAACATCCCACCCCTGAACCCTTTGAACCCTTTGAACTCACCCCACCCCCCACCCCTGAACCCTTTGAACTCTGGACCCTTTAAATTCACCCCACCCCCCACCTCTGAACCCCCACCCGACCCCCCACCCCTGAACCCTTTAAACTCACCCCACCGCCCGGTATGCAAAGGCATCCAGTATGAGCAGCGGCCAGCCCACTGTAGGGGTCTCAGTGGACCGTGCAGCCTCCCCAGACTCTGTTGGCAGTGATAAACCAGCTGAGCTGCTGATGGATGATCCGTTGAACACGACAAACACATAACATCTTCAATGCACAACATTGGGCCCTGAAACCTTTGTAGTTAACTTCCCCCCCCCCCCCCCCCCCCCCTCCTCGGATATGCAGGCATCCAGTATAAGCAGCGGCCAGCCCACGGTAGGGGTCTCAGTCAACCGTGTGGCCTCCCCAGACTTTGTTGGCACTGATGCACCAGCTGAGCTGATGATCGATGATCCGTTGAACCCGACAAACACATCATCTACCAGTCTGAAAGAATCCAGACCCGGGCCCTCTTCAGCAGGCACTGGCTCTCGTCGCACTCTGATAAACCCAAGTGCGATGCCAGCTTCTCTGCTACCACTGGGGGCTGTGGCGAGAGCCGGAGGTCCTTCCATCCACCCCACTACCAGGTGAGCCCCGAGGTGGTGGTGGTGTGCGTGTGGTGCTGTGCGAGATTGCGGGGGGGGGGGGGGGGGGCATGGCTGGTTTGATGTCATGGGAGGCATTGCATGGCATTAGGAAGGTGAAAGGTTGACAGTTTGATGGACCACCATGGAATCGGTGCAGTGCAGGTTTATGTGTGATGGAACTAGACTGATGGGACATATTGAAAAGGCTTACTCGAGATTTCAAGTTAGATTAGCAGCATTCTATCCTGATACAATTTTTGTGGGGGGGGTGATCCCAATGTTAGGCTAGTACCCAATCTGTACATACAAGCTTCTTCCAACAGCACCTCACACTCTGTCTTTAATTTTCATTTTCAATCCCAATCTCAGTGAGCTTGATGGTGGACAGTGCACCAATCCCAATCTCAGTGCTCCAATCCCAATTTCTATCACAGTGCTCAAATCTCAATCCCAATCTCAGTGAGCTTGAGTGAGTGCACCAATCCCAATCTAAATACCCATTCCAATCTCAGTGCTCCATTCCCAATCTCAAGCCCAACCTCAATCCCAATTTCAATCTCAGTTCTGCTATCCCAATCTCAATGCTCCAATCCCAATCCCAATTCCAATATCAGTGAGCTTGATGGTGGACAGTGCACCAATCCCAATCTCAGTGCTCCAATCCCAATCCCAATCCAAATTCCAATCTCAGTTAGCTTGATCGTGGACAGTGCACCAATCCCAATCTAAATCCCAATTCCAGTAACAGTGCTCCAATCCCAATTTCAATCTCAGTGAGCTTGATGGTGGACAGTGTACCAATGCGGACGGTGCGAAGCCCAATGAGGAGATATCCATAGCTGACCTCTTGAACTATCATCAGGAGGACCTGAGCTCAAAGATGCAGGACTCAGCAACCACAAAGAAGTCGGCAACACACCACACACCCAGGAGGTCAATTTCCGCCTCGTACATAGTGGGCCAGCACCTGCTGAGCGATGGTGAGGGGATGGACGCTGAGGACATGATCCAAAGGAGTGAGACTTTGTCTCAGGTTGCACTGAGCATGAAAGGCGTTGTGTCGCAGCAGGCTGTGGAGGAGGCCATGCAGGCTTTGAGGAGTAATATGGAGGAGGTGCAGAATTAGTGTCATTTGTTGCTATGGTGCTGGTGATAATGGTGGTAGTGGTGCTGATGAGAGTATGCACAATGCATTGTAGACCTGAGGGAGATAGATAGGGGTATTTGATAAGTTGGAATTTTACCCCTTTCTTTGCAGTAACTTGCTTGGGCTTGTGATAGAGTACTTCCAATCTGGACCAAGATTCACAACACAAAGCTTTCAATATTGAAAAAAATAATGCAGGAGATTGGTAAACATTTTTACAATTAAACGATTGCACAGCTTCTAGCCTGTTCGTTTGGTCGAGTGTTGGTATCTCCCAATGCCCAGAAATGCGCCTACTCTTTTGTAGGAGTGGCAAAGCCATTTGAACTGAATCCTCGGTGCTGCTGGTTTGTGTAGGGAGACCCATCTCCTGGGGTGAAACACCTTTTACAACTAGAAACAAACTCTCTGCTCAACTGCTTTGACTCTTGCCAAGCCAATTGTGAACAGCCAAGCCACTGGCCTTGAAACCTGTCAAGTCAATGAATTCAACAGTCATTCATCTGTCTCTTATTGGCTATCCACCACACGCACTGCATTCATACAACACACTAGTTATACACTACACTCACTTTATTTGCACACTTGGTTACACGGCTCCAGCCTTCAGGCTGCCCACTGTCCTTGGCTGTTACAAAAGCAATAGTTACACACTGCACTCGTTTTGACTCGCAGGCCTTGGTCAGCCAGGCAGTCGTTGAGCAGCTGACGGAGAATCGCTACATGGCCTTGCAGCGCATGATGGCCTTCATGACTATGTTCCATGCAATGGCCAGGAGCGTCGCCAACCTATGGCCTCTGACGTTCGATATCAGCCGATCACAGAGCGGTCTTCGCATTGCCACTACTGCAGCACCCGCCACGGCCTCAGACCTTGAGAGGTATGATTACGATGTTGTTACCTAGACCCCCTGTCCAGTTTGTATGGTTGGGCAGAAGCATAGCCAGTTACTGGTCCCTTGTCTTTGATATCAGCCACCTCACCTTTCGTCTCCAAAACCTTGCTATTGCGCCCGTTATGTAGTACCCTGGCCCACATCATCACCCCTAGAGCAGCGACCACAGCCTCAGGCCTTGAGGGGAAAGAGATACACTGCTTTTATTAATTTGTTTGTTTATTTTTCAAAAAGAGATGAACTCTTTTTCCCGGCTACACACAGCAGCTTGTAGGAGGCTCCCCTGACAGGGATTTGTTTTTCTGTTATATATAGCAATCGCTAGTTTTGACCCCGTTTTAGCGAATTTGTCACTACAAAAAAAGGAAAAAACAAAAGTATGTTATGCCTTGAATGGCCCTAACAAGCTACAAAAGCTAGAAAACACACTCAAACGCTGTCTCTGGAGGAGGCCTTAAACCGTTAAGCCTGAAAGAACACTTTCAGATTTGAAAACAAATTTCTGTCCCCTGGAAGCCTATTCAGCCCAACCGCAAGCAACTTCAGCCAACATGCAAGCATCAGAAACCTCGTGCACCTGCAAGCTCAAGATGCCGTATCGTCAGCTTTCCAGCACTGCTGAAAGTGCCTTGGTTGCCTCTGCACACTGGACCTTCAACCATCATTGGATTGAAACCCTAAACCTCTACAGCACCTGCAGAACCATAATGTAGATCTGAACCTTAAATTTCTATACCATCTCCAGAATCATGGTGGAGACCTCAACCTGAAACCCTAAACCTCTACACCACCTGCAGAACCATGGTGGAGATCTACGGGGGCGAACTTTTGGAGCAAGAGAAACTGAGACGACTGCACCGTCACACCAAGAAGTAGTTCGGATGAGATAGGGCATGGCTGTGTTGGGAGCCATGCACAGCAACTCAACAACAACTGGTTTGGGGATAGCGTCAGGGTACTTGAGGAGGACCCCCAGCTCTGCTACCTGAGACGCAACCAATTGTATAGCCTGTGTCCTGCGACGCAACAGACCCTTCCTTCTGGTGAACGGACCCTCCCCACTTTGCGTCCTTGGACGCAACAGGCCCTTCGACATTGCTTTTGCGATGCGGGACACAGCGTCCTGAAGAACCCTGGTTTGGGGATAGCGTACTATGTTGAAAAATGTAAATAGGAAATAAATGGAAATAAATGATTGCAACTGCCGGACTAGCTCTGGTCATATTATGCTATGAGAATAGTATCTAAACTGCATGCATATCCCTGGATATATTATGGTATCCGGATCATATTTGTAGCTGCCTTTCTAATTCGGATGATATTATGCTATCTCGATAATATCTAAACTGCCCGCATATCCCTGGAGATGTCATGGTATCTGGATCATTATTTTAACTGCCTTTCTAGCTCTGGTGATAATGTGCTATCTGGACCATATGTAAACTGCCTACATATCCCTGGAAACATTATTGTATCTGGATCAAATCTAAACTGCCTGCATATCCCAGGATATATGATGCCATTGTGAATTAAATTATCACTGTAGCACGAACGCAGGGCCCCCGAGGGTAAAATAATTGTTTGGGGGTCAGTTCATCACAGTTTTCCCTTTCAAGCCTTTCCTATCACGATTGGGCCCTTTAGCCTATTTGGCCTATCCCTGGACTGTTACATACAAACATGCAATCTGATTCATGACCACTTAATGTTGTGATCTAGTGAGTCATTGCATATGATGATGTACAATATACTACCATATGACATAACTACTTGTGGTGGCATCATACCCTACTTGTAACAGTTTACGCATATGTTCACTATGAGTACCTTGTGCTGCCACCAAAAGTGCTACTTGTAACAGATATGTAACAGACAATAAAAAACGTAACGGAAAACAAATCGTATGGGGTATGCTTAGACCAGAGGGTGGTCAGTGACCTCAGCTATCCTCCTCCTCACAGCAGAAATGTATTTGTAAATAATTCACCTGATTAAAATGAATTGGTGCTTGTATTTACTGATTTCGACTGTCTAGCTGGTGCATGGGTACCTTCCGTCATGAAACATGGATCCGACTGACGTATGCTAAGACCAGAGGGTGATCAGTGTCCTCAGCTATCCTCCTCCTCATAGCAGGATAAGTATTTGTTTATAATTCACCTGATAAATTTGTATTGGTGCTTGTATACACTGATTTTGACTGTCTAGCCTGAACTTTGGTACCGTACGTCATGAAACATCAGACTGGGGTATGCTAAGACCAGATGGTGGTCAGTGACCTCAGCTATCCTCCTCTTCACAGCAGGATACATATTTGTGTATAATTCTCTTGATAATTCTGTATTGGTGCTTGAATTCAGTGATTTTGACTGTCTAGCTGGTTCCATATGTCATAAAACATAGATCCGACTGGGGTATGCTAAGACCAGAGGATGGTTACTGACCTCAGCTATCCTCCTCCTCACAGCAGGATAAGTATTTGTATATAATTCACCTCACAAAACTGAATTGCTGCTTGCATTGAGTTGTTGTTACTGACTAGCTGGTGCTTTGGTACCGTTTGTCATGAAACATAGATCCGATTGGGGTATGCTAAGACCAGAGGGTGGTCAGTGACCTCAGCTATCCTCCTCCTCACAGCAGGATAAGTATTTGTATATAATTCACCTGACAAAACTGAATTGCTGCTTGCATTGAGTTGTTGTTACTGACTAGCTGGTGCTTTGGTACCGTTTGTCATGAAACATAGATCCAACTGGGGTATGCTAAAACCAGAGGGTGGTTAGTGACCTCAGCTATCCTCCTCCTCACAGCAGGATAAGTATTTGTATATAATTCACCTGACAATACTGAATTGCTGCTTGCATTGAGTTGTTGTTACTGACTAGCTGGTGCTTTGGTACCGTTTGTCATGAAACATAGATCTGACTGGGGTATGCTAAGACCAGAGGGTGGTCAGTGACCTCGGCTATCCTCCTCCTCACAGCAGGATAAGTATTTGTATATAATTCACCTGACAATACTGAATTGCTGCTTGCATTGAGTTGTTGTTACTGACTAGCTGGTGCTTTGGTACCGTTTGTCATGAAACATAGATCTGACTGGGGTATGCTAAGACCAGAGGGTGGTCAGTGACCTCGGCTATCCTCCTCCTCACAGCAGGATAAGTATTTGTATATAATTCACCTGACAATACTGAATTGTTGCTTGCATTGAGTTGTTGTTACTGACTAGCTGGTGCTTTGGTACCGTTTGTCATGAAACATAGATCTGACTGGGGTATGCTAAGACCAGAGGGTGGTTAGTGACCTCAGCTATCCTCCTCCTCACAGCAGGATAAGTATTTGTATATAATTCTCTTGATAAATCTGTATTGGTGCTTGTATACACTGATTATGACTGTCTAGCTGGTTCTTTGGTACCGTTTGTCATGAAACATAGATCCAACTGGGGTAATCTAAGACCAGAGGGTGGTCAGTGACCTCGGCTATCCTCCTCCTCACAGCAGGATAAGTATGTGTATATAATTCACCTGACAAAACTGAATTGCTGCTTGCATTGAGTTGTTGTTACTGACTAGCTGGTGCTTTGGTACCGTTTGTCATGAAACATAGATCTGACTGGGGTATGCTAAGACCAGAGGGTGGTCAGTGACCTCGGCTATCCTCCTCCTCACAGCAGGATAAGTATTTGTATATAATTCACCTGACAATACTGAATTGTTGCTTGCATTGAGTTGTTGTTACTGACTAGCTGGTGCTTTGGTACCGTTTGTCATGAAACATAGATCTGACTGGGGTATGCTAAGACCAGAGGGTGGTTAGTGACCTCAGCTATCCTCCTCCTCACAGCAGGATAAGTATTTGTATATAATTCTCTTGATAAATCTGTATTGGTGCTTGTATACACTGATTATGACTGTCTAGCTGGTGCTTTGGTACCGTTTGTCATGAAACATAGATCCAACTGGGGTAATCTAAGACCAGAGGGTGGTCAGTGACCTCGGCTATCCTCCTCCTCACAGCAGGATAAGTATGTGTATATAATTCACCTGACAAAACTGAATTGCTGCTTGCATTGAGTTGTTGTTACTGACTAGCTGGTGCTTTGGTACCGTTTGTCATGAAACATAGATCTGACTGGGGTATGCTAAGACCAGAGGGTGGTCAGTGACCTCGGCTATCCTCCTCCTCACAGCAGGATAAGTATTTGTATATAATTCACCTGACAATGCTGAATTGTTGCTTGCATTGAGTTGTTGTTACTGACTAGCTGGTGCTTTGGTACCGTTTGTCATGAAACATAGATCTGACTGGGGTATGCTAAGACCAGAGGGTGGTCAGTGACCTCAGCTATCCTCCTCCTCACAGCAGGATAAGTATTTGTATATAATTCTCTTGATAAATCTGTATTGGTGCTTGTATACACTGATTATGACTGTCTAGCTGGTTCTTTGGTACCGTTTGTCATGAAACATAGATCCAACTGGGGTAATCTAAGACCAGAGGGTGGTCAGTGACCTCGGCTATCCTCCTCCTCACAGCAGGATAAGTATGTGTGTATAATTCACCTGACAAAACTGAAATGCTGCTTGCATTGAGTTGTTGTTACTGACTAGCTGGTGTTTTGGTACCGTTTGTCATGCAACATAGATCCAACTGGGGTATGCTAAGACCAGAGGGTGGTCAGTGACCTCAGCTATCCTCCTCCTCACAGCAGGATAAGTATTTGTATATAATTCACCTGACAATACTGAATTGCTGCTTGCATTGAGTTGTTGTTACTGACTAGCTGGTGCTTTGGTACCGTTTGTCATGCAACATAGATCCAACTGGGGTATGCTAAGACCAGAGGGTGGTCAGTGACCTCAGCTATCCTCCTCCTCACAGCAGGATAAGTATTTGTATATAATTCACCTGACAATACTGAATTGCTGCTTGCATTGAGTTGTTGTTACTGACTAGCTGGTGCTTTGGTACCGTTTGTCATGCAACATAGATCCAACTGGGGTATGCTAAGACCAGAGGGTGGTCAGTGACCTCGGTTATCCTCCTCCTCACAGCAGGATAAGTATTTGTATATAATTCACCTGACAATACTGAATTGCTGCTTGCATTGAGTTGTTGTAACTGACTAGCTGGTGCTTTGGTACCGTTTGTCATGAAACATAGATCTGACTGGGGTATGCTATGACCAGAGGGTGGTCAGTGACCTGGGCTATCCTCCTCCTCACAGCAGGATAAGTATTTGTATATAATTCACCTGACAAAACTGAATTGCTGCTTGCGTTGAGTTGTTGTTACTGACTAGCTGGTGCTTCGGTACTGTTTGTCATGAAACATAGATCTAACTGGGGTATGCTAAGACCAGAGGGTGGTCAGTGACCTCAGCTATCCTCCTCCTCACAGCAGGATAAGTATTTGTATATAATTCACCTGTCAATACTGAATTGCTGCTTGCATTGAGTTGTTGTTACTGACTAGCTGGTGCTTTGGTACCGTTTGTCATGAAACATAGATCTGACTGGGGTATGCTAAGACCAGAGGGTGGTCAGTGACCTGGGCTATCCTCCTCCTCACAGCAGGATAAGTATTTGTATATAATTCACCTGACAATACTGAATTGCTGCTTGCATTGAGTTGTTGTTACTGACTAGCTGGTGCTTTGGTACCGTTTGTCATGAAACATGGATCCAACTGGGGTATGCTAAGACCAGAGGGTGGTCAGTGACCTGGGCTATCCTCCTCCTCACAGCAGGATAAGCATTTGTATATAATTCACCTGACAAAACTGAATTGCTGCTTGCATTGAGTTGTTGTTACTGACTAGCTGGTGCATTGGTACCGTTTGTCATGAAACATAGATCCGACTGTGGTATGCTAAGACCAGAGGGTGGTCAGTGACCTCAGCTATCCTCCTCCTCACAGCAGGATAAGTATTTGTATATAATTCACCTGTCAATACTGAATTGCTGCTTGCATTGAGTTGTTGTTACTGACTAGCTGGTGCTTTGGTACCGTTTGTCATGAAACATAGATCCGACTGGGGTATGCTAAGACCAGTGGGTGGTCAGTGAACTCGGCTATCCTCCTCCTCACAGCAGGATAAGTATTTGTATATAATTCACCTGACAATACTGAATTGCTGCTTGCATTGAGTTGTTGTTACTGACTAGCTGGTGCTTTGGTACCGTTTGTCATGAAACATAGATCTGACTGGGGTATGCTAAGACCAGAAGTTGGTTAGTGACCTCAGCTGTTCTCCTCCTCACAGCATGATAAGTGTTTGTATATAATTATCTTGATAAATCTGTATTGGTGCTTGTATACACTGATTATGACTATCTAGCTGGTGCTTTGGTACCGTACACCATGAAACATAGATCCAACTGGGGTATGCTAAGACCAGAGGGTGGTAGGTGACCTCAGCTATCCTCCTCTTCACAGCAGATTAATTATTTTTATATAATTGACCTGATAAATCTGGATTGTTGCTTGTATTGAGCGATTCTTTACTGTCTAGCTGGTGCTTTGGCACCGTACGTCGTGAAACATGGAACCGTCTGGGGTATGCTAAGACCAGAGGGTGGTCCTAAACTGAATATTATGTAGAAATATTAATTACCAGAAATATTACAAGAAAAACATTAACCAAGAAAATAAAGAACACTCGAATTGATACAATTCAAGTTAAGCACTCAATCATATACCACTTCAACAATTATCATTACTAAAAAATACCACTCAAATGCATGTCAAACAAATAAAATCCACTCGTTTAAATACCACTCAAATTTATACTACTCAATCATATAGCTATCAAATCAGTTCCACTCAAATAAATCCTAAACGTCTACCACTTAAATAAATAAGAGTTCAATTAACACAATTTAATAAACCCAATTATTTGAAAACATAACACTCAAATGTATACTACAACAACTAAAAACCACTAAAGCATTTGCCGCAAGACTAAGTTCCGCTCAAATACAGCTAAGTACCACTCAAAATTACCTATGCGAACAACCACTCGAATAAATACCACTATATAAAATACCGCGGTATTTAATGTCAATCACCGATACCACCCAACTAAAATATAGTTTTGCCCGGGAGGAGAAAAAAAAGATAGGCCACAACCTCCCTAAAAAACATGGGGAGGGCTGCCCCCCCCCCCCCCCTAAATAGAAATACCCCTTTTTGAAAAACTTAGATATGGATTCTGGGGGTTTACAGTATGGCGCACATAATGGCATCCTCAGAATTCCCACATTGGGATTGTGTGATAGTAAAAGAACAGTTTTGCACCCCCTCTGGGTTGCCCGAGTACCGTAGTGGCGTAGTCACACTTCAACTTTCCAGGGGGCAGCCCAAAACTGAAGTTCTCATTATGTATAACAAAACAGTAGCACCTTAGTAGCAGGACAATTATCTCAGCATGGTTCAGCTACACTTCCCCTTGGGTCCCACCCAACTTGTAGTACGTGGTAGAATGGCGGCGTTTCGGTGTTGTCGCATGGTGGAGGGTCGGGGCGGTGGTTGGGTGGGACCCCACACCCACACCCATTCACCCACCCATACTCACCCATATTACCCACCCACCCATTCACCCACCCATATTATCAACACGTACCCAGCCATTCACCCACTGTTACTCTGGGCTGGGCTAGGGTTTGGGGGGAGGGGGGGGGGGGGGTAAATAATTATTGCACTAGGTCCAAAGTGGTGCCAATAGACTACCCTTAATAAGGCTTACTTACGGGTGGTCTCAAAATGTCATTTGGAGGTCTGAGTAAAAAGTTAGCAAAAAACAAAATGAGGGCTGACCCTCCCCTCCCCCCCTCCCCCCCCTAAATGAGGTGCTCAGAATGATCTGAAAAGTAACTTAAAATTTAGCCATGATACATGCAATTACAGCCCTGTTCTCAGAAAAAAAAATTGATTGGCATGACTGGAAATCTTGAGGCCTGGGCTCCTCCTGTTTTGCCACTAAAATAAATACCACTCAAATAAATACTTATATTCTGAATAGCACTCAACTAAATGCCACACAATTAAATACCACTTAAGTCTGCTTAAGTAGTAAAATAATAATCCCGGTGCACAAGTATACAACCGAACAAGATGGAGCCGGCACAGTAGGACGGGAAAGAGGAAGATACCAATTACATCATGGAAAACTCATACAACTTACGGAAGCTGAAAGGGGTCAGCAAGGCCAAGGCCAAGCACCAATAGTAATGCAAGATTTGAGGACGCAATCCAAAAGGAGGAAAGGAAAACAATTAAGGTAGAACCGTTACTCACAGGACGTGAAGTTAAGGACACCATAGCGTAAGCCGGAGCTAGCTATAGTCACCGTAGGACCATCTCAGTAAAAAGAATTACCACCGATGCCTGAACAACAGGCACCGTAGCCCCATCATGCCAGTGCAGCTTAATACGGGGTTTTTTCACCCCGGTTGGGAAGCACCGGCACAATACAGCTGGTAAGACAAAACCTGAGAGGGGGGACGGTCTGTGTGCTAGTCCCCGGGTATCGACCCGGGGTGTGTTTCCATAAAGCGTCTGCACTGTAAAATACTCTGGAAACTAGTAATGGTGTGAGAGTGTGTGTGTCCGCCAGTTTGAGGGCACAGGATCTCTGAAGTCCAAGAGTGGTCATAGAAGTCAAAAAAGAGGTAGGAATAGTACCAGTTGTACCAACGGTAATAACTTCATAGTGAACAAGGTATCCAGCCGATCGAAGGCCATTGACTAATTCAACATGTTGGGCATGTTTAGTAATAAACTTAGTAGCGTGATTAGTATCAGAGCAGTATCCAAGCTCAAGAACCCAGAGTTCTTTATCAGACATACAGGTAGGAGAGTCTATGTCAGGTAGGACGGCAAGATCAGGTCTCATCCTCTTCCAATCCGCTACAGTAATAGTGGAGGGGCGTAACCAGTCAGGGAGACGTTTGCCCAGGACCCCCCTGGGGAGGTCCTCTTCCTTGCCAGCGTCCATGATCATTCTGCGAGATCCCAGGGCTCCTGTGCAAATGGCCTTGTGGATGAGTCGCACTGCGGCGTCATGTCTCTTAATGTAGAGCCCCTTGAAAGTCCGGTGTGTGCAACCCGCCAGGATGTGGCCCGCTCCGTCCTCACAGGTGTGGCAGATGGGGCATAGGGAGTTCGTGGGTGGGTGAGTGCTGGTAATATAAGGGAGTTTCCAGCGGAATGCAAGTTTACGGTTCCACAGTCTACCCCAGCGGGCTTTAAGGATGTGGAATTTAGTTTTATGCTGGATAAGGGCTGAGGTCCAAAATGTGTTACTTGCTTGAGGAAGTTGGTGGGGGGTGTTTTCAGCCCAGGTGGTTGCATAAATCCCTTTAAGGGGGTGTTGACCAAGGTGGCAGCTAGTGGGTAGGTTAGAGGTGATACCTTGTGTAAGGTTAGGTGCTAAAATTCTAGGGGGGATATCTCCCATGGGTGTACGAGGAGGTTGAACTGTAGGCCAGTAAACATTGTGGCGGGGGATTTCCCCAGTGTTATCAGTAAAATTAGTTGAGGTAGGGTGCTCAGCTGCCTTGCGTGCCAGAGTGTCTGCTCTGTCATTTCCAAGGATACCTGTGTGGGAACGGACTTTACAAAGGGTGGTGTGTGAGCCATGCAGGATGCGTTGAATGAGGTGTTTTTGAATTGATTGCAGTAATTCAGTATGAATGGAACGGGTTGTTGTGGTGGGGTCATGAATCATTTTTTTAATCAGTTGAAGAGAGCAGAGGCTGTCTGTATGAAGGGTAAGAGATTTGTCATAGTCAATGTTGAGAAGGGCTTGGTGGATGGCTACCAGTTCTGCCCGGTTGTTAGTTTTGGTGGCCCCTATTCCCCCAGGGTTGATGGTGTAGCTTTGTCCTGCAGCCGGGACATATACTGCAGCACCTATTTTGCTAGGATGCCCTGGTTTACCTTTTATTAGGCTACCATCTGTGTAGACCTGGAGGCCAGAGGAGGGGGTAGCAAGGTAAAAACAGGGGTGGGTAATGGTAAGAGGAGAGGGGGGAGGGTGTTGGTGGAGTATAGGTTGCCAGGGATTTTTGGCAAGAGATTTAAGTTTCCGAGGGTAGGTGATGACAATATCAGTGAAAGTAAGGGTGGAAGGTGGTGTGATAGTAGAGGGCTCCCAGGATGAGGAGAGGCTTTGCATGTAGTATGTCCATTGGTCAATAAAGTCTGGGAGTTTAGGAAAGTAAGTCTCTTGGCTGTGAGGGTTGCATATAAGGATGAGGTGTAATTTTTGAGTGGAGGGTGGGGTGTGAGATTTGCTGCCAAGCCATATTTCAGAGGTAGTATAAAATTCAGACAGTGGTCTAGAGTCAATGTAGTGGATCCAGGAGTGGTGGAGGAGAGTTTTGTAAGGGGCAGCAAGGTCATCAGGGAGGAGCATCAGGGTGCAGGTAGGGCTGAGAGTATTTTCAGCATGGTCAGCACTGGCTAGAGCCCACCTTAGAGCTTGGTGTGCTTGTGTGGTGGAATTGGGAATGTCCACCAGTGAGCCCCCAGTCCAGATGGTAAGAAAGGGGTCTTGGTTGGAGCCAAAGAGCTGGTCAGCAGGGCTGGTAGAAGAGAAGCTGGTGAGGCTTTGGTCGTAGCTAAGAGGATTGGAGGTACGATGGTGAGTAATGCCCAGGGCAGCTGCTGCTTGGTAGAGGAAGGGAGACAGAATGTTAGTGGCAGCAGGAGCAGCTCTGTATCTGGTGAAGAGGGCAGCTAGGTCAGTGTGGTATGTTCCTCCTTGGGTCAGTTGGTTCCATTTGGTTGGGTAGTGATTTTTAAAGTGGTCATAGTTTTGTTTAAGAGAGGTGAGCCTGTCGTTGGGAATGTGCCCAAGACAGTGACCTGTGGGGTTATAAAGATATGAAACGTTGGTATGCGTGTGTGTGGATTGGCAATCCAGAGTAGTGAGGATGCCTGTTTGTATAATGTAGGCTGAGGGTGGTTGAATGTCCCAGTCTGGGTGTCTGTCGTGTGTGTCAATTTTCAGAAGTTTGTGAACAAGGTTGTGGTTGTCAGCATTAAATCCTGGGGAGGTGGCCCATTGGCCTTGTTGCTGGAGGTTAGTGAGGTGGGTGTCCTTCCTGGGATTTAGGTATGTGGTTATCGGAGGAGTGGTTTTAAAGGTGTGGGTTAATTGGTCATATGTTGGTTGTCCTACCAGTTCAACAAGGTGAGCCGCATGGTGAGATTGAGGCTTCCAGTGTATGGTGGAGGTAGTGGGGGTGAGAGATGTGCAATGGTGGATGCTGTATCCCATGCGTGTGTAGGCGTTGATATGGTCGTTGTGCATGATGGTTGGGGCCCATTGGACGTGGACAACGGTGGTGGTGGCATGTTTGTCGTCGTTGTAAGAGCGCTTGCCCTGCCAGCTCGTAATGTGCAGGGCTCTGTACTGAGATCCGTAAGGAAGGTGAAGCAGGCGCGCCGGTGGTGCAGGTGCGCTGCTGGCTGGGAATGTCATGGCCTCGCGGATCCTGTCAGGGTGCGAGGTGGAGGTTATTTTATATGCGCGGTAGAATTTGGAGGAGGAGGAGTGTCGGATCCAGGATTTGCACAAGTAGTGGCGCGCTGACCAGGTGGCGTCACTGTTGGGGCAGCCCCATGCTTGGTGCGCGTGACTGCCTGCGATCTGCGTGGGCCACGCCCACCATTGGTTTCCTTCCAGGTCCCCAGTGGGGTCCGCCTCGTAGTCTGCATCAGTAACGGAGGCGTGAGGTTGGTAGCGCTGGGTAAGTGGGGTGGAGGATTCGATAGGAGCAGGAAATTTAACGTTGTCTGTCGTGTTCTGCGAAATTGCGTAGCCAGGCGCAAGTTGCCTGTGGGAGAGGGGGAGTGGGTCAGAGTGAGTTGGAGGAGTGACGGTTTGGAAGGAGGAGAGGTGTGCGGTGAGGCGGTTCAGGGATCGTTTGTGGTGTTTAGTAATTTTGTGTGAAGTAATAAGAGAGAGGTCTGTAGTGCTGATAAGATGAGTTCCCATGGGGGTGACCAGGTCGTGGTATGAGTAGATGTCCAGGTCGTGAAAAGGAGTCATTAGTGAGACAGGGATTGCCTGTGGTGGAAGAGGGAGAGAGTGTATGTTAAGTTTGTCAAGGAGTTCTGTGTCATTCCAAGAAATTATTATGTCAGATTTTTTAATAATTTCCAGCTGGCGGGCTAGGGACATATATTTAAGTTGCTTGCTGGAGAGAGAGAGAGGATCTAGAGTGGTCATGGTGGAGGTTGATTTTTCAAGAAGAGCCCTGGTGAGAATTCCCAGGTGACCTTGGTCGTTCATGGACTGGGTGAGGGCTGTTGCAGTAATCTGAGTATATTCAGTGAGTAGAGAAGGCACCCCTAGTCCTGCCTCTGTTTTAGGGAGGTGGAGTGCTCTTGTTGGAAAGGATCTAGGAAGGGAGCAGCAGAGTTTAACTGTTTTTAATACTGCTCTGTCAATGACATGAATGTCGGTTAGTGAGAAGGGAGCTACTATCATGGGGTATTTAATAGCTGCTCTGACACATTGTGAGATTATTCGTAGACATTGAGTGGGGGTTGCCCTATTTTTAGCTTCAGTGAGGATACTCAAGCCTTTGTTGTGGATGGTTTCAATAGTAGAGTGAAGTTGAGTTTTCCAATTTAAGGTGAGTGAGATGTGGACCCCCAGGTATTTATAGGCTTGGTCTGGCGGCTGGTAGGTAGCATAGGAATTACCTAGAGGAATTTTTTCTAGCCTTTGTTTGAGTGTGTTGTTGTGAGTAGGTTGTGAGGGGTGTGATTTGTGGAGTATGCCACTAACCACACATTTAGTGGCGTTAAGGGGAATGCCCGACCAGATACTAAAAGTTTGAACTTTACCACATTGGATGCGAAGGTCCTCTGAGCTGCCGGTTAGGACGGCAGTGTCATCAGCATACCCCAAGCTGCTAGTGTGGTTTTCATCTGCTATTGTGGAGGGTAGGGATGCTGCTCTGTATCCTCGTCCTCCAGAACGGAGCCATCTGTGTAGGGGTTCTAGAAAAATAATGAAGAGTAAGGGGGAGAGAGTGTCCCCCTGGATAGTGCCCCTAGTGATGGGGATAGGGGAGCCAGATGTATTGTTAAGGAGGATATGTGTAGCAGAGTTTGTGTAAATTCCTTTAATTGTATCTATAGTATCATGGGTATAACCCAAGCTGTGCATAATGCAGAGAAGTTTTTGGTGATCAATCATGTTGAAGGCAAAGCTAAAGTCAAAGTAGGCAGCATAAAGGTCCTGGTGGAAGAGGGCAGCATCCTCAGTGTTGTGGAGTAGGGTCAGGAGTTGTCTATAGGTACTTTTGTCTTTTCTGAAACCCTCTTGGCAGGCACTTAGAATGTGATTGGTTTCAGAGTAGGTAGTAATAGTGTTGGTAACAAGAGAGGTCCAGAGTTTGGCTACAGCATTGTTAAGGCCTATTGGCCTGTAATTTTGGGGTAAGCAAGGATCTGATTTTTTGTAGAGCATGACTGTGTGGGAGATTTTCCAGCAGTCTGGTGTTTCTCCCAGGATCCATACTAGCTGCATGAGTTTGTGTATGGTGAGGTGCATTTCCTGTGGGAGGCACATAAGTAGTTCATTAGGTATGCCGTCTGGGCCTGTGGCTTTGTTAGTGGAGAATTTCATGATGCAGTCATCATAGGTGGTTGAGGAGGAGAGATAGGTGTAAGGGGAGGCAGTGGTTTGTATGGAATTGGCTGGAGTTTCAAGGTGGTATTTGTCTGTGTGTGTTTCCCATGGAGGGGGAGTGGCATGTCGGGTATAATCATCTAAGATGGGTGGTGTGGGAGGTGACATAAATTTACCCATGTGTTTGGTCAAAACTTCCAGGAGACCCTGGGTACTGGTGCTAAGTGTGTTCGAGGATGCGTCCAGAAGGGCAGTGGGTGTGTGTGTGTAGTTTTCAGGAGAGAAAATATACCTGTGAGTTTGTCGTGCTTGTGTGCTGAGGCGGCGTCTGAATTTCTTGATGGAGGCAGTTGCTCTCTCCTCTTTGAGTGCTGCCTGCATGTGACGTAGTTCTGTAATACTTTGTTGAATATCAGCAGTTAGAGAGAGGCAGTAGTCAGGGAGGAGTAGGTTTTGTAGGTGTTGTTGTATTTTGATTTTAGTGGTAGGTGAGTATGTACCTGCCGTATGAGGTGTGCTTCTGAGCTCCATGTATTGCTGTTGGTCAAGGTGAGTGGAGGCTGTTCGAAGTGCTTTAATGTGTTTAATATGGTAGTTAAGACGTCTGTAAGTTTTAGCAGTTTGTCTGGGCAAAAAAATGCCTGGTGTGCTAGACTTAATGGGGCAGATGTCAGTCATGATGGAAAGAGCTTGGTGTAAAGTGATCATGAGATGATCTGCCATGCTGTTAAGATTTTATGGCATGGTGGCTGTGAGTTCTTGTCTAATAGATTGGATGTGTGCAGATGTTTTATCTTCTCCCAGTAAAGTTTGTGCTATAGTCCAGGCTTTATTTATGTTGATGTGGCTGTGTTGAAATTGATGGAGAAATTTATTTGAGATAGCCTCTTTGGCTTTGGCTATGTCCTGTTGCTTGAGAGGGAGTTGCAGTTGGGGTGTTGGATTGTGAGGTGGTGTGTCCAGGTTGGGAGGTGGAAAGAGAGAGGAGGTAATTTGTTGTTCCAGGGTCAAATGGTCAAGTGTGTCTCCCATTTGGTGTGTGGTTTCTGTCACCATGTTGCAGGTGGAGGGTTGATGAGAATGATGTCATCTATCCTGCTGCTGTAGGAGGTGTTGTCTGAATAAGTATGGGGACGTGGAGATGGTTGGATGTGGATTGAATATTTATTAAGATGCTGGTAGTGAGGCTGGTCCTCCAGATGATGGACTGTGTTGCTTCTATCAGTGAGGTAGTAAGCTGCATTCCAGTCTCCCCCTGCAATATAGTGGCGAGAGGGGTTCTGGGATATGATGTGGTGGATGTGTTCATAGATGCGGGCTCTTTTGGCAGGATCATTGCAGGGCATGTAGACACCTAGGATGTGAGTGATGTTGTTAATAGTTTGATGAGTGAGGTGACCAGCTATGTCAGTAGGGATTTCATGTTTAATTAGGTGTGCAGTAAGAGTCTTTTTAATAAGTGTGATGACTCCAGCTGAGCGGGTAACAATGTTGTCTGCATTGGTAGCTTGCTTAATGGTTTTGCTGCTGTGATGAAAGTGGTAGTCAGAGAGGTCTTGTTTGATCATATTAATTATGCCTGTATTGTTGGAGGTGAGTTTTGTTTCGGTGAGAATAGCAATGTCAGGCTCATTAGTTCGAATATGGTCATAGAGTGTTTCCCAGGATGAGAAAATGCCTCTGCAGTTGGAGGTGATAATGTTAGTGAGATAGAGTGCAGTTTGCTGTTGTTGAACAGGATATGAAGTAGTATGAGTAATTTTAATTCTTTTCGTTGGAAGGGTTTTGGTGGTGAGTCTGGAAGGAGCAGGTTTCTTGGTAGGAGGTTCTGCCCCAAAAATTCTGCATTGGCGAAACTTAGTGAAGTCAGGAAGGACAACTTTGCCAGGTGTAGGGAGAGGTGTGTTGTGCATCTGGTGTGTGCAGGGGTGTGAGCGTTTGGTAGTTAAATTATTTATCTTTGTAGGAGATGTTTTTTGTTTTGATCTGGGAGGTTCCTCATCGTCAGAGACTAAGTAAATAGTTTCTGTGGGGTCTTTTTGATTTAAAGAGGGGGAATCTATGGGATCTTCTTGATCTGATAGGGTGGAGTCTAGGAGATCAGAGAAAGTTAGATCTGAGGAGTTATCCTGATCTGGTAAGTTGTGATCTGTGAGTTCTGCAGGCCATGGGGAAGTTATGTGGTCCATACTGTGGGGAGAGTCAGGACGGTTGTGAGTGGGTGTGGTGTTACTAGTAGGGGAGATCATGTCAACAGTCTCCCTAGTAGGGTGGCCTGGTGTGTGGTTAATTTCTGGTTGAAAAGGGTGTGAAAGGAAGGAGGGTGATGCTTTGGTAAGAGTGTAGATGTGCCCTTGGAGTTTTATCCAATCTTGTGAGTGGAGAAGACTAGGGCCGTTGTGTTCAGAGTTCATGTCCCACCACTTACCATTAATTTGCTTAATGGTTGTAGCATGTCCATATCCACAGTTGTAGTGGAGGATAAACCTTGTGCAGCTGGGAGGAAGCCGAGATAAAATTTGCTGTTTAGTGCTGCCAGGCATAACTCCTGCAGAATAGTTCTCAGATGTGTCTTCAGTTGTTGGTGTAGTAGGGGGAGGATGGGATGGAGTATATGTTTGTGAGTTCCTGTGGCCAGTGAGAGAGCCTAAGTGAGATTTCCTGTTAGCCAGGTAATAGTTGACTAAAGGGATTGTGTAGTTACCGGTTAGTTTGTTGAAGTAGCAACGTTCTAGATCCCACTCATGTTGAGTGTAGTTAGTGACGTGTGTGTTGAGGTTTATGGAGAACTGTAGGACCTCTTTGTAGTCAAGGGCCTTGTATCCGAGGTAGGCGTTAATAGAATGAACTTGACAGTGACAGTCTATTTGGGGTTCCCAATAGCTAGAGCTGTTTACAGGAGTGGAACGAAGTCTGGAAGTAGGTCTACCTCCCCTAGGAGCTGTATCCCAGGTATGATGAGTCAAGGTTCTAATGTCCTGAGTACAGGATTTCCTATTAGGTTCACAGCTAGAATTCTGCTTTGCAGAGTAGTTCAGAAGAAGGAAGCTGTTCACGATTGACTTATCAATAGTGAGTGTACTCTGTACTGATGTCAATAGCTTGGTACACCCTATGATCCAACAAGTAGCCATAAGGAGAGGGACAATCAGAAGAGTGCTATAGAAGTCTATGACTAAGAAGCAGGGGATGTAGGACACAGTTGTCCAAGGTTGATTGTAAAGTTGGTTGTGAGCATAAGGACTTGCAGCTTCGTTATTGGTTAATTTTTTCGGGAAGGACAATGCCGTGAGGGGCACATCGGGACTTGCACCCACGCCATGGGAGGCTGTGTTAATCGTCAGAGACGATGATGCCACGAGGGGCACATCGGGACTTGCACCCACGCCATGGGAGGCTGTATTAATCGTCAGAGACGACAATACCACGAGGGGCATATCGGGACTTGCACCCACGCCGCGAGGGGCGGTATTAGTAGCTGTGGGAGGCTTAGGGAGTATGGGGTTTCGAAGATGGCCAATGGGTGTATTGTTGAGATGTTTGCAGTTTGTAAGGTAGTGCGGTGTGGTAGTCAGGGGAACGAGGTATGCGGCGGTGTGGTGGGAAGGTGGGGAAGCGAGGCGGGATTGAGCAGCTTGTTTCTCGCGGCGGTTCGATTTCCTATCGATCTTACCTTGTTGCACCCTGTTTTGTTGAGCTCCCATTGAATACATGCTGGTGGCTGGGTAGGTGTTAGGTGCAAAGAAAGATAAAGGAGTGCGGAGATAGGCTGTTGAAGCGGCGGCTCAATTCAGGCAGTTGACGAGAAGAAGGGCAACGACAAGGTGAATGGCAGAGTTCGTGGTAGGAGGATTTCGTCTGTCTTGCTTGTTCCGGATATTTTTTGATTGAGTAGGGTTGGGATGATTTTTAGGTTTAGCAGAATTTGGTTCAGAATGAGTCCTAGGTAGATTCTTGGAGCTTTTGCTCTCTGCCCGGAAGCGGCCTGTAGGATCTTGTTGTCCAGGTTGTCCATTGAAAGGTGAGGATATTTTAATTTTGGGGTGATCTGTCACTTTCGCAGATTTGGTTTTGAGTTTGTGGACAGGGTTCCAAGCACTGGCGTTGGGGGCTTCGCATTCCCCTACCTCCCTCCTGCGGGCAATCTGCTCTTGGACTTCTCCAAGGTGCTTCTTGCCCGGAATCGGGATGCTTGGTCGCCGGCAGTTGTTATTGATCATTGGGGAGGAGAGGGGGGTTAGAGAATTCGGCAAATCTGGTTTGAGTGGACATCTCAAATCAGGAAAGTGCGCGAATTGATGATCATTGCAAAGCCTAGCGTCGTCGCATCCCGATTCCAGTCTCCGCTTATGCGGAGGAGAAGTAGCGCCTACGAAATGTGCTTCGGAAAAAGTGACCTGTCAGGGTCAAAAAATTCAAAAAAAAAAATCTACATAAATAAATTATTACGGTAAAGGAGTGATGAAAATCACGGGACAAGGGCCTGGAGCGAGCGGAGAGGCATTCAAGCTTTTGCATTGTTGGAAACAAGGGTGCAGCGCCCTGCATGGAGTCTTCGGAACCTGGCTGGCCGGGTGGGGTAACGCTATGCGCAAGTGCGTGGCACACGTCATCGGCGTTGCAGCCTCGCAACCCTTGCCTGGCTGGCACTACCACGTGGGGCAAGACTTCCGATCCCGCCTACGGCTTTCGTACAAAGAGGGGTACTGTGCTAACGGCTTAAGCCGTTGGTTTAAACCAGTCAAGCCGCGGCTTGACTGGTTTCGTGGCAAGGCACGTGTCAGACCTGTCCCAGATCGAGTACGTGGCTCGACGATCTGACGCATTGATCGCTGTCCAGCCTGTACGTACCGGGCACGCGTGACGCACTCGCCCATCGCGTCCACACTACACCAGCCTCCAGCCGGCATTGTATTTCAAAGCACTACAGCGCAACACTCATGGGCTAAACTCCCACACATATTAATACTTCAGACTGCCGCGAGAAATTATAGCATTATACAATTAAATCAAATTAAAACAAATTGAATAATCAAATCAAATTAAATCAAATTAAATCAAATTAAATTAAATCCATTATCGCTTATAGCATTTTAATTCGGGACGCGCCTCCAGGCGCCCTATATTTCGAAAGCCGCATTTCCCACACAGTAGTGGGTGAAATAGAGTATTCAGCCGCGCGACGTAAGATTCCGCAGGACGCATTCATATTTCAAATACCCGTAAACCCCCGGGCAAAACCAGGAGTAACCACCGCCAGTGTTTTCCCAGCAGTACTGTCCTGTCCGGTATAAAATCAAGTGCACAGTCACTGGGGGCACTAAAATCTTGGTGCCCCAAGCTGCTGAGCCTTGATCTTAACCAAATTTCGAGTTGCGTCGAGATTCCATCCCGCAGTTCCCGCAAAAAGATCGAAGATGGCGCACGGGCCTCCGATCAAGGCTCGCTCTGAAAAGCTACACCGTAATCCCAACCCATCGCAAGATGAGTGGGCAACGGGAGTTGCATTCATCGACCTATCCTATAGCTCCTGCTGCCCCCAAGACCTCCAATCCTCTAGCGCCTATGCCGCTGGATTCCCTCCCAGCCAGATCGAGAAGAAAGGTGAGAGTATCGAGTTCCTTCCCTCTCCCCCTCTGCTCCGCGTCTCGTAGTCGACCATCGCGATCTCCTTCTTTGCCTTCCTTTTCTGCTCAGTGCCTTTGCACAGCAGCCCTGTTCGCCTTGAAGTTTGCGTCGTTCAGCTTTTGCTAGAATTTGTCTTCCTACAGTACCCACTCACATTCATAGCTGCATTCAAATCACAACCCTTTGTGGGAGACTGATGGTTGAGATGTTCCAACCCCATGACTTGGAAGACAGGGAAAAGTGGTTCAACTCAACTAGAACCAAGCTGAATATAGAGAGATGGCAATACTGGGCAGATAAATTAGGTGTCCCTTGTCCTAGGTTTCTAGTAGACACTTCCTTCACTGGGGTAAATGGTTGTATGAGCAAGTTACCTTGATCACTCACCACCCCTGAAACAACCCTGTGACAGGTAAAAAATAGGTAGATGGATAGCTCTTCCCCAAAGGTCACACCCTTGGGGATACCTGCACTATCCATGTTTGATGCCCTATACCCTGTCACCACCTACCATACCACTTACAAGGCACAGGCTTAAATCCCATAGATATTTAAATGGTAACATAGCTGATATGACCAGTACGGCCAGCCAATGGTGTGAAATTGAAATTGAAATTGTTACATCCGTGTAATACCGTTACTCACAGGACGTGAAGTTAAGGACACCATAGCGTAAGCCGGAGCTAGCCATAGTCACCGTTAATGGTGTGATATACCCCCTAATTAAGGGAAATATCACACACAAGAGCTAAAACGTTACAAAGTCCAGCCTACACTTTAAATAATTCTAACAAGGGCACACTAATAAGTGACCTGGAGTCTGGGACAAGGCTCTGGAGCTGGAGTGGCATGAGTCGGTAGTGGTACATGTGCACAATAGGTGTCCTGGAACTCGAAGCTTGCATGATTTGCTTGCAGCACTGGGCACATAGACTGGCAGGAACGTCAGCCTTGTGCTACATGGATAAGGTCCAAGCTGTCTCAGCTGTGTATAAGGGGGGTTCCAGGATATCACGCATCAGGGATGATAACATCCCATTATTGGCATCAGGAAAAACTGTGGATCTCCTATATGCTTGGGTGGCCTCACCCACTGACACACTTTGCTTGTGATCAGACCTGCCCAGAAGCTTACCCCTTTCATATCTTCCTCCCACCCCCCATAGGATGTACCATCTACCAAGGCACCAAGGGAAGGATGCTTAGGTGCACCAGCTGCAGCCAGCACAGCCACCCCCAGTGCATCAGCTTGGGCAGGAATGCCATGTCCTGTGGTACATTCAAGTGCTCAGCCTGCACACTATAAGAGTGTCTCTCCACATCACTAGCTTCCAAGGCCAACAAGGGCCAGGGGGTTAGGGATGTTGGAGGGCTCTACCTTGCTTGGCTGTACGGAAGCTCACAAGACACTTATGCAAGTGATCTTAAGCGACACCAAGTGCATGGCTGAAGTTACTTGCTTACTGAGCAGAGTGCACTCCCTCCTGACCCCAAGGAACAAGTGCCTTTGATGCTAGTTAAATCTGGTCATGGGTTGGGCAGCAGGTCATAACTAACCTGCCACCATTACAACCATGTCAGCACTAGCCGAATGGCACAGGCCCAAGGGACTGGACCCTTCGCACTCTGGTTTCCAGTGTTGAGGGACAGATCTCTAAGGCCTTTAGGGTGTTCCAGGGCCTAAGGGAGTTGCATCTGGCAAAGAGGGCAGTGTTGTAAGTCCCTCATGTTTAAGTGTCTGGAGACCATGAGGAAGCTGAAAACCCTGCTGCCCCACATGGAGGACGTGTTTACTAGAGATGCAGCTTGGCTAGTGATGGGTTTCTTTGACCTCCTTAGGAGGAGTGAGCTTATTGCTCTACTTTTGTTAGTGTAGTCCCCCCTTCTTTCAGGTCAGGCTTTGTCCTATCGACTGAAGTCTTTTCTCACTGCTATTGCACACTCTCACCCAAACTGGACATAGATCCAGCCAGGTTTGCCATGCACAGCCTCATACGGGAAGGTGTAGTAGCAGCTTGGGCTAATGGGGCACTTCTAGAGACTATTAGAACTCAAGGTAGGTGGAAATCAGTTGCCATTAAGGCATATGTGATCCCAGACCTCTCGGTCAAGTTGAACTTTGCCTCCAGCCTCTGAGCCTAGCTTTTCCTTTCCCTCTCTTTTCTCTTGATACCCCGTCACTTAGCCAAGCCTGCTGTCCTGTACATGCTCCTTACTCCTACACCTTTCCCCCAGTCCCCCTTTACACTCCTTTCCTTTACATAGTGGGACTGATTCTTATTATCCTGAGGGCACGTGTGTGTGAAATTGCAGTGACTCTTGCATATGGTAGTAGCACAAAGACAGACCTGAACAGTCTGGACTTACAAGCTAGATAGTGCAGTTGACTTTATTTAATGGTAAAAGCTGATAAGACCAGTAAAGCCAGCTAGTGGTGTGATATACCCCCTAATTAAGGGAAATATCACACACAAAGCTAAAACTTTACAAGGCCCAGCATACACCTTAAATATGTCTACTAGCACTTGTACCAATGGGGGCCCCATCTGAAAGATCGCTGGACCTCTCGTGCAGTGTCTCAATGTCCAGCAAGGAGGCCCCCATACTTTTGCACATATAAGTACTGACAATGATGAAGCCTGCATGTGCTTAATTTCCTCAACCCTTAAGGTTAAATTAGATGTATTGGAAATATGAAAAAGCAACTGTAAGGAATCTGAGTCAACCGTCTGAATTGAGGGATTCACCTGTCAAAAATGTCTTTGTTTGTTTGTTTGTTTGTTTGTTTGTTTGTTTGTTTGTTTGTTTGTTTGTTTGTTTGTTTGTTTGTTTGTTTGTTTGTTTGTTTGTTTGTTTGTTTGTTTGTTTGTTTGTTTGTTTGTCACAAAACACAATTTGCAGGTTTTGCTTCAAATCAAAAAAGAACGAAACATTATATCAGATATAACAATTATAAGACTTAGTGACACCGGACATAATCTCACGAGACCACATATGAGCATCCCAATTCAGGAAAAGTAGCTCAGGTTTGTGCTTTTTGGGCCCAAAGCTACAATTATTGAATAACGTTTTTCAACATTTCAAATTCGTACCATCCAAACATGTTCGCATACATTAGTTTGGGAGCAGAATTGTTATCAACAAATCGAGGCAATAACATACAAGCATTTAAATCCACGTTCCATTCCTTGGGCACTTGCGTATTATGAGCTCAGGGAGCTCACCCTCCCAGGCCCGTGCGTGGGGAAAGGGGTGGGGTGGGGGGACGGGAGGGGGGCGCGGCGCCCCCCCTCAAACAACACAATCTTGGGACTTCACATCATTACTAGTCTTGCGTACGTCCATAAGCAACAGCCTAACGTTTAACCAGACAACTCCATGACTGTCGCGCACGTCCAGAGCTTGCAATTGAGCACGTTCGAGCTTTGTGCTGCGACCTAACGACCTCCACACGTTCGACGATCTGCGGTACTGGGACAGCGTGGCAACATGGCGGCGACACCGGCTGGGACACGTGGGCCACGCCGTCGCGCACGTCCTTACCTTACAATTGAGCACGTTCGAGCCTCGTGCTGCGAGCTAGCGACCCTCCAAACATTCAACGATCTGCCGTACTGGGACAGAGTTCCTTACAAATAGGCGCAGACTAAAGCCTGGGAAATAGGCGTAGATTTCTTGACGCTACGAGCCAGATTCCTGACCTGGGCGACCAACATCGGCTTAAATGCTGAACTGTCACCGGACTGGCAGGGTTTCATTATGTGGGGGAAATGCGGGAGAATTTGAAAAAGGTCGCAGGCGAGTTTCGTTGGAAAATCAATACTAAAGAATGGCACTACTGTACGAACTCGCACAACGCCGATCAGATGTTCCCTTTTCTCTTTTGATTCTCCGATCTTCTGCTCTTCTTCCCTTTTCTCTTTCCTTCAAGCAAACCATCATTCTATATATTTTCTTTAACGGAAACAATTGAAGAGCGGATGAACACAAATCCAACGTTGTTCCTGCTGCTCCAATTTACATACTCGAACGCACACTTGAAATGGGCGTCGCGTTTCCTCTCCTCGCTCTGGCCCTGCTGTGCTGCGTCCCTGCCGGTTTTAGCCAAGAAGGCAAGAGGCTGTTTGTAACACTGGTGATTTGGTTGCTATGGTGCGCGCTTTTAGAGTGACCTACAATACAACAGTAACACACTAACTGATAAGCAGACGAGTATGGTATTGCTACACTCTGACTAACACAGGTGTACTTCTCTTACTTTATACACGAGTGAACCAGACTGGTCTGCGACACTGGTGACTAATCCCACGTAGGCAGGAAAGATAGGCACGGGGCTTAGATCCGTACTTCTCAAGGGGGAGGGTGTCGTACGTCGACGAGTAGCACGAAATCCGTGCCTACGGCAGGATAGACAGCCGAGCGCTATTACTTGCTCGTACTGCTCAGGGGGCCCTAGCTAATTCCGTCTATGATAGGAAAGAGAGAAACGGCGCTAACACTCGTAACTTTCCAGGGGGAATTAATCTAATTCCGAGCCTAAGTGCGGGGATCAGGAAATAGCCCACTAAGGTACGTACTTCGCAGAGTGTCTAGGATATCTAGGGTAACCAGGGGCTTGGGGGCCGGGACAAGGATATGTCGCTGGAGCCGGGCTGGGGTCTTCAGGGTCTTGGCAAGTCAGGGTCTTGGGTCGCGACAGGGGTATGTCCGACAGGGCGATGCGGGACTCAAAGGCAAACTCACGTAGAGGGAGACGGGGACAGGGACTTGGCACAGGGGATGACTTCAGGTTGACTCAGCGTTACAAAGCGTGAATCAAGACATAAATGAAGAACATAGTTGCGGGTTATCAATTTATAGGCCTCAGCAGGGCGGCGAAACTAGGTTACATAAAACATGGCTTGGCCCTTCAATTGGCGGCGAAACTAGATCTCAGATCGGGACCTTGGACGGACCCCTACAAATGCGACGGAACCTTCGACAAGTCTGCGCCCTAATTACTACTCGAATCTCTCATATCTGACTGTACTGCGCTACGTGCGCGTATCTTTGTGTCACACCCGAATCGTGGTGTAACACTCACCCCCACTACCTCAAGCAAATGATGCCCTCATCATTAGAACTGAACCCTAGGACTAAGCTACTAGGTGAAAAAACAAAAAATATTACATTAATCTAGGCTTGGATCTTGGACTTGAAATCTTGGACTCGGACTTGGATCTTGGAAACTTGGACTTATTACTACTTATCTACTATGTACCGTAAAGTGCAGGTACTTGTATCAGGGTCCTATGCTACTACAACCGTTCTATTTAGTAAAAAAAAAGATTCCTCGGGGGGCACGGGTGAGTACAAAAAAAACTAAATAGAATGTAGTCCACATCAAGGCGCACGCCGGGGGCGTGAGCTGGTGCCAAGTAGGCGGTGAGGGCGCTGGTGTTTGTACCACCATTGTCCTCGTTGTCCTCGCCAAGCTGGTCGTTGAGCAAGGGCAAGGGCGTGACTAAGACTTTTATCGGTCACAAGTTGTTCTCTAGGACAGGGTGTTGTACCTCCGTTCTCATGGATGATGAAACATTTCGCATGAGGTGATCACTAACGGTGTAACTGGCCTGACGGGGTCCCGGATTTTGGAATTGTATATCTGAGGACTTGGATGCCATGGGAGTAGTGACTTGGGAGTGGTTACACGGTAGGGACTTTGTACACCCCAGGACTCATGGCTTGGACTCGTTACACCTTAGGGACTTGGAACACCCTAGGACTGATGGCTTGGAATGGTTACACCTCAGGGACTTGGTACACCGTAGGACTCATGGCTTGGAATCGTTACACCTTAGGAACTTGGTACACCCTAGGACTGATGGCTTGGACTCGTTACTCCTCAGGGACATGGTACACCCTAGGACTCATGGCTTGGACTCGTTACACCTTAGGGACTTGGTACACCCTAGGACTCATGGCTTGGAATCGTTACTCCTTAGGGACTTGGTACACCCTAGGACTCATGGCTTGGACTCGTTACACCTTAGGGACTTGGTACACCCTAGGACTCATGGCTTGGAATGGTGACACCTTAGGGACTTGGTACACCCTAGGACTCATGGCTTGGACTCGTTACACCTGAGGGACTTGGTACACCGTAGGACTCATGGCTTGGACTCGTTACACCTTCGGGACTTGGTACACCCTAGGACTCATGGCTTGGACTCGTTACACCTGAGGGACTTGGTACACCCTAGGACTGATGGCTTGGACTCGTTACACCTCAGGGACTTGGTACACCCTAGGACTAATGGCTTGGGCTTCATGTTGTTGCAAGTGCAGATCCAGGTGTTGCTAGTCTGTCTTAGGGTCATGGTTCTTATGTTACATGTTGTTCTTGGGGTCCAGGTTTTCTTTGGTTCCAAGTTGTTACATGTTTCCCAAGGCTAGGCGCCGGTTGTGCAAGGTCTAGGTCCAAGTTGTCCCACGTCCATTTCCAAGTCCAAGTTGCTCCATGTCCATGTTGTGGCCTGTCCGAGGTGTCTGATGTTCGCTGTAGGATTGAACGTAACGGATGGGAAATCCGTGTACCTTTGGCTAGACTGCAGATGGGCATGGACTGAGACGGTTCCTGGAATAGAATCCTCGTGTGTTGGGGTAGTAGCTGCGAGATAACAATTTCCAACCGTTTGACTATCTGCTTGTACTAGCCCCTCTTGTTGTCCCCTCCACAGCCCCCTAAGTTGTTGTCGTTGTATGGTCCATGGCAATTTCTTCTGCAACGGAAACACCACAGGATTCATGTGATCCATGATGAATCAAGGGGGGCTAGAGGCAAGGAGCGGAGGGGAGTGTAACGTTGACCAAGGCTGGTAGACTCGTAGCCCTAGCTCGGCTTGTAGTTCTAGGGCTCTAGGTAATTTCATCATTATTTTTATGTTAATGATATCTAGCTCCATGCGTCTCTGTAGGCCATGAGACTTGGCCGGGGGCTTGGTTAAGGCGAGAGGGCTGCGCGCTACCGGCACGGGCCAGAGAGATGTCTAGCACTTCCGTATATTCTCCCGTGGACTGGCTGGCGAGCGCAGGCGTAGACTACGCCGCGTAGTAAGCGCCGCGTAGTAAGCGACTGGTAGTCAGAGGGGTGGCCACGTGATAGCGGTTGGCCTTGAGTCACTCCAGGGGTATTGCTTCCAGGGGTACGAAAACTGTCACGGATAGTAAGCGTCCATAGAGAAAGGGACGATCACGTGATTTTTGCTCTTGGTCTCAAGTGTCTGCAAGGGTATCGTTTGCAGGGGGACAAAAATTGTCACGGGTAGTAAGCGCAACGTGTTGGGAAGATCACGTGATATGCGCTTGGTCTCGAGTGACTGCAAGTGTAAGGAGAGGTGCAGGGAGGCCTCGCGAGCGTGTGGATCGGACCAGACTACCGAACCAAGTGTAACACTGGTGATTTGGTTGCTATGGTGCGCGCTTTTAGAGTGACCTACAATACAACAGTAACACACTAACTGATAAGCAGACGAGTATGGTATTGCTACACTCTGACTAACACAGGTGTACTTCTCTTACTTTATACACGAGTGAACCAGACTGGTCTGCGACACTGGTGACTAATCCCACGTAGGCAGGAAAGATAGGCACGGGGCTTAGATCCGTACTTCTCAAGGGGGAGGGTGTCGTACGTCGACGAGTAGCACGAAATCCGTGCCTACGGCAGGATAGACAGCCGAGCGCTATTACTTGCTCGTACTGCTCAGGGGGCCCTAGCTAATTCCGTCTATGATAGGAAAGAGAGAAACGGCGCCAACAATCGTAACTTTCCAGGGGGAATTAATCTAATTCCGAGCCTAAGTGCGGGGATCAGGAAATAGCCCACTAAGGTACGTACTTCGCAGAGTGTCTAGGATATCTAGGGTAACCAGGGGCTTGGGGGCCGGGACAAGGATATGTCGCTGGAGCCGGGCTGGGGTCTTCAGGGTCTTGGCAAGTCAGGGTCTTGGGTCGCGACAGGGGTATGTCCGACAGGGCGATGCGGGACTCAAAGGCAAACTCACGTAGAGGGAGACGGGGACAGGGACTTGGCACAGGGGATGACTTCAGGTTGACTCAGCGTTACAAAGCGTGAATCAAGACATAAATGAAGAACATAGTTGCGGGTTATCAATTTATAGGCCTCAGCAGGGCAGCGAAACTAGGTTACATAAAGCATGGCTTGGCCCTTCAATTGGCGGCGAAACTAGATCTCAGATCGGGACCTTGGACGGACCCCTACAAATGCGACGGAACCTTCGACAAGTCCGCGCCCTAATTACTACTCGAATCTCTCATATCTGACTGTACTGCGCTACGTGCGCGTATCTTTGTGTCACACCCGAATCGTGGTGTAACACTGTTGCGAGTAGACGGGATCAGACCGAGTTCTGCTGGAACAACCGATGAGGAACTGTGAGTGTTGTTGTGAATTTGCATTGTCCCCGATCGAGGAATGGGATTGGCAGTGTGTGTGCCCTACGGATTGGCGCGAGTGTGTGCGGCGTGCGCAATCTCAACAGAGAACTCTTCTCGGTGCGCGGCGCATTTAGCACCAGAAGCAGCTGCTCGTGTAGTGGCCTTGGCACCAGTGGGCACACCACTCCGAACCCCTGCTATAATAATCGGACGAATGCGATTGGCGAACTCTGCGCACTGCCCATCGATCTGCGTGTCCTGGCGTGATTTCATGTGCACGGCCTACTACGCACAGCGTCCAATCACAGCCTGTCGCAGCGCATATGGTGTTGCATGCACATGTGTGTTGTGGCCATCGGCCACACACATGTCCGCGTCATGTGGATGATCATGGCAACTGTGCACAAGCCACTTCATGGAAATGGGCATGGAAATATGGGGGGGGGGGGGGGGGGGGGGGGGGGGGGGGGGTCCCATCGGTACAATGGGCATATGTATTGGTACATCTGACTAAATGCTTTGCTAGCTTTCATGCCAGGTAGGCTGGCTCGCTCGCACGCGAGTTTGAGCCAAGTAGCTTGGCTGCCCCACGTGTCACCCACGCGCAGGCTACCTCACTCACCCACCTACACTGACTACGTCACCCCTCACTCGCTGGCGAGGGTAGCCGGTAGCCGGTAGCGTGCGCGTGCGGTCCCATTCCTTACTTCCTCGCCACGCGTAAGTGCCATATTGCAAGCCTGACCAGCTGGCTTGCCCGCACGCGATGTTAGGCTAGGTGGCAAACCGAGTTGGCTGCCTCACCTCTCAACCGCGCCCGGGGCCGAAGTGCGGGTGATGCATGTTGGCATGTTGCGAACGGCTCCAGCTGTCCCACCCGCACATGCCGTTTGAGGAGGCCTGCTGGGAATCACACCCTCTGTCCTTAATTGGTTGGTGTGGGCATCAGCATCAGCGCCAGGATAGGCATCAGCATCAAGCCCATCACCATGCCCCCCCCCCCCCCCCCCCCCCCCCCCCCCACACACACACCCCAACCCCAACCCCAACCCAACCCACCCCAACCCCAACCCCAACCCCAACCCCAACCCCAACCCCAACCCCAACCCCAACCCCAACCCCACCACCCCAACCCCAACCCCAACCCCAACCCCACCACCACCACCACACACCACCACACACACACACATGCCCACACACCATCTCCCCTCCCCCAAGCATACATGCCCTCTTTGTTAGGACAGCAGCCGAAGCGGCCAACGCATTTTTGCTGACGTGGAGGTTGGGAATTGGCGCGTTCCCAAATGTTTTTGAAGTTGAAATGTTCCCAGGGGATTCCTTTTTAAAAGCCACACTAATGCTTCACCTCCCGGGTGTGTTAAATAGCCTCAAACTCTGCAGCAGCTGGCTTTGACGGAATGCATACTTTCAGGGATGTTTTGGGGGGCATTCAGCGGGTCATAGGGTGGCCCATCGAAGGGAGTTTAACACACACCCCAAAACAGCAAAGCCTGCCTGGCACCATCGCTTGGTTCCAAGTCATAGTTCAACCTGTCCCCACTGATATTCCAGTTTTCACTTTTTGTTAGCATGATTAAACTACAGTCCATCTACACATGTTTGGCCCCAATGCTGACTGGGTCTTCGGCCGGAGGCTGGTTCATGCTTCAACCAAATCAGGTGAATGGTGGCTGTAGGGGGGCATCAGCAAAGGGGCTAAAATTCACTGTACAAATAATATGTTTACATTTTTCAGAAGATGCAAAATAGAGTGTGGAAATTCCATGCACATCCCCACTCCAAGCATCCATAACGTACTCGCCGCGGTACATATTCCCAACCAACCCTCTGACAATCCTTACCCCACATTCACCTCGGCCACAGGGTGGAGATTTACGGTGTTGGGTTTTCGCCTAATCCTTACATGGGTTCTAACGTTGTCTACATCGGTCCCTACCTTTGCAAAGTGGTGACACGATTGAGCACAGACAGGAAGGTAGGTCAATAACAGGGGCAACCTCACAGTCTGTAAGTGAATGCTTGCATGCCCGGCTGCATGTGTGAGTACCGTTTGTGTCTTCGCATGTGTAAGTGCATGTTTGTGTGTGCAGGCATGTAAGTGCATTTGAGGGAGAGGTCATGAGTGCATGATTGCATGCATATATAAATGTATGCAGCCGTGGGTGGGTGGGTTGGTGGATGGGTGGCTGCGAGCGTGAGTGGGATGGCGGGTGGGCTGGTGGATGAGTGGGCAGGTTGGGGGGAGGGTGGATGTGTGTGTGGTTGGGTGTGTGTGTGTGTTGAAGTGCATTAACGTGCATGGGAGTAAGTACGAGGAACTATATGATTGAGAGTGCGAATGATTGAGTGGGAGTGACTGAGCAAGAATGAGTGAATGGATGTGAGCGAGTGAGAGTGTGTGAGAGTATGTGAGAGCATGTGAGAGCGGGTGAGAGTGAGTGGGAGTGAGTGGGAGTACATGTGAGTGCATACATGGGAGTGTGTGCGAGCATGAGTGAGAAAAGGGGGAAGGAAAGGGGGGGAAGGAGAGGAGAGTGGGAGAGGGGAGGATGTTGATAATGGGCATTTTGGGGGGAGGGGGGAAGGGGAGGGAAGGAGAGGAGAGGGAGAGAGGGGAGGATGTTGATTTGGGCATTTTGGGGAGGGGGGGTAGTGGATGGAGCAGTCATCTCCTCAATGAACCCAACCCACCTGACTGCTTTCACAGATTTCATGCACAACATCTCCTGACGCTGTCGCTGGCCGTTATGAAGTCACGGTGTTGGTCAACAATGGAGACTCTGTTGAAGCTTCTAACTCAGTTAGATTTGATTTTTACGACAGACGAGCACCAAGTAAGTAAGCAATTTTCAAACATTGGGACAGAAGTGTCATAGCACCCGCCCCCAGATGTTGCTTCTCCTGCCTCATACACCACCACCACAACCACCACTACCACCGCAACCAGGACAACCGCAACAACCACAACAACCACAAGGGTACGATAAAAGACAGCTGAATGTGCCCCTATCGAATCCTGAGTAGACCCTAACTCAGATTCCGTCATCCAGCGAGGCACTTTTTCGAATCCTGTTCAACGGTTGACTCAGCAGTTCAGGCGATCGCACAAATTATTCAAAATTCTCAATGGTCATCTGGCGCATTGCCTGTTTGTAATTTATGGGTGATGTTGACTGAGATTCAAAAAGCTGATGTGGGTGGTGTTGGTGTGTCCGACCTACTGCTGGTCATGCTGGGGCTGCCTTGGTATGGAGGCAGCGATATGGGGTTGAACAGGTGAGCTGCTCGGAAGTGCTTCTAACGGATGACGAGTCCTCACCTCCAGAGTGTCGAGAAATGCATGTAAGCGGTTACCTGCAGCCTGTTCTCACTAGTACAGCTCAACTTGAAGACGTCATTCGCAGCTTTGGGCCCAGACTACATCTTGTCCTCTTGCGGCGAGAATGTTGGGAGATTTTGTTGTCTATGCTTAGTATGCTGCCAGATGTCCTGGAAAACGAGGAGACTTGTCTCGAATGATCCCCATACATACTTTGATCCCTTAGATAATGTGGAAATTGTATCCACAGAGGATCCAAGCTACCAAGCTACAACGCCCACTCATCAGAAGTTCCAAGAGTTCTTGATCAACATAGTTGATTGGCGAAGCTCTTAATAGATGATATCTGAAAGCTGGCTGAATACGTCCTAGGCATCCACGTGCCTCCTGTTTGCCAAAATTCGCCTAAGTCCCATAGCCCGAATCTTCTGCCTTGCTCCATCTTTGCTGCCTCACTGGCAAGAGGAATCTGAGTTAGGTTCTAGTCAGGGTTCGATGGGGACATATTCGGCTGTCTTGAATCGCACCCCAACCACAACAACCACGACAACCATCAACCATCACCACCACAAACACCACCACCACCACAAACATCACACACATCACAAACACCCCAAACACCATAACCACCACAAACACCACAAACACCACAAACAACCATTAACACTACCACCACCACCACCACCACAACAACAACCACAACCACAGCCACAACATCAACATCAACCACCACCACAACTACCAAAGCCACCACAACAACCACCACAACATCCACAACATCAACAACAAGCCTGCCTTGTGATAGAGTTGCACTCACACAACCTGTTATACACATTTGCAGGCTTGGCTTTCATTCATCCCAATGCTGGCCCTCCTGGGATGGATGTCAGCCTGTATGGCTACGATAAAGATGATCGAATCATCTCTCAATGTCAGGATTCACAGGTTAGTGTAATTATAAACCCCCGTCACTATCCTCCCATGTAGAGTGATTTGGCTGAAACAGTCAATTGTATTTTGGGCTATCTTTGGTGAAAACGGTGATGGTGGCTCATGCTGGCCCTCACCAGGGTACTTCAAATGGCCCAATTGGCCAGCGCTTTAGCGCACTTGAAAACAAAAAAACTGCGCTTTGTAGCGCAAAAAGCGCAAAAATTGCTTGCTGCGCCCATAGGGGGTTGCAAAAAACTGCGCTTAAAGCGCTGAGGGGGTCAAAAAGTCAACGCTCAAAATCACAAAAGTGCGCGCTTTGAATTACCCTGGCCCTCACATCAGCAATGATACAATCAAAAACCTGCCTTTTGATCTGAAGAGCCTTCATAAGATTTTAAAGATCTTAAAGAAGAAGCCATAATGTGCCTCCGTGCCAGTCATGAAAGCAAGAGGTGTTGTCAGTGGTACACAGTGTACTTTTTGTTTTTTCAATCCCAAAGACCCAATGCTTGGGCTATGGGCCAGAGGCCAGCTTCAAGTTCATCGGAATCAGCTAAAAGGTGGTTACACATATGCTTGGCAAATGCACTTAGTTACGCAGTTCAACAATGGGAGAATGCACCCAAATACCAGTGCATAAGTAACCCCCTACTCCCTCCCACTGCAGGTGAACTGCATTCGTGCTATAAACATGGGAGACAACAAGTGCAAGGTAGCGTCGTCAAACAGAGACTTCTTCCAGGACTATCCAGCTTTTCCACGTCTTTTGTACGGGAACAAATTCCAAATCAACTGTACCATGCTTGATTCGTCGGTGAGTATCCCCCCCTGGTCCCCCCCCCCCCATACACACACACACACACACACACAACCCCCACCTCAACTCCTTTCAGCCTCACCACGAACCCATCCCAAGCTAACTTTAGGCAACCCCAGCTTACCTAGCCAAGCCCAGCCCAAGTTTATTTAAAAAACCTTAAACCCAGCCCAGCCTAAACAAGCCCAAACAAGCCCAAGCATGCCCAAACAAGCCCATCCCAGAGTTTACCCTCAGATCAGACCAAAACCAAAACCAAAACCAAACCTAACCCCCCCAACCCCCCAAACTCACCCTCCCAAACTCGAACCCCCTAACTCAAGCCCCTGAACTCAAACCCCCAAACCCCAAACCAAACCCCCAAACCAAACCAATCCCCAAAACACACACACTATCCACCACCACCACCACCACCACCACCACCACCTTCTACTCTCCATGTACCATGCCCCATCCCTTCCTTCTGCCCTACCTAGGATTTGGGCGATATACCAGGCCAGGTGGCAGGTAGCTCCAATGCGTCAGTCCAATTCAGGGGGAGTTACCAGGGATCCACATCCACTATATCCCCCTATGAGTACAGTACTGATGCCAAGGGCATTCCATACATGTTCCAACTCTACCCCATAATACACTCGGTGATGCCAAGTCGCGGTTCAGTTGCTGGTGAGTATATTACAATTATTTGTATAAATACTTTAGTAGCAAATAGCTGCATATTATTGCATACATAATTAACAAACTATATAATATAGCATATAGCCAATATATTATATATTTATTTATATAAATGACTGCGACCATGCTTTTTGTATGTGTATATATGCATGATATATGTGCACAATTTACGTATATAAACAACTGCGACCATGTTTTTGTATACTTATGTAAACAAATCATGGTCACAGTTGTGGTGGTGTGTGTAACTGACTTTACTGTCTTTCTGCCCAGCCAAATTTCCTTGTATACTCGTTCCTGCATCAACTTCTGCATTATTTAGCTTCCTGCAAATTCTACCCACTGTGACTTCCGCCACCTGCACAGTCTGCCTGTTCCGCATCCCACCTGATTCTACATTTCTTTCCTGATTTCACCCACCTGGTTATATATATATGTATATATATGTATATATGTATATATGTATATATATATATATATGTATATATGTATATATGTATATATATATATATATATATATATGTGTGTGTAGAGCAGTTTTATTTATTCAGATTTGTTGTCTTTACCGGTTTTGAATGAGTAAACCAGTTAGAATGAATAGAAAAACATACCTGCAAAAACACATGCTTATATATACATGTCTCATTTAGGCTATCCCAAACTATGAATAATCTGCACTTATCCAAGACATGCACCTACATTAATATACATACTTAGCTGACCTAAAGCCAGTTTTGTAAACAATCCACCATGGGCAACTGTACTTTGTTCAGCAATCTGGATTGGTGGATCATCATCTTTTACCAAAACTGGAACACACACAAAAACACTCAAGACTCACTGATTCCCACCTACTTGCTGCCCACCCATGTCTCCTACATGTGGAAACATTGTCACTGTCCACTACTCCCTCACTACTGCCCCCTCTGCCCCACCTGCCTCCTACAGGCGGAACTATTGTCACTCTCCTGGGCCGTGGATTTCCGAACATGGTGGGCGTGATAGGGGACTCCTTGTCAATCACCCTTGCTGGGGGGAGCACATGTGAGGTGATGTCAACCAACTACAGCACTATCGTTTGTAAGACAACCCCTCAGACGGACAACTATACAGTGCCTACGGCCATCAAGGGTGTTTACCCAGGTAATGGGGTGGGTGTGGGGCATGTGTTTGTGTGTGGGGGGTGGGGGGCTGGGGGTGGGTGTGTGCGTGTGTGGTGGGGGATCATTCAAGCAGCTGCAAGTGAAATTTTGTGCCAACGCCAATATAGTAACAGGTATATCAGTTGCGCAGGCAAAATGGCTGAATTTGCGGATTCAGTTGGAAAATCAGCCGAGGTCTGATTTGTCTATTAGCTGTTTGGCTGGAACTTTCCTGTCCAACAATAAATGCATTCCATCTCATGTATATACATTTGCACATGGAGATCCCTTTCCTGGAGACGTACATGCATACAAGCACTAAAACACTTGTTTACAAAAAATGGGTTTGAGCAAATGAGGTCACATGGAGCGGCACTTATTGACAACAGATCCACTAAATTCCTCAGTATTTGTGTCGTCAAATATGTTGCATGTTTGTAAAAGATTGTCGGTATTTTTTTGTCAAAATTCCGCATCCTGCATCCTGTGACCTTGATTGGTTTTGGGACTTTGTTAAGGACTCGAAGGGGCAAAAGCAAGCTGGATGTAAAAAAAAATGTATCTGGCCTGGGAGGTAGCCCACGGATATTCGCCATCCTGCCGTATATTGAACTGCACTAACACAAACGATTGCCAGGATCCAAGCAAGGCTCAGCCACCATAGAATGGTCTTGGCCTGTATTGCATCAGAAGGGAATAAGAAGATGATGTATGAAACATATCCACCCACATTTCCAATCATGTCTCCCACCTATGTTTTCACCCATGGATCCTGCCTTCCAGTTCATTTATTCACACACTGCTTAAATTGCTCCTTGTCCTAACCCCCGTCACTGCCTTTAACTCACATGTTTCTGAAAGCCACCAACCTCAAGACGTACATTGATTTCTGGTCAATAATTCCTCCACAGGTGCTCGTGGTATTGAGTTTGAGTTATACCGGAAAAACGGGATCAACGTCCCAAACCTTCATACCTTGAATGACACGGTGACAGTGGAGAATTCGAATGGCTCCAGGTCCATCCTGACCGGCAGGTGGGAGAATCCTGACGACACCTATTATGAGCACTCTGCTCGAACCAAGGCCTTCTACACAGCTCCCCTCACGGGGAACTACAGCTTCTACATCACGGGGAAAGATGCAGCCACCCTTAATGGAACCTACATGGTATGTGGGTATGAGGGTGTGGGTGGGTGATGCTGTGTATGTGGTGCAGGGGTTGGGACGGGTGGGTGGATGGGGATGAATGCAGGGTGTCGGTGTGTGTGTGATGGTTTAGTTTGGTTTGGGCTGGTCTGGGCTGGTATGGGCTGGGTGAGGCTGTATGCTGTTGGGTGTGGCTGGATGCTGTTCGGTGTGGCTAGGTGCTGTTGGGTGCGGCTGGGTGTTTCTGTGTGAGGTTGGATGCTACTGGGCGATGCTGGGTTAGGCAGGCTAGATGTTTCGGGTCATGGTTGGTAATTATTGGTTGCTGCCAAGCAATGTTTGGCACTGCTCAATAGGGTTGTGGGTTGTGTTGGTGGTTGCCGCTGGTGTGTGGTGGGTGTTGGAAAATGCTGGTGGTTGTTGCTGGTGTGTGCTGCTGGTTGTTGCTGGTGGATGGTGGCTGCTACTGGTGGGTGCTGCTGGTGGGTGGCGGGTAGTATGGTATGGTGCACGTGTCTGTATGCCTGTCATGGGTGTTGATATTTGTGACGGTGATGGTGGTGGTGTTGATACCTGGAGGGACACAACCCTATTTATCAAAATACGTCGGTCTGCTCCATTTGCAGGTTGATGGTGAAGAGGTCACGACAACCATTGTTTCAAGCAACGGTTTGTCTTCGGCTAGCTTTTTCAGTAACAGCTTGCCATACTCTCCAACAGCCGCTATGCCAGTGTCCCTAACATCTGGCCAAGCCATTCTTTTGGAGGTTGCCACAAACATGCGATCTAGCGGTGATTACCAGGTGAGGTTGTCAATGCCCCAAAATAATGAAATTCCTCCCTCCTCCCTCCTCCCCTCCCTCCTCCCTCCTCCCTCCTCCCTCCTCCCTCCTCCCTGCCTCCCTCCTCCCTCCTCCCTCCTCCCTCCTCCCTACCTCCCTTCCTCACTCACTCACTCATCACTCACTCCGCACTCACTCACTCCACTCACTCACTCACTCACTCACTCACTCACTCACTCAACTCAACTGCACTATCACGGATCCCTCCTGCACGATCCCCTCCCGGATCCTCACTCCAATCACTCACGAAGGCAGCAGAGGTCCCTCCCTACCCTCCCTGCCCTCCCGGAAATCCCAAAATGCCCAGGGACTGTCACGGTCAAAAAAAAAGCTCACGCCACAAAGGAAAAAATCACGAAATAAGGGCCCGAAAGAATCCCCTCACGAAGTGAAGACACTATCACTCCCTCACTCACTCACTCACTCACACAGTCACTCCCTCACTCACTCACTCGACCGAATTCACTCACTCACTCACTCACGAAGGGTCACTCACTCACTCACGATCACCTCACTCCGTCAACTGGCACCACGTCACATCACTCACGTCACTATCACTCACTTCACGTCACTTTCCTCGTCACACTCACTCACATCACGGTCGGATCACTCACTCCCTGGGTCCGGGGTGGGGGGGGGGGTGGGAGTAAAGGAGGGATGGGAAAAGGGAACACTCCACTCGACGAGGTCACGAGTCCCTCACGTGCACTCAGCGTCCCTATCACACCAGCCGCATCACGTCACGTCCCCTCACAATCACATTTCCACTCACTCCGCATCACTTCACTCCTCACGTCACTCACTCACTCACATTCACAATCACTCACTCACATCACGGGGGGGAAACTCACGGTTCACTCACTCACGCACTCACTCACGGTCATCACATCACTCACTCACCTCACTCACTTACACTCACTCCCTTCACTCACTCACTCACTCACTCCCCCACCCCCCCACATCAAATAAAGCATACTTATGTTAATTCAGCTGTCCAACATATTCCATGTGGTACTAAAACACAACTCTCATGTTGTTGTGATTGCCTTTGCAAGCCAAACAGCGAGCTGGTTCCCTGGAAACCAAGCCCTGTGTTGTTGCTTTGCCACAGTTGGTTCTGGGGCCCCGTGTGGGACTGGAGCCAGGCTTAATCCCGTGTCCATAAAGACAAAGGAGGGGAGAAGGGGGGGCCCAATACTGTACAATGCAAATCGCTATTACATCTACTCCAGAGTAAGCTTTGAGTACATGTGGCCAAGAGGTGACACCATCATGAACATCAAAGTGGTGCCAGCTTCGTTGGGAGAATCACACTTCTTAATGGATTCCCGTATTGGTGAGTTAGGCTGCTAATCAATTGATCACGAATTTAGCTGTCCAGATGGTTTGTTTTGCTTTAGGAGGCGGTGGTTTGAGGTGGTGTTGATGTGTTGGTGAGGAAGTAAGGGGAAGATATGCAGGTTGGCGGTGTGGAATGTACACACACACATACATGTGCATGCACATATGCACGCACACACACAAACAAACAATGCATACATGCACACGCAAGCACACATAAGTACATGCAAGTACACACAAGCACACACACCACCACAACCACCATACCCCACTCCTTCCCTCTTCTCAGGTTTTACCCTTGCGGCGTCTTCTACGGATAAAGCTGTCAATGTGTCCCTTACCGATTCTGCTGATTATTTTTCTAATCAGTTGCAATATATTTTGGGTTATCGGCCAAAAGTATTCAAGGACCACGCCCCAGACAACTCGTATGTAACCTTCCAGGTGCGATAACAATGAGCCAAACATGTTTGGCCACTATTGTATGTGTATGACTTTCTTTGAACATGCACATGCTGTATTATGAGCATGAACCAAGTGTTTTCAACTGCCTTGCATTATTGTGTCCTACATCCCACACAGACATGCACATGCATGTGCACACACACACTCATACATGCATACATGGGAGCTGCCTAGGATCTGCTCCCCCCTGCTTCCCTCCCTCCTACCCTCCCTGCCTCCCTCCCTGCCCTGTATCCCTGCCCCCCCCCTCTCTCTCTCTCTCTCCCCGATACATACACCCCCCACACACCGAACCCTGCCCTATATGCCCTCCATGACTGCCCACCCTCCCTTCCCTCATTGTGGGATATATTTTATATTTATACACATACATGCATACGGGGGGGGGGGGGGGGGGGGGGCCTGGATGCTGGGTATACACACAAATATTCATGCTAGGGAGATCATGAATTCAGTGGTGCCTAGAACCAAAGAACCATCAGCCCTGGAGCATGTCTAGGCCAGCCTTGGTGGCACCATATGTACCCTCCCCTCCCTCCCCCTGTGCTCTTCTGCCCTCCCCTCCCCCCCCTTGCCCTGCCCTCCCCTGTCCTCCCCTATCATGTCCTGTCCCCCCTTCCCACCCCTGCCTTCACCTACCATGCCCCCCCCCCCCCCCCCCAAACCCAAACCCAAACCCAAACCCAAACCCAAACCCAACCCACCATCCCCCTGCTCTCCCTATCCTCCCCTCCCCTGCCCTACCCCCCCCCCCCCCCCCCTTCCTCCCCTGCCCTGTCCTGTCCTGTTCTCCCCCCCATGTTCTGTTCTCTTCCCCTCCCCTGTCCTCCCCTCTTCCCCCCTGACCTCAAGAAAGTCGAGAGTTTTTGCCGCCCTTCTTTTCGGGAATGTTGATCATGTTGAGGGATGTCATCATATAAATTCACAAGGGTGATTATCTGGCCTGCGACAGGAAATTATTTTCGGAGCCTGCCTCGGGATTAGTTGGGGTGGTCACAGCTCTAAAGGCTTCATTTGACAGGGGTCTGCTTAAGGTAGTTTGCAAAATGTATACATGAAGTGCGCTATCAATTCTGGTGCAGATTAACCTAAGTGATTGTCTGGCATGCGAAAGGAAATTATTGGCTCGGTCTGTGGTTGGGACGATCAGCTCTATAGGCTTCATTTGGCAGGGGGGGTGGGGTGCTTAAGGTAGTTTGCAGAATGTTTGGGCGAATTGCGTGAACAATCTGTGGCTTCATGCGCTGTAGTTGTTTGTTTTTGTCGGTTCGTCATATTTGGGTCCAGCTGAGCCACTTTTCCTCGCGGGTTTACTTTTCCTCACTACCTAACGCTCCCTAAAGTCCTTTAAACACGCACATACACAAACCAACACACTCTTACACGCGCATTGCACCATTTCCTCTTTTTAACCTTTTACTTTTCAATCCCCCTTTGTTGTATCCCTATTGTGAATACTCGCATTTGCACACTCCATGAGTATCCCACTCACAATAAAAGGACCTTACCACAAACAATACGTTAATACAAACAGAGGAGTCTCCCAACTTATCACCTCATCATGTACATTTTCCTCAAATTGCATAAACACACAGACACACTTGCACACAATATATTATGTCAACAAACACGTATCTCCACCCTTCAGGTATTATTTCAGGCTGAGGGTCCCAACCTTACCAGCGTGGGTGCCACTGCAACTCTGGTCCAGTTGCCGACCACCACCTCCTACTACCGGGGCTCTGTCTGCAACTTCACCCAACCCAAGCTTCCTTCGGACCTGTCCACTCTCCTCAGCATCAGTATGACTGCGACATCTTATGAAGCAGTTACACCAACAGGCACATGGCGCATGGGGTCAGATGTCCTTGGAACTCATTGGGATTTTGCATGGGATGCCAGTTATGATGAGGTACGTATCCCCCCCCCCCCCCCCCCCCCCCCCCCCCCCCCCCCCCCCCCCCCCATCCACACTCCCTCCCCACCCCCCCCATCCACACATAACCAACTGCACATGCACACACACACTACGACCACTACCACCACCACCACCACAACCACCACAACAACCACCACAACCACAATCACCAACACCAACACCCCCGCCGCTGGCACCACCACCACCATCGCCAACTCAGCAACCGCAAACACAAACACAAAACATGAACATGAACATGAATGTGAATATAACATGAGCATGAATGTAAACATAAACATGTGCATAACAAAAACATAAATCCTACCACTGATACCATCACTACCACCAATACCTCCTCCTCCTCCTCACCCTCATACCCCACCTCCAACCCCCACCCCTAACTCTCCAATGCCCCACATACACCCCCTTATTCCACACCATTGGCTGACCCAATACGCTTCCCACCCTCTTACCCCTCAAATGCCCATCCCTCATCTTTAAACCCCAACCCCACCTTACGCAGGTGTATGCTGGTATAGGTTATCAGGCTAGGATTGATGCGAGCTTTGCTGTCCAACGTGGCCCTTACTTAGCCAACATTTGGGAAATCAGCTTTTACTATAACGAGAAAATTCCAGTTTATTCCTGGACTGCAGTTGCTCTGGACTCAGTACCCGCAGGGGTGGTCGTGTCAGCCAGGGTCTTAGGTGGAGGTGGAGGATCATATGGGACTCTGATATTGGGAATGGGTGACGATTGCACCACAATTTCTATCAACCTTGGCTTGGATACAAGCGATTTGATCAGCAAAAAACTGTCTGCCCTGCCCACATTGCAAGGTGAGATACAAGGCTGTCCACCCCACATGCACATCTCGCCCAACACATATACCACACTCCACACACCCCAACGCATCACACCACTTGCATTACCACACACCACACGCCACACACCACAACACATGATGTATATCCCATGTATTATCACACACCACACTCCACATATCACCTAAACTGGCCTTCGGCTGAATAACCAATCAGCGGTTGGGCCGAATATGACTGTCATGGCCACATGGGCAATTGTATATCAACTGCAGATGAATCACGCAAAGACATGTTGTTAGGCTGGTTTTACAAATAACCTCACCCGATTTCAAATCCTCTTCTCCATGGATACCCTACCCTAACCCCCCCCCCCCCCCCCCCCCCCCAAATACCTAAATCATCTTTAACCTCACCTTCAGGTATACCCCCCTCAAACGTGGACTACAAGCCGTACAATGAATACATTGACATCACATTTTCTTCCTCCCATGGAAATCTGCCCGACCTATACGTCGCCGAGTTCAATTTTACAAGAGTCAAATCTGTCATTGTCACCACCATCGTGAATGGCTCTTCAGACTTTTTCTATGGCCCTCTCCCCACGGAGTTCACCAAGCTTGCCGCTGCCAGCCCTGACACCATCCTCCTCAGTGTCAACAACGTCCCTGCAGGATGCATCCACCATTCGGCTTGCACCTTCACATACAGCAAAGCCGTCACTCCCAATATCACCTCTGCCTCACCCACCAACCTGAGCTTCATATCAGCTGCAACCTTGCAGCTTAACATCACTGGTGGGTTCTTCAACCCCCCTTAACATCAGCAACATGCTGATTCTCTCTCTCTCTCTCTTCTCTCTCTCTCTCTCTCTCTCTCCTCTCTCTCTCTCCTCTCTCTCTCGCTCTCTCTCTCTCTCTCCTCTCTCTCTCTCGTCTCTCCTCTCTCTCCTCTCATCTCTCTCTTCTCTCTCTCTCTCTCTCTCTCTCTATCTCTCTCTTTCTCTCTCTCTCAATCACACACACACACACACACACACACACACACATACACACACACACTATTCCTCTACCCTTGATCTCTCACCAAACCCCCTCACACTATCTTCCCCCTCCACCCAGGCATGCTCTTTAGTGAGCGAGTAGTCGACAATGAGGTCACAGTTGGCGGGACAGCATGTGTGGTCATCTCTGCAAGCACCAAAAAAATAGTGTGCTCACTGCCAAGTACCGGCCCCGCGGGTCAGCATGCACTAACCGTAAATGTGGCTGGTGTCGGCCTTGCCTCAGGTAATAACCTCCTCCCCCCGCCCCCCTAAACGGGCACAAAACTAGCTCTGATCATTTTATTGTATCAGTGGATGCAGCTTGGGCTGGTGCTGTCCTTGGTAGGGCCTAGGTAGTGCTGTCTAATCCAACCACTGTAATTGCTTGTTTTTTTGTTTTCATGGTGCATGGACCTTGAGTTGTGTGCACAAGTTTTGAGTGCTCAATGCCGAGTTAAAAAACATGTTAGAAGCAGAGCTGGGCAGGGTAGAGCAGAAGGCAGAGGGGAATGGGCAGAGGGAAATGAGCAGAGAACAGAAAATACTCTGGGAAAATTTACAGGGGAAATATGTAGAAAATATTTGCAGGGCAGGTCAAAAGAATAGGGAAGCCACTAGGGTCATGTAAAATTAAATTTTCCAACTCTCTTGTCTGCAACGCACAGGCTCTGTGATGATGACCGTTAAGACGTTGCTCATCAGAAGCTTCAGACCCAGCTCTGTGTCAGCCTCCACTTCCGCCTTTGTCAACATCACCGGCCGTGGCTTTGATGCCATTGCATGGCACAATAACCGTGTGTCCATCGGTGACGTGGATTGCATGGTTGCATACGTAAGCCGGGATGCCACTGAGCTTGTGGCCTACTTCCCTGGCAATGGTGGTGTGCCTGTGCCGGCTGCCTCTATTGTTGTGGAGATGGACGACTTGGGAGGTGAGTGTATGTTCACCTAGTTTGTCAGCACCCACCCACCCATCCACCTCCCCAACCAGCACGCGGACTCACACAGCCCCCCCCCCCCCCCCCCCTTCTTCTTATGCAAATTCATGTAAACCTAGTCTGTGATTGACCCCAATGCCCATGATCTTTCATATGACCATGATAGCTAACACCATCGCTGCATCACTGCTTGCCCCCCCCCCACCCACACACCCACACCCACACCCACACACATCACCACCACCATCTCCACCACCACACACACATACGCACTTGCATGCATGCACACAGACACATGCACCAACTTGCAATTCCATCTGAAAACAGGTACCATGATTGATAGTGCCACAGCTGCGACCACGCTTGTCATCTCCGACTCAGCCCCCTCCTTGGCCACACTCCTGACACCTTCGGATGGTGTTGTGTCAACTTATGGTTCCAACTTCTCCATCAAGGTGTCTGGCATTGACCCAAGCACACTCACCTCAGTGTGGCTTGTTCCTAAAGCCAACATAATTGACACAAGGCGCCGCTCATTGCTATGTGAGTTCCATTTGCGTGTAAATCAAGGGTGTTTGGATAAATTCAGTGATCTTGATTTGGGCAAAAAGAAAGCTTTTTTTATTTAAGCATAAATAAAGCAAGCTTTTTATCTTTTAAGTAAAGCGAGTTTATTGTTGCTTGGTGTGTGCATACATACATTGGGCTTGCTTTAAGCATATATAAAGTGAGCCTGGTGTGTGTTTAGATAAACAGTTTAGCTGGTTGTGAGTGGTAGGTGGGTAGGTGGAAGGACAGGCAGAATGTCCTGTCATTTAGTGGGGTGTACTTGCGTGTGTGCATGTAAGGGCATGTTGGGGAGGGTGGTTGGTGATAAATTGGATGGGGTAGGTTTAATTACACTTCCCACAATAGAGTAAAAATGCTGCCAATCACTTCAACCACCTGCTCTTTCTCTATATATAGCTATAGCTATAGCTCTATTTATCTATCTATAGCTAAAGCTATAGCTATAGCTCTATTTATCTATCTATAGCTATAGCTGTAACTCTCTATCTACCTCTACCTCTACCTCTACCTCTACCTCTACCTCAACATATATCTCTATCTCTATCTCTATCCCTATCCCTATCCCTGTCCATCTACATCTACATCTCATGCAGCAACACCTGCATTTGGAAAAGAGTACACAACAAGGAAGGAGTGCACTGTCATCAGCACTGCCGCAGCAAGTGAGATTAACATGTGGACGATGGACTGCAAGGTGGGATTGGATTGTTTTTGCCTGGGATTTACCTGAATGGCTCATACCATTGTTGTGTTTCATGACCACTAATTGTATAGTTTTCTGATAGGGTTGCTAGAAGTTGATGTCCATATGATTGTGTGTATGTGCTTCACCATCGACAAGGCACATTTAACTCAGTGGGTGAGCCCCTTTTAGCCTGTCCAAGCTTTTTTTTTGTTGCTTCCTTTTGGCTGCACTCCAACCCTGCACCCTAAACAAAACTCTCACGCGTGCAGTGTGGGGTTCTACCCAGTGGAAGCTACTGGCTGGTAGCGGAGATATCAGCGGGTGAAGGACCACAGCTCTCCACTACCACGGTGGAAGCACGCCTTACCATCAGCTCAGTGTCTCCCTCCTCTGGATCCATTGCTGGAGGCACCCAGTTGACCATCACGGGACAGGGCTTTAATGCACAGGTTGGTGCACAATTATCAATAAGAGGGTCCTGAATGTGGTGTGGTTTGCAATTGTGCTTTTGGGCTTGAACAACTTTGACCACATGTGTGTTTGGGGGCTGTGGGACCACCATAAGACCAAATAAAAGACCATCAGCAACTCCACCCAACCACCACTACCACCAGATGCAACACCAAACACTCCAAACACACTCACCATAAGGAATTACACATATCACCACCAGACACATACACACACGTGGCTCACACTCCATCATCATTCATCTACATCACCACCACACACACCATCACCACCATCACCACCATCCCTCGCACGATTAGCAGCACCACCACCACACACCCCACCACACTATTTAAATTGACTGTACACAAGGTTCGCGATTGTAAAATGCAAGAAAAAAATGATGGCCCAGGAAGTGGTAGCATCTTGATAATGGGCACATTTGTAGGTTAATCAAGCTTCTCTGCTTACTTTTTGGCGGAGCCCCCATGTTTACCCATTTTTCCGTCCGTCCGTCCGACTGACCAACCGACCGACCATCTATCCATCTGACCGCGATAAAGCCTGACACGACAGCTAACGGACTTGTAACTAACTCGCTTCTGTTGCCACCTGTCGCTCCGTCGCGATCACTCTCCGCCATTTTTTTGCGTCGCATGCGACGCTGCATAGAACTGGTATCCAGTAGGTGTATGCTTCCTTCAATGAAGTGTGTTTGTGCAGTGCAATGGGTAATGTAATTTTAATGTCATTACATTACATGTTAAAGTCTACATGACACCGCGAGGGTGTATGAGACTCAGTGCTTTAAACAAAAATAAAAAGCACCCACGAAGCGAAAAACCCCATTACATCAGGGGTGTGTCTAGGACACACAAACCAAACTCCCAACCACCGTTATATTGAATCTACGCAGGACCTAAGCGCCAACATAGTGATGATCCGTGTGCCAGTAAGCTCCACCTTCTTGAATGGTGTGGTCCTCTGCGACATTGTGTCGGCTTCCAGAACTCAGCTACAATGCCGGACACGATCCCACCTGGCAGCTGATGTAGTCCCAATGGATCCATATGCAAGGAATGTGCAGCCCAAGGCTACTGCAGCCAGGGCGGTACAGCTGGTTGTCTCCAATGCAGGTGCGACAGCTGCTTTGTATGTATTGCATGGAACTCCCACCAGCAGGGCCACTTACAAAATGACAAAACTACACAAATGAACGCATCATGGATGGGGCACTGTTAGTTGTGGCTTTCTTTGGGCCCATGGCTCTTACAGAGTGGGCGGTTCCCTTTTGTAACCATACATTTCAATTACAAACATTGAATTTAATTTGACTGCATTGAATATGCCGCACCTACCACAGCAGCTACCGGGTGCCCTGGGTCTGACAAAATCTCTGCGTTTGTCACAACATGACGTTTGACGTAGCTGAATGCCTGAATTCCATTCTCCGGCGTTAATGTCGGATGCAAATTGTGTGTCCATGCTAAAAATGTTCATGATTCTCCATTTTGGAATAACAAATGCAAAAACGACAATATGTAAATGTATTGCGGTGCTCGTGTGACCTCGAAATCATCCAATAGGCAGTAGCCAAGGAAGCTCTATGGGGCCTCCCCATGAACATGGATGCAGGCACATGTGAGGTGACATCTGACGTCCCCACAAAAACCCCAACCACCCTCAAGCCCCCTGATCTTTCCCAAGCCACATGGGATAAACACAGGCCTGATCTCCTCCTCACGCATATACGACGAATCCAAGCCAAGAAAAGCCTACCTATTTGATGGGCTACTGCTCAGACACTAACCACCACATCAAATTCCAGGAAAAGAGCGTTCAGCATTAGGAGCTCCAATGTATCCTTCAACAACAAGGATTCCTTGTCCACTACCTAGTCTTCACCATAGGCACCACTGGCACCATACCCATCACAACTATTACCAATCTCTCGACCTTCAGGATCAGTCGCGACCACGCAGACAAACTCATATATAATCTGCACAGAGAATATATTGCCTCCTGTACCAGCATTCTCGCCACATGACGCATGAAGAAGTCCCTACCGCCTGGAGGGTGAAATTTACTATTTCTGCCATGGTGACTTTCCACAGCTGGGGCGAACTGGAGGGTCCCCTGAACACCATGCCCCTCCAGGCGTTTTTTTCCTCTCTTACAAACCTGTTATAGTGGTTGTGTATGACACACACATAAACAGACAGATGGACAGAGTTTTTTGTCCTTCGTCTAATCCCTCTTCTTTATTGGGGTATTTACAGCGCCCTCTCCACACCTCTCCTACCCCTATTTCCTCTCCTCCAGGCTTAAGTGACGTGCACAAGTTAGAGGAATGGAGCAAGGAGGATGCCTCCCGTGCCATAATATCTGATTCTGATGCCTCCTCTTGCATTTTTGGCTACTCAGCTGCCGCCACCCCAATCATCAACACGCTCAGCACACAATTAGGAACTATCGGGGGGGAGCTCATCATCAATGGCTCAAACTTGGCAGATGTCTACAACGTGTTAATCAAGTTACCAAGTGGAAATACACTGGAAAGGTGATGTTATTGCTGCTACTGCTGCTACTGCTTCTACTGCTGCTACTGATGTTGTTGCTTTTGTTTCATGTTGTTTTTGGTGGGGAGTGGGTGGGTCGGTGGTGCTTGTGGGTTGTGGTTGTTGTAGTGCTGGTCATGGTGGTGGTGATTGTGGGTTGTTTGTTTTTGTGGTGATGGTGGCTGTTGTGTTGGTGCTGTATTCGTTGGTGCTGGTGCTGTTGGTGCTGCTGGTTGCAGTCCAAGTTTTAAAAAACCAGCAACAAAGCTGATATATTCAAATTTACCCTGCCCATAACAACCTTGTGTGATCCAAAACAACCATAGCCCATAACAAATATGAGCAGCACCTTATTGTAAGAGTCCAAAGTATATTCTACACATACACTATATACTAAAAAAACAAATGATATGCATGCACAGGATCACCGGACTCAATATCACAGGCAGTCTTATCAACTTGTCACTGCCATATGTGCCTGCTGGCATGTACACACTGGCACTTGAGCAGGCCAGTGGTGGTATGAGCCTAGACCCCCAGCTGCAAGCCCGCATCATGGTCCAGCTGACTGTAGTGGCAGTGTCACCAAGTATGGGTTCCCTCGCTGGAGGTTTGGAAATCATGCTCACAGCAACAGCACCTGGATTCAATGCAACTAATGTAGGTTGTGGAAATGGGAGGGGGGGGGGGAGGCGGGGGTATATGGTTTCTTGCTGCATTGGGTCCACTGCATGTAATCGCTGCATTGTGTGCATTGCGTCCGCGGCATGTGTCATTTTGTCCACTGCATTGTGTGCATTGTGTCCGCTGCATGTAATCGCTGCACTGTGTCATTGTGCAATGCCATCGTGTGTGCTCAATGTAACGTGTGCAAATTTTGTGATCAATTTTGTCATGTTTAACCAATGTAACTGGTGTAAGTGTATGTTGACCAATGTGTGGACGATGTAACTGATGTAACCGATGCTGCATTTCAGATTTCCAAGTTTGTTGTCTCAATTGGTGGACGCCCGTGCGAAATAAGCGACGTCACATCTACTCAGCTCACTTGTATTTCACCACCACCTCTTGGCGGGGTGTATGCTGAGTTTTGGAACGTCCCGAATGGATGGCCCACAGGATTGATGTTCCGTGATTGGGATGGAGGATTGCAGACTTTTAACAATCCAGGTCAGAGAGTTATGAATCATTGTTCATTTTATTTTTTCATTGTTTATGCTCATTTAATTTGGGCGTAGACAACTATGCACATGCTGAGGGCGTCGTGAAACATGGCAGAGTGTATTTAGTGAGTTGACATAAGTGGATAGATAATACCAACGGCAATACAGACAAACATGTAGATGCAAATATGCAATATGGTCAAAAGGGTGAACATGGTGGTGGTGTGTAGGGGGGTGTATCAATACTGCCACTGATGTTATGATGCTGATGGTTCTGCTACCAATGCCCCTTCTTGTCACAGATGAAGCTGGCGTTAGATCAACTGAAGATGGGCTATTCTGGCGAGAATTCAGGAAACTTTCTGGGCGCACCTCTTTTTATGCTGCGCGCTATACCTTCTATATGTACCTCGCTGAAGATGGGATGTACAACTTCCTAATGGATAGGGGCTCAAACGAAGCTGCCAGGTAAGTGTGTTATGATTTTAATTATCTTTAGTGTTGAGACCTGCTTCTTCTGTCTTTGTTAGGTTTGTAAGTGAGATCAAATCTAAAGTATTAACTAACATGCATGCACAGGATCATGGACACAGATTAACACACAAGCATGCTCATATCTCCCATGGCCTAACGCCATAGCTTAATCCCATAGCAGTTTTTTGTCTCCAATTTTTTGTGTGGAAGATAATAGTTAGTCCTCCCTCCAGTAAACAACAATATACTCCATCCCCCCCCCCCCCCCCCCCCCCACACACACACACACACCACCACCACCACACACACCTGTGTATGTATTAAACACATGTTCACTTGGAATTTGAAGGGATAGTGCAATACAAATGCGTTACCCTAAAGCATTATTTTCCATCATCAATACCATAATAACCCAGCCACACCAGGAGCAAAAGCCTATTCACCGGCACCAGCAAAAGCATAAGACATCCACAAAAGCAAGCTTCACCCATGGCCATTCCAGTCCTTCATGGTAGGGTGGGGTTGGGGTGAGGGTGGGGGTGGAGGGGGGGTCGTTGGCAGCAGCCATGTGAGATGGGTCACCTATCGAGTGCATGAATCATGTGTGTGTGAGAGAGAAGAGAGGAGAGAGGGAAGAGAGAGAGAGAGAATAGCGCGACGCGAGAGCGAGACGCGAGGCGCGAGGAGAGAGAGATAGCGCGCAGAGCGATCAGCGCGCGCGCACAGAGGAGAGATAGAGATATCTATCGATCTATCTCTATCTACTCTCTCTCTCTCTTCCTCCTCTCTCTCTCGTTCTCTCTCTTTCCTCCTCGCGATCTCTCTCTCTCTCTCTCCTCTCTCGCTCGCTCTCTCTTCTGCTCTCTCTCCTCTCTGCTCTCTGCTCTCGCTTCCTCTCTTCTCGCCGCGTGCCTCTATCTCCTCTCGCTCTCTCCTCTGCTCTCTCTCTCTCTCTCTCTCTCTCTCCGCTCCTCTCTCTCTCGCTCTCTCTCTCTCTCTCGCGCGCGTTCTCTTCTCTCGCGCGCGCTCTCTCGCTCTCTCTCGCTCGCTGCCTCCTTCTCGCCCCGTCAGCTCTCTATGCTCTCTCTCTCTCTCTATCTCTCTCTCATCTCTCCTCTACTCTCGCGCTCTCTTCTCTCTCGCGCGCTCCTCGCTCCTCTCTCTCTTCTCTCTCTCTAGAAGAGAGAGACGGAGAATGTGTGTGTTTGTTGTTAAAAGCAGCCGAATAAAATAGATCAGCGACGGGAGTGCAACCACCCACAAAAGCATGCTTCATCCAGGGCCATTTCAGCCTTATTATTATATTTTGGGGATTAATTTTCCCCTTTGACCTTCCTGTGAATACATTTGATAATACTTGTTAACAACTTTATTATTTTGTAAAACAAACTTACACAGGTTATACATTGATGGCATACTTCGTGGTTCTGCGGAGGTGTATGGAGACCTAATGGACGCATCCGTGGAGTTGGCATCGGGGTGGCACAGTTTCACCATCCTCATTCTAAATCAATATTATAGACAATTCATCTTCACGTGGGACGGGGGACCATCGCAAGGCAAACCAGGTGTGTATTCCTTTGGGAATAGTGGAGGGTGCACTAGTGCATGTTGTGTGAATGTGCATGTACATGAGTGTGCGCGTGTGCGGCACATGCGCTTTGGTATGCGAGGTGGTGGTGTGTGTGTGTGGGGTGTGTGTGTGTGTGGGGTGTGTGTGTGTGGGGGGGGGGGGGGTCAGTTAAAAAATACCCCTGCAACTCAGGCACCACCTCTTCTCACTGTAGGTCAAATCTTCCCATGGTATTCTATTTTCTCATCAAGTTGTTCTCCCGGCTCTCCATGCCCTGTATCCGTGTCGGTGAATGACATCCCTGGCTCTTACAGTTGTGCTCACACCGTGCTGGAGCTGGTTGAGAGTGGTTCTGAGACACTATATCCCAATGAGCCAGCTAATGCCACCCTCGAAGGTCCAAGCTGTTGGTTTGTGTACTCCTCCTTCCGAACCCCTAATCTCACCATGAAGCCCCAAGTTACTGGCTATCGGTCAAATGGATCAATGGGCGAACTTTTTGTAAGTAAAGACAGTCCCCCCCCCCCCCCCCCCCCCCCCCCCCGCCCCCCCCCTACACACACACACAAAATAACTGCATACGATAGTTTATTTATGGCTGTCTCAACAATAGAAGGACAAACACGAACATAAATAGGGCGGATTCCTACAACCCCCAGATTCACGGGTTTGGAACCCTAATTCTATGCCGTAGAGAATTTTCTCCTATGCATACACCAAGAACCATCATCCAACCTTCATGTGACAGCATGTGAATGCACACACACACACCTAGCACTGCTAGCACACACACACACCTTGCACAGCCTTCCACCCACTCAGTCGTATGGGTGCTTCCGTACGAAGAAAGCATCCTCTCTCCCTGCCTACTCTCCCAAAACACACACACACACTGAGATGAGAATGGCTTGATTCCCTTTACATCCGCCTTACATAAGCAGGATCAGATTCGTTCTATAGCACAGTTTAGAATGGGTTCCCATTGGCTGAACACAGAAAGAATGAGGGTGGTGAATAGAGCACACATCCCTCGTTCAATGAGACACTGTCAAATGTGTGGGTTCCAAAAACCTGAGGATGAAATGCATATGTTTGAGTGCCCTTGTTATAATGATATTCGCCTCTGCTACCAGAAGCTGTTTACAGATATTTATAGGCATGTCCATGAGGATACCGACTTAACCGTATGGAATGTGGAATTCTGAGATTCCACATTCAGAACCTTTATGAATGGAAATGGCACTAAGACTTTCTGGAGCAACCTAGCCGACTATCTTTCTACTTGTAGAGGAGCAAGACAGGAAGCCCTGGACTGCTTAGTGGCACCATAATTTATTATCCCTTTTTTTCTTTTTCTTGTGACTTCTCATTTGTTAGCTTCTTACCTCCGCCACTGTAAGTGGTTGAGATCTGGGTCCCGCTCTAGGGGGGTTAATACCTACGCCACCAAAACGGTGGTTGGGAGTTTGGTTTGTTTGTCCTCGACACACCCCTGATGTAATGGAGTTTTTTACTTTGTGGGTGTTTTTTCTTTTTGTTTAAAGCACTGAGTCTCATACACCCTCGCGGTGTCAAGTAGACTTCAACATGTAATGTAATGTAATGTAATGTAATGTAATGTAATGTAATGTAATGTAATGTAATGTAATGTAACACACACCTGACACAGCTTACGTTATACCCGCTCACTTCTCCACACCTCCATTGCAGGCTCTCTCCTCTGATGCCACCCTCTCTGTTGTTGGGACCCTTCTTGCTGGCTCATCTAATGCCTCAAAGTACTCCATCTTGCATGGTGGTATTAACCTCACCGGTGTTCAAGTATCAGGTGATTTCGTTTGTTGACAGTCTAACATGACCCTTCCATACCTCAGCTGCACAAGCTAATCTTCAAGTTACTGTGTTTGTGGACTAATTTGGAAGCCCTTGTGTGTCGCCAAGGGTAAAACTTGTCTGACCAAACACCCTAGAACATTAAGGGCGCTACGAGGCGCTTCGCAAATGAATTCCTTTTGTTGTGAATCCAATCTAGTTTTATTTAATCTTAATGAAAATTGAATTGAAAATTGAATTGATGGTACATGAAGACCCAACTCCTAGGTTGAAAACCCATATCATATAAATAATTACTATGTGGTGCAGATGTTTCTACAACTGAGGTAAATCTGACGGTGCCAGCAATATCGATGGCCAGTGGCACATGGCCCATACGCGTTCATGTGGACGGCTTTGGCTACGCACAGGCACCAAGAAACTTCAGTATGTCGCTGCATTATGGACTACGAGCTGACTCAGTGGATGCGTCGGATTTCTCCCTCTATGGTGGCATGGACTTCCATGTGTATGGTTTTGGCTTTCCAGCGCTTGGAACCATTGAGGTAGATTGAATGGACAGCGGGGGCCGATAGGTTTTTTCATTTTGTTACGACCATTGATGTGTTGGGGTAGGGTTGTTGCTCTGGTGTTGTGTCTTCCCTGTCCTAAGTGCACCTTATTTCTGTATTAGGCACTTCCCAACCCTGGTGCACACGTTCAGTCATGAACACACTAATTGGGAGATGTGCATTTTCCTAAAAACTCGTGTGTACTCGTAACTGCCATTTTGTTTTTAGCCACGCTCCCCCCTGGGGAGAATGACAGCCCTCATATTCAACATGCAGTCCATCTATTTGTTTCTTTGTATGTATGTCTCCTTTTGGCAAAAGTTGTTTTTTTGTAGACGTGTCTGTGGGATATTGTTTGAGGGTAAAAACACATATGTTTTTACTCATGCAAGTTGAGAACCGAATATCTTTCAACTCTCCAGGTGCTGCTTATCTTTCCGTGTCAGATGGATCAAATATTGGGTACCACAGCATCGCGCCATTGCATGCCACAGTTCCAGCCAAACAATTCCGTGATCCTTGCATGACTATGAACGCAAAAGCCAGTTGGCAGATGTTTGTAGCTACTTTCCCATTTCAATCTGAAATTGTCGTAACACAAGGTGTAATTTGTTGCACGCAAGTCATCCCACCAGTATTTATATCTTCATTTTTTAGTTTTCTGGTATTTTTTATGATTCTTTGCATGCTTCTCAATGTTTGAACAAGCCATTTCCCCTCCAACCTGTCAACCACTCAACCTTGAGTTACGATATGTCAGCCGCTGATGTGCTGAATGCCCCAACGGCCATGGTGTGCAGAGTTCCCCATTCCAAACAAGTATTGTAAAAAATGGGACGACCCGTTGTATACGCAATGATGTTTGTTGATTTTAGTATGATGATGGTTTGTGTATGGAACCCCATCTTCCTTGGGTGAAAAATCCTTCAGTATGGAATATTTAGTCATGAACTCTTATGTTTGCATTGGCGCTCGGATGGCACTGTTGGGCCTACACTAACTACTCTCACTATGTTGAAGACTTGAGTCACACTTTCTTTCAAACATTATGATGTGTAGGTTGATGTCTACAGTACGTCTCCTTCGTATTATCCGGTTTATTACCAAAAATTTAAGCTCCACGTGCTAGAGGCCAACACAACAGCGTTGAAGATGTCGATTCCCCGCTTTACATTCAGCCGTGTTGTGGAGTTGTGCGAGTTTACCTTCCGTATTGGGAAGGACTTCGATGAAAATTACAGGTACCAAACTGAGTAAAATAGACTTGTCAATTGATTAATGATTGTAACTTCGGTATTGTGTAAAAGTATACAAGTAAAAATATATGTGTAGAATCAAAGGTAATGCATGATAGGGTTCTGTCATGTTGATATCGTCCAATCCTCTTATCCAAGCACCCACCCTTATGAATTGCGATATGCAATTGTGTCTTTATATCAATTGTGAACCTAGACCTTAGTCACTCTATGTTTATTACCCTTAAGTGTATTACTATTTAGTAATGATTCTAACCGGATTCTAATGTTACTATTTAGTACTGTTACTCCCTGGTCAGAAGGTCTTTCATGCCACACACTGCATATTGTATTAATTTATTATCCCCACCTATGCAGCCATCCCCCCGCCCACCCACCCGAAAGCACACCCACTTAAATCCACTGCCCTTCCTATCCCCCCAGAACCGTGACTTATATTTGGACAACAGGCCGTCGCAGCCATACACCCTTCCCCACCTCTGTCACCGTGCCTTCTGACATTCAGCCCACAACGGCGTCCCAAATCAATGTGTCGTGGAAGGTTGGCATGGTCAACCTGACTGCTGCAACGGTGAGACTGATTTTTGTATTGAAGGCAGGCTGTTTGGTTTGCGTAATTAACAGCCATACAAAAAATATTGAAAGTTGTAGGTCACGCACCTGCAAAATAATAATTGACATTATTACCATGCATGCTATGCCACATATAGAGTGCATGAACAACCATAGCACAAGTGCAAGCACACAACACATCATAATGCAACATAACACAATAGAACACAACATAACACACCACAATACAACACATCCACAGGTGGGCGATCTCAGTAATGTGACAATCGAGTTGTGGTCTACCAACGGTGCAAGAGGTCTGCTGAACTCCTCCAATGCCAATGTGTATGAGTGCTCCTCCCCCACAGTGACAGCCTCGGGCATTGTGACAACCTCAGGAACAGAGGGATACATTGTGACAACGGCAGGAACAGAGGGATACATTGAGACACTGAGTTGCTCATTGCCATCCTATATCCCATCAGCAAACTATACGGTACAGCATGGGGTGGGGTTGGGTGGAGGGTGGGGGGAATGTGTGTGTGTGTGTGTGAGAGAGAGTTTGTGTGTATGTGTGTGTGAGAGAGTTTTTGTGTATGTGTGTGTATGTGTGTGTGTGAGAGAGAGAGAGAGAGAGAGAGAGAGAGAGAGAGAGAGAGAGAGAGAGAGAGAGAGAGAGAGAGAGAGAGAGAGAGAGACAGATTTGACTTCCAAGTTGACTCAGCACATTAGGAGTGACACAAGCAAGTTGGGGGTATCAGCACCCTTTTGTCAAAACGTGTATTGATATGATTCCTGCGCCAGCAAGACCTTATCCATACCATACAAGCCAAACCCCACACCGCCTATCCATTATATATCACATACCACCAACCACATCACAATCACCACAAACCTGCAGGTGTGGGTTAACCATCCAATGGTCGGCTCTGCTTACAATGCCAGTGTCGTGGTTAAGGTGCCCTTCTCCATGTCCTATGCCCCAGAGTCTGAGGGACACGCCACAGGAAGTACGGCTGGTGGAACCAAGTTATGGTTACATGCAGAGTATGAAGGATTTGACCCCGACACAGTAACAGCAACCATCGCTAATTACATTACATTACATTACATTACATGTTAAAGTCTACTTGACACCGCGAGGGTGTATGAGACTCTGTGCTTTAAACAAAAAGAAAAAGCACCCACAAAGCAAAAAACCCCATTACATCAGGGGTGTGTCGAGGACAAACAAACCAAACTCCCAACCACCGTTTTGGTGGCGTAGGTATTAAACCCCTTAGAGCAGGACCCAGATCTCAACCACTTACAGTGGCGGAGGTAAGAAGCTAACAAATGAGAAGTCTCAAGAAGAAAAAAAAGGGATAATAAATTACGGTGCCACTAAGCAGTCCAGGGCTTCCTGTCTTGCTCTTCTACAAGTAGAAAGATAGTCGGCTAGGTTGCTCCAAAAAGACTTAGTGCCATTTCCATTCATAAAGGTTCTGAATGTGGAATCGCAGAATTCCACATTCCATACGGTTAAGTCGGTATCCTCATGGACATGCCTATAAATATCTGTAAACAGATTCTGGTAGCGGAGGCGAATATCATTATAAAAAGGGCACTCAAACATATGCATTTCATCCTCAGTTTTTGGAACCCACACATTTGACAGTGTCTCATTGAGCGAGGGATGTGTGCTCTATCCACCACCCTCATTCTTTCTGTGTTCAGCCAATGGGAACCCATTCTAAACTGTGCTATAGAACGAATCTGATCCTGCTTATGTAAGGCGGATGTAAAGGGAATCAAGCCATTCTCATCATTGCTGTTGGCTGCGAACCATTTTTGGTATCGGAGGCGTTTAAAGCCAACCCTTCTCTCATCAGGGATGTCTCTAACTGCATTGGTGTCACTTGGGTACTTAAACCTCCATGACTCAAAAACTTCAGACATAATACCTTCGACATCGACAGCCTCCAAAATGCTAATGTGCCGTGCAAAATTATGTTCGTCAATAGGTGGGTTGCGACTACCAATTGCATTTTTCCTGGCATAGGTGGCCACCAGAATGCCCCCCCCCCCCCCCCCCCCCCCCCTTCAATAAGACACACGCCACCTCTGCCACCACTGGTAAACATACAAACAAGTACCACCACACAAAAACACACGCATAAGCGTGACCACCACCACCACCACCATGACCATCAAGCCCACCAACCACTAACGACCACACCGCCAACACCGCCAACAGGACGACTCTGATGTTGGTCACTCCAGCTCTCCCTCCGTCAGCAGCCAATGGTACAGCCACAACCACCATGCCAGTTATCACACCGTCGCTAGGTGCAACACCGCAAGTAAACAAGAGCATGACTTTCACGTATGATGAAGCCCTCACCCCTCAGGTACTGTTATAGCAATTCAGGGGATGAATTGTACACAACGTTTCCGCGAAAACTCGTACTTCGCACTTCGTACTTGAAATCGAGAATTTTGGCCTGAAAATCCGAGAATTCTCGACAATTTTGATCGAGGGAATCGAGAATTCTGAGAATTGTTTTCGAAATTCTCGACAATTCTCGACAATTTCCACTTAAATATCTCGGTTTCGAGCTTCATATCTGAGAATTCTGGGTTGTCAATACAGAAGCTGGAGAAGGCTTCACGGATCAATTCATCCCCTTCTGCAGCCCTCTTGGTAACCCTCACGAGGGAATATCCGAGCTCGTTCAAGGCTACGTACACAGATTCCCTGCTCCACGGTGGAATGCAGCCAGTTCTGTTCTGCAGCTCGTCAGCTATTTCGTGAAGGCTAGCACCCTCGTGCTCTTCGATCATGCTTTGGAGTTCTTCTGCGGCAAAGTCAGTTAGCATTCGACTGAGGTGCCTACTGCCCGACTTCCCTAATTTGATTAGACCATTCTGCGGATGCGCTAGGTACTCGTCCACAATGTTTCGGACAGTAGATTTGCATGGGTGCCCCTGAAAAGAGTCTGCTATCTCGCGGAAGGTTCTTCCATGTTCGAAATACTGGACTATAACGGTTTGCCTCGTATGCAGAGGGTAACAGTTATTCCGAACCGGCATAGTTGACATAGTGTCGGCTCAAAATTGTCGCGAGAATTCTGATCAAACTGTTAAATATCGTGAATTGAGTCCTGAGAATCCTCACGAGAATTCTCACGAGAATTCTCAACATTTGGCCTGAGAACCAAGTACGAAGTACGAAGCGCTTTGTCCAAATCATCCCCTGATTTGCTATAACAGCAACAAAAAGCAGTAGTTTGTTTTCATGTATTAATGCACTGCTCAATATATTCCTGGCAATAACACAGTTCACGAAGACAAGATCAACAACAAGAGCAGCAACAAGAACAACAAGAAAAATAACAAGATCTATGCAGCGTTGCCTGCGACGCTAAAAAATGGCGGAGAGTGATCGCGTCGGAGCGACAGGTGGCACCTGAAGCGAGTTTGGAGACCGTTGTCTGACGTGTCAGGCTTCATCGCGGTCAGACGGATGGTCGGACGGACAAATGGGTAAACATGGGGGCTCCCGTCCCCCAAATGGAGGGCTCCGCCAAAACAACAACAACAACAACAACAACAACAACAACAACAACAACAACAACAGCAGCCGCAGCAGCAGAAGCAGAAGCATCAGCAACTGCAGCACATACTGTAATATGATTATAAACACTCCTTACACCCACACACCAGGTTGCCTCCCTTCACCCCCTTCGTGGCTCCACTGCTGGTGGAACCAACGTCACCATCACTGGCATCCGTTTCGCATCTGCAGCAGCTGCCTCCAGCATAGTTCCCTTTGTCCAGATTGGTGAAACCCCATGTACAAGGGTCAATGTCATCAATGACACCACTGTGACTTGTGTCACCAGTGCCTCAGGTGTGTGTTTGCTCCAGAAATTGTGTGAGTGCATGTGTGTGTGTGTGTGTGAGAGAGAGAGAGAGAGAGAGAGAGAGAGAGAGAGAGAGAGAGAGAGAGAGAGAGAGAGAGAGAGAGAGAGAGAGAGATAATATTTGCACCGATTATGCTTGGTCGTTTGTTGGAGTGTGTGGTGCTTATGAGCTTGTTGATATTATGTTGCAACACCCACCAAACCAACCAATTATGCACCCGGTCTTCTACCCACCCATTTGACCACCAGCACCACCGAATACACACACTCCCCCTCTCACACACCTCTCTAACACAACCCACCCCCACCCACCCACTCTGCACACAGGCTCCCCAAATCTGCAAGGTCCTGAAGCGGTATCAATGCTGTTTGAAGGCATTGGATATGCTTCAATGGGCATGGATGTTGCGTACGAATACATGAACATGTGGTCTAGTACCACCACATGGGGAGGAAGGCAGCCACCTGTGGAAGGCGACCTAGTGTATGTTCCAGGAGGTAGGTTGCATGTTCAACATGAGGACAATATGTTGTGTATGTAGCATGTGTAGAATATGAAGGGCATAAAGACATTATATGCTCAGCTACTAAATCATTCAGTACACAAGCATGTTGTAAGGTTAATGTATTAACACATAGGACACGTGTAAAACATGCAGGATAATAGAACAATATTAGCTATGGACATGGCAAGATACTTAAGCCACATGACTAGAGTGCAATGAAAGTGTATGACACATGTAGCAAACCATCCCTTACCCCCCTTACCCCCCACCACCATCCTGCCCATCTCTCCTCTCCCACTGCACAATAATCGGCCCTCGATCCGCCTCGATCCATACTAATTTTGGACTAGCATGCACCTACCACGTCATACCCCCACCCACACATACTCACATACTACCAACACAACAGCTCACACAACCATCATCATCATTATCATCATCATCATCATCATCATCATCATCATCGTCATCGTCATCGTCATCGTCATCGTCATCGTCATCGTCATCGTCATCGTCATCGTCATCGTCATCGTCATCGTCATCGTCATCGTCATCGTCATCGTCATCGTCATCGTCATCGTCATCGTCATCGTCATCGTCATCGTCATCGTCATCGTCATCGTCATCGTCATCGTCATCGTCATCGTCATCGTCATCGACATCGACATCGACATCGACATCGACATCATCATCATCATCATCATCATCATCATCATCATCATCGACAACAAACCACCACCGCCACCCCACCCCACTTCCCATCACCTACCTGTCCAACCCCCCTATATACACAAGCACACAATCCCCCCCCCCCCCCCCCCCCCCCCCCCCCAAACACACGCACTCACGAACACCCTACGTGCACACATGCACACCATTGCCACCACCACCATAGTGACCAACAATAACACCCCACGTGCACACACCATCCCAGGTATCACCGTGATGTTGGACATCTCCCCCCCTCCAATGACCGCGCTCATTCTGGACGGCACGCTTGTCTTCGACCCCCTGGCAGAGTACCTCCACTTGCAGGGCAACTTCATCCTGCTCCTGGGTGGAAACTTGAGCGTTGGCAGTGAGAGTGAAGCCTACACCGGGAAGGCCACCATCACGCTGCTTGGAGAGCCCAATACGTTGGAGCTACCCAATGTGAGGATTTAGGGGATGTTGGCTGGGGAGGGAGAGGGAAGGGAAGGGGGCAGAGGAGGGGAAAAGAGAAAGTGCTGATAGGAGAGGGAACACACACATTCTTAATAAGGGATGCATATTTGTGCGGAGTGTGTTTGTGTGTATGTGTAGATACAGTACATAAATACAGCACATATATTGGTATGCTTTTTAATACATTGATTAATTGTGAAAACACCACCCTTAGTTTGTAACGGTACAGAACCCTTCACGGGTACTCTGGCCTTCCAGCAAGGCATACGGGTACACCGTACCCGTAAGCCACGTGACGAACGCACATGATACAGTACCATACCCATGTACTGCCTCATCGCTCACAACGCACACGTTGCGTACATAGACACGAGCTACTTGGAACGAACCCTTCTACTCCTACCACGAAGACGTTCTTTCCAAGCTACTCGACATCCCCTACTTAGGTAACCATCTACTTGTTCTGCTAGCTCACTCATATCAACATACACGTAAACTCACATCACGCATCATTTTCCCTAGCCTAACCCCTCAAGCTGTTAAGGAGCATCCTGAGCTGTTACACTGGTAGCGGAGCTGGTTTCGTTCTTTAGGGACCTCACGCATACACATACGCACGCATACGCATTTTCCTTCGAATAAATCGCACCCGCCAGGACATCCCGTCAACTTTTCTGGCATTTGCTGCTCTTTGTTCCTGCTCTTACCTGTGGCTACGAATACATGTAGCGCCTGCTCGGTTCTCGCAGTGAACGGTCCTGTTAGGCTCGACACGCACTAGGCCGCCTGCGACCTGTCTTGCATGGGCATCTTATCATAGCCTGCCCTGCCCCTGTCTGGCCTACGTTTTCGATTCTTGCGTTCACGTCCTGTCCTTTTGGTCGTAGCTTCTAACGATATATTCCCGAGCATCTCCCTCGCGGATTGATCAATAGTTCAGCATCGGCTCCATTGGCCACCTCGGCTGTACTTGCTTTAATTAGGGTGCTTCGCGAGCCTGTCCTGCAGCTCTCACGGTTTGCTGCATTAATTATTCGTGCTGTCCACCTGCTATCTTGCTCATCCTGTCGCGCATTTCGATTCGTCGGTGTACTTCCTTGCTTGCCCTGTGGTCCGTGCCTTCGCAGTGCTAATATCCCTCATCGTATTCTGGACGAACGCGTCATTCACAGTTACGTTTGAGGCATTATCAGCTCGTTACGCTCGCAAATTTTACTCGTCCTTGTGGCAGGTGATATTTTGGCATCTTAGAGTTGCGAGTAATACCCCTCTCTAGCCCACCACTCATCCCTGTCCAGCCTACTGGCTTGTGCTGTTGCCTGTGCAGAATGGCCTCCCACAAAATTTACCTAAGTACCGACGCCGCTGATGCTGCCGCTGCCGCGGCCGCTGCAGAGCAGCCTACGAATTCAGTTGTCGACACCCATCCTGAAGGGGTGGCGTCTTCTGACACTGAGCCCGACACTGAGCTCGGTGCTACGCGGGATGAGTCCGCTTCTGCCGACGCGCGGCCCTCTATCTCAGTGGGTACGTTGCAACCGCTGGTTGACGGCCTCAATGGTCTTGCGGCACCCTCGGGTGCCCCGCCCGCTGCCCCGCCTCCGCGCGCGGGCATGGCCCCGACGACGACGCCAACGACGACGACGCTGGCTCAGCCTTCCATTGAGCACCTCAGCGCTCGCTATGAGGCGGACGCGGACCGCAGGCGGCACCAGCATATGGGTGACCACCTAATCGCGGTGGATCAAATTCGCCAACTACGCACGCAGCTTGACCAGGTCACCAGCGCCAACTCAGTCCTAACCGAGCAGTTCATGGCGAGGATATCCGCTAAGGAGGCCGAAGTCGCTGACCTCGTGCAATGCCTCGCCGCCTCCGGCGCTGCTACTGATGTCGCATTGGCCAATGGCAATCCTGCCGAGAGGCAAGAGCTGCTTAACAGCCACTACTTCCTCGGGAAGGATCTGAACAAGTGTCGCAAGGCGTTGTCCGCCCTCCAGGCCGATTCCGCTGAGGCCGCGGCGATCGCTAGGTCCTCATTGGATGTTGTGAACGCCGAGCTTGCGACTAAAGAGTCCGAGCTCAGGGCGGCGCGGAGCGACCTTGCGCAATCCCAAGCAGGTGAGCATAATTTGACGCCTGACGCTTCTCGAACAAACCTGCCTTTCTCGGTTTGCAATCCATTTGATCATATCGAGGACTCCCCTTCCCGGTTGATTCTATATCCCAATGTTTTGCCCGTGAATCGCACACTGTTTCCCAACCTACCGACGTCATTGTCTAACTCGCCACGTTTTTTCCCCAATGCAGCGCTCGCCCCCGCTCTCGCGAGAACGCTCGCTTGACTGAGGTCAATGCGCAGCTGACTCGCGAGAATATCGCATATGGTAAACGCCCTGTGGCTTCACCCGCGGCTGCATCTCCCGCCGCCATCACCATAGCTGATGTCCTGGCCATGATCGCGGCGGACCGGGCTACTGTGGCGCGCAACGAGACGGTGCCGATGGACACTGAAGACCCTGGCGGTTCGTCCAGCGGCGCCCGCAATGTGGGGTGTGGGAACGGCAGGACCGTGGGGCGCAAGCATGCGCTTCCTCAGGCCGCTCTCGAGGACGACGCTGCCGCTCAGGAGGCCATCGCTGCGCGCAAGCTGGCGTTTCTGCGCGGCCGCGAGATCAAGGCGTCGCCCACATATGCCAAGGCTGCGAAGGCGGATGGTCTTCTCCATTACCACTCCGCTGACCACCCTGTCGCGCCGTATGCCGACGCCAAGTTGGCGGTGCATATGAACGCTTACGCTGACAGCCTCCTCCTTGACTGCGATCCTGAGAACATCGTGGTTGCGCTGCAAGCGGTCGATGATCTCCGCGACAGCATGACCCGTTTGTACACGGCGTCCAAGATGCGAAAGCAGAGGTGGATGGAATTGATGCCTTTGAACATCAAAGACATTGCCGACAAGGACGCCGCCCTCAAGGGCACTAAGCTGAAGGCCCACTACCCGGCGGCGGAGGCCAATGACGACAAGATGGATGAGACGCTGCCTCGTGCACCTGACAGGCAAGTGCGGGTTGCGGGGAATTCAGGGTTGTTTGATAAACTAGCTGTCGCTCAGGTAGCCCCGGCGTTTGAGCCATAACCCTTCTGCCTCCCCGACGTATATGCCCCTTCGGGTGGCCTTACTGGCAAAATGCAACGCGGTTCGATCCCGCGGGGGGGCGCTACCCCTTCCCCGCCGACAGCACCTACCGCCGCTCACTCACCACCCGACGGCCCCTTTTCGGTCTCTGACCATTCGTCATCGGGCCAGGACTTAGCCGATTCCGCAGGTTCGCCCCTCCAGGTTCCACCTGGCGACCCGACCTCTAATCGCGCTCCTCGGGCTAAGCAGCCCGAGCACCCAACAACGCCCGCAGTACCTACAGTGGCTTCCCCGGCCGCTGTTCGCCCTCGTGCAAAGCGCGCAGCTACGCTGACCGCGGGCACACCTTCTCCGACGCGACGGATTCGCGAGGGCGCACACCTGGCCCCAGCAGGCCCGCCAGGTGAGCCCGTCTCGCTACCGCCAATCACCCCTCCTTCCGATAACCGCGCCACTCGTCACTCTGATCACGACACTGGGTTCACCAAGCGTGTTACTGAAATGAGAAAGGAACTACGTCTCATTGAACACAAACTGTCGGACCGATGCACTAGGGCTAAGTTGCGCCGATGGGTATTCAATGTGGTCACGATCATGGAGCTCCAGTTCTCCGACGGTTACCTTGGTTCGTTCGAGCGCATTGTTCCACACCTGTCAGGCGCTTTTACTGGCCAACTCCGCATCACTTACGACGAGGCATGGGCTAGCGATGAGTTGGACGGGTTAGATTTCATGGGAATCGTCGCATGGGCGGAGTCGCTCCTCCTGCCCGAGCTATTGACGGAATCACACGTCGCTCTCACCAAACTACACGAAGTTGGCTTCCGCCAAGATACTCGATCCTTGCAGAATTATTACCACGCCATCAAGTCTGAATTTCGCAAAGTCCCCGAGCTCACCGAGCGCGAAAAGTTAAACTTGTTTCGCACGGGACTCCGCGATGAACTCCGCGCCGGTGCACACTCTCGGCGCGAGTCTGGTACTATGTTCGAAACGATGGAGGATTTGTTCCGCTATCTGCAATTGGACGAAGCGAGGAAAGTTGTCGCCGCGCGTGGCAAGTCCTTGACGGACAAGCACGATCGCCATCAGAGGGGAGGTTACGCTAACCTGAAGTCGAGGTACCCATTCAAGCGCCCCGCGGATACTAAATACCCGGGTAAGGACCTGGCATTCAATCGCGTCCAGTTTACCAACTCACCCCCCTCCGATTCTGACCCTGATATTGGTAGCCAAGTAGCCACCGACGACGGCGGGGAGATGAACTCTCGCCCAGCCAAGAGCCCCAAGCTGGCGCCAAACAGTAGTCGCAACCCGGCCGGTGGCCGAGGTGGTGGAGGACGCCGGTTGCGTCGCACAACGGCAAGCTGGGTGGATCGCCAAGGCCGCAGGTCCTCAGTTTGCAAGGTGCTGATCGCACGTTCGGGAAATGCTCTATTAGCCGCGGCGCGGGCCGTGGTGGTCGCGGAGGATACGGACAGGGTGCTGGTCGGGCCCGTTCACAGCCCAGCGGGCCGCGGACCCCCGACTTTTCGGGTCAAGACCCCCAGAAAGCCATGCATATGAACAAATCGGTCAGCGTGGGGCAGACCATCTGGCTTCAGAATGGTGCTCGCTGCTTCTTCTGCTTCCGCTACATGAGGACATGTGTGCGGTCGCTGAATGCTGACGGACACTGCCGCACGCGGGACTTGCCTTACTGGCCGGCCCTCAATGAGACTACGTGTCCCGACTGGGCCCTTGATGGCAACGGTCCCATCCCGATTTGGGAATAGGAATCGGCCGGTCAGGTCTTGACAACCCTAGATCGTGTACTTAGCGGCGATAAAGTAGTAGTAGTAGAGCCACTTTAGCTCTTGTTACAAGTTCAAGAGGAACTGTTTTCTAACTTGGGCTTAACCCCAACCATTGATGTAACTTCTACTAATACCTTGTCGTCCCCTTGTCCACTGAAGTTCTCTACGGAGTTTGGCATGCGTGTCTCCATCGCAAACGAGTTCATATACGCTCACCCCATTCCGGAAGACGTTGTGTCGGTGTTAGAACACTATTGGGAATGCAAAAACGATGCACCCTTCGACACATCCGGTATGTTCATCCTCCCGAAAAACGCAAGTAACGATAAACATGTCTCCAGTCTCCTCCAAGGTTTGGAGTTGTTCAAGGAGTATCAATCGTTCGATCACCATATGAAACCCCGCCCCAAGGGGTCACCTTCGAATAAGGTCGCCATCCAAGTATGGTATGACCCCCCCGACTCCGAACGGGCCGTCCAAATCAAAAAGGATTGGCATGCGAACAACGACGTGACCAAGGCAGTATACTTTGGCCCCGCACCTGAGGAGGGCATCCCCAGTCCGGTTGAAACCCGTCGAAAAAAACACTGGTGGTCGGAGGCATTGGATCCCAAAGTTCGCGTAAAACAAATCGCTGCCAGACGGTCAACGAAGTGCATCCGTCGCAATCACGCGCAACGAAATACGAATTCTTCCCCCGTGCTCATGACGCGAGCCAATCGGGTATACGAAGTCAACTCCGCTGCTGCCCCCGATATGCTATTCAACGCCCGATCAGGAGCGAAGCAATTACTCACATTGGCAGACTCCGGCGCGACAGGTTGTCTCATGGAAAAGCAAACGGCTGAGGATCTCGGTTTGCACATCCGCCCTTGGGAAAACGAACGCGACGGATTCACTTGCGCTAACGACGGGATTATCAAAATCCGCGGGACGGTCTCGCTCCCTATACACATACAACGATATGTTGGCAAAGTGTTCGCCCATGTCGTCGACAAACTTCCCGGAGGATTAGACCTAATCCTCGGGTCCGACTGGATGCGCGACGAAAAGGCCGTCCTAGACTACGATCGCATGACATTGTCGCTCAAACGGTACGGCTGCTGTTTGACACCTAAAAACAGGCAGCGGGACGAAACGGCTCATTCCTTCTTCACTATGGCACTTTCGGGCAAGTCGACTGACGACCAAGTCATTACTAGTCGCAAGGCAGCAAAGCTTTTGAAAGCTGGCGCTAACCATGTCATGGTCAATGTCCGCGAATCCCGAGCGGATTAACCGGCGTCTAACGTAACTGCCGATGAACGGGCGAAATTGCTGACAAAATTATTGCCTTCCGACGGGCCTTTACCTGGTCCCCCGGTGGCAAGCATGGATTTCGAAAATTGGATCCGCGAGAACATACGGGACCACGATGATAAAACACTCATCTCGGCCAACGACCTGCGCGCTCTCCTATGGCAGTATCGCAAAGTCTTCAACAATTTGCCAATGGGGACTCCTAACCATCGAGTTATTCCTCACGTCATCAAAACGCAAGACAATGCTTACGCACCATATCGCAGAAATCGTCGCATGAGTCCAGCCGAGACTTTACTATGTGAGGAATACGTCTCCGACCTGTTGCAGCAAGGATTCATCGCCCCGAGCTCGTCTCCGTACGGTGCGCCAATTATGATCATAGCAAAACCGGGTGGAACGGGATACCGTGTTGTTTGCGATTGGCGAGCACTCAACAACATCACGATTAAAAATAGGTATCCCCTTCCCCGTATCGATGAGACCATTGATCGTCTAGGTGGAGCTACTTTGTTCAGTTCCCTAGACCTCAAGTCTGGTTATTACCAAATACGTATTTCGGACGAGGACGCGCCGAAGACTGCGTTCACTACCCCAATGGGTCAGTTTGAATTTAAAGTACTTGGGATGGGTTTGGCAAACGCGCCGGCCACATTCCAAGCGGTCATGAACCAAATATTCGCGCCCTACTTGCACAAGTTCGTCGTGGTCTACTTAGACGATATCTTGGTTTACGGACGCACTCCGGCGGAGCACTTAGCCAACTTAGCCACGGTTCTCAACGTCCTCCAGGACAACGAATTCTACGCGAAACTCTCCAAATGTTCCTTCAACAAAACGGAAGTTAAATTCCCGGGTCATTACATTGGACGCGACGGAATTAAAGTTGATCCAGGCAAGGTTAGCACAGTCCGTGACTGGCCTACTCCGAAAACTGCGAAAGAGATCGGCTCATTCCTTGGTTTGTGCAATTATTTTCGCAAATTTATCCAAGGATATTCGTCTCTCGCTGCCCCGCTTCAAACCATGTCTAACATCAAGGGTGAACTAGGCTCCTTGTTCAAAGAAGAACATCTCGTCTCATTCAAAGGCCTCAAGGAAGCTTTGCTATCCGCTCCAGTCCTCGCGCTGCCGGATTTCAGCAAACCTTTCGAAGTCATTACCGACGCATCTTTGCTCGGTACCGGCGCGGTGCTCTTGCAAGATAAACACCCCATCGCCTTCGCCAGCAAGAAGTATATCCCAGCGGAGCTGAACTATACTACGACGGAACAAGAGATGCTAGCAATCGTTCACGCGTTGACCGAGGGCTACCGAGTGGCGATGCTACCTCGAAGGTTCCCACATGACATTGGTCACTGACCACAATCCGCTCACGTATTTTGACACCAAGGCGGTCCTTTCACGACGCATGGGCCGATGGCAGGAGGACCTGGCGCCCTTCAGCTATACTTGGGAATATCGCGCGGGTCGCAATAATATGGCAGACCCGGTCAGTCGCAATCCTAACCTCTCTGCCCCCGCCGACGTCGCGGTTGCGCACCAGCTGTTAGTTTTCTCTCTCTTGGTCAGCGAATGCAGGCCTCGATCGAGAAAGCAGCGCCCTATTGCAGTCGGTCCCGCAGTCGTGGATATCCTTCCCCGCCCACCGACTGTCCTCCCCGTCCCTTCGGTTCCGGTCAAGGAAACGCGACGACGCAGTCGACATACGCCCGCTGCGTCGACTCCCTCCTCTTCGTCCATCATGGATCGAATTTTGGCTGGATACAAACGAGACTCGAACTTCACGCCGGGCTGCAAGCGCCTTCGCGATAAGTTTTCCAGGAACGGTTACTGGTTCAAGAAGAACAAGTACGGACGCGAGTTTTTGTGTGTCCCCCTTGACGCAGCCCTTCGCCTGGACATTATCCGCGAAGCTCACGACCCTATGTACATGGGCCATTGCGGTCGCACCAAGATATTGGAGTTGGTCACCCGCACTTTTACTTGGGCCAAAGTCACGGCAGATGTTACTGCCTTCGTCCAACAATGCCATAAGTGCCAAACGAACAAGCCCGGGAACGCAAAACCTAACGATACCATGGTTCCCGTGGAAATTCCTGAGAAATTCTGGGAGTGTGTCCCCACGGACCTCATCACGGCGCTCCCGCCTACGTCTTCTGTCCATGATGCCATCGCGGTATTCGTCGACAAACTGTCGAAAATGGTTCATGTCGAACCTTGTCATACTACGATAAACGCAGAGGAATTCGCTTCCCTATACCTGAATCGTGTCATCCGCTATCATGGTATCCCAAAGAAACTCCTGAGTGATCGCGATGCGCGATTTACCGGGCATTTCGGCCTGGCTCTCCATCGATTAATGGGCACGCGACAAGCGTTTTCGACTGCGTTTCATCCTCAGACTGACGGTCAGACGGAACGCATGAACCGAGTCATCGAGGACATGATTCGCCACTACGCGGGGCCATACCACGACGATTGGGATAAGTCCTTGGCGCTGGTGGAATTTGCGATCAACAATTCCTACCAAGAGTCCATTCAGAACACCCCATTTCGGGCGTACCTTGGTTACGACCCTACGACGCCGCTTAAGGCGGAGGTCGAATCGAAATGTCCGGCTGCCAACAATTGGTGGGCCGGTCACATTGAACGACAAGATCAATGCAAGGCATGCATGCAAGCCGCTCAAGATCGTCAGAAAGCCCATTACGATAAGCGACGAACGGAGGTTTTCTTCAACCTTGGGGATAAAGTTCTCTTGTCCACCCGCAATATGAAGTTCAAAGCAACGGGTAAACCAAAATTTACGCCTCGTTTTGTTGGCCCCTATACGATTACGGAATGCATTGGTCCACGCGACGAGGTCACCGGAGTCGTCCGGCAAGTCACGGCGTGCCGCTTGGCTTTGCCCAAGATGATGCGTATCCACCCCGTGTTTCACGTGGGTTTGATAAAGCATTGGCGCTCCGATGGCGTTGTCCATGTTGGATAACCGCTTGAGTTTGACTCCGACAGCGCTCCGATTTGGAATGTCCAATGCATCATGCGCGAGAAATCGCGTGTCATAGGCACTTCCGGCAAACGGCGTCTCGAATACTTGGTCCGATGGCAAGACTTCGGTATTGAGCAAGACACTTGGGAACTCGCCAAAGCGGTCAAGAAAAGTGCGCCTCACGTCGTCGATGCATGGAAATCACGTGTTACGCCCGTTATGTCCCGACGTACGTCAAAAAAACGGGCCCATCACCAACCCATCGCACTCGACGCATACGACACGGCGGTTAGATTGCTTTATTTATAAAGTTATCTTTCCCGGAGTACTCAAAAGGGATTTTAAATGGTTCTCTCCGAAACCAACTTGATTCATCAAGTATATTTTGAGCACGGCACATACGACTACGACTGGTATTCACATCCCACTTCCTTACGATAAGATGCGGGGTCCGCATCTCTTCTGGAGGGGGGGGAGTGTAACGGTACAGAACCCTTCACGGGTACTCTGGCCTTCCAGCAAGGCATACGGGTACACCGTACCCGTAAGCCACGTGACGAACGCACATGATACAGTACCATACCCATGTACTGCCTCATCGCTCACAACGCACACGTTGCGTACATAGACACGACCTACTCGGAACGAACCCTTCTACTCCTACCACGAAGACGTTCTTTCCAAGCTACTCGACATCCCCTACTTAGGTAACCATCTACTTGTTCTGCTAGCTCACTCATATCAACATACACGTAAAGTCACATCACGCATCATGTTCCCTAGTCTAACCCCTCAAGCTGCTAAGGAGCATCCTGAGCTGTTACATAGTTAGTATACAAATGTACATACATTTATGCCTTAATACTGATCATGCCAACTAATCCTGTTTTTGAACTCTGATATCAACATAACACCCTGTACTTTAACCATGCATCCATTAATTGTATACTATAATGTTCATCGTGCTAACCCTACATATGCTGATCTGCATGAACTCCTCCACCACCCTTGTGCACAACACACAGTATGGCTCTAAGGTCATTGCCGTGCGTCAGGGCAACCTGGTTCTACATGGCCAACGCAAGGAGCCCACTTTCACTCAGTTGTCTGCAACAGCAGATGTAGGAGACACACAGATCAAGCTTGATGGGCAGGTCAATTGGGTTGAAGGTAAGTTTGTGTGTGTATGTATGTATGTGTGCGTGCGTGTTTGGTGGTGGTGGGGGTGGGGGTGGGGGTGGTGGTGGGGGGGGGGGGGGGGGGTAGCCAAACGGGTAGGATGTTAGATGGTACACTACGTGGGGATGGGTGGATGGTGATGGGATAGGTGGTTGGGGATGAGTAGATGGGATGGGTGATTGGAATGGGAGGATCATAATTCATCATTGTAGTGGTGTTTATTTGTGTGTGTGTATGTGTGTGTGTGTGAGAGGGGATGGGTAGGTGGGTGGATGCCCTCGCCTGATCTGGTGGGTGGTTGGGTGGGTGCATGTGTAGGAAAGGATGGGAGGTTGGTGGGTGTGTGGAGTGGTATGGTGTTGGGTGAGGTGGCTTATATGTGGGGGAGGTAGGGGTCGAATTTTAAAATGTAAAACAACAACCCATGGCTGCCATTTTTGTATATAGGTGACCATATTGCCATTGCCTCAAGCAGCTTCTATGCCGAGGATGTTGATGAAGCGATCATCACTGGTGTGTCATACGATGCTGCCATGGATGAGACCACATTAACACTGGACTCGGCACTGAATTAGACCCACTTAGGGTTAAAGATGACAGTGGATGGAGATAGCATGGTGAGTGTGTAATATTTGCATTGTATTTAAACCAGAGATTTTGTGTCCGTAATAAATTACAATCGCTATATGAGACCCCGTTATGGCCAATATTATCGCCATATGAGACTCGATTTGAGATCCCAGCTCTCAGACCCAAATCGCTACCCAGAACCCGAATCGACACGACAACCCGACCAGACACAACCCGACAGAATGTTTCATTCCGCATCTTCGATTCTGAAGTCGCCTGTTCGTCGCACGCGACCTGACACCAGTCGAAATCGTAATGCATTTCACGAGCCGTCCGATTTTGCTACTTCCGTATAGCAACTCGAAGCACGCGGGGCGCTCAGACCTCGTTCCCGCGGAAGCCACATGGAGACTTGGCATGGTGCTGCCAGGGGCTAGAATGCACCTATGTAGCTAATCTGCTACCATATAAGACCTATGCAATGTCACATTCACACCACACAACACACAACCAGCTACTTATGCCTAGCTTCCCTCCTTGTTGCAGGGCCATGTGCTCGACATGCGTGCTGAGGTTGCAGTGCTGAGCCGCAATGTCGTTGTCCAAGGTGATCACTTGTCCCAGCCCCATCAGTTTGGAGGTGTCATCATGGTCAGCACGCCCTCCTACCTCGGCCAGCCTGCACTCATGCTCATTGAACAGGTGGAGGTGCGTGAAATGGGACAGACCTTCAAGCAGGGTGGCTACTCGCTGCAATGGCGCTCGCACGGAAATGTCAACTACAAGTCCTACCTCAAGGGCAATGCCATCCACCACACCTACCACCGAGGCATCACTCTGCATGAAGTACAAAGAGCCATCATCCAGGGCAATGTTCTGTTTGACAACATAGGCCACGCCATCTTTTTGGAGGGAAGTGCAACCAAGAATGTCATCGATGCCAACCTTGTCTTCCTCACGCGTGCCTTAGACAGCTTGCTCGCCACAGACTACACGCCTGCTTCCTTTTTGATCTCCAACCCGGAAAATGCTTACAGCAACAACCATGCTGGTGGGGCAACCAATGGCTACGGTTATTGGTACAACCTGGAATATACATACCCTACCATGGGGACGGCCCTGGGAAATTACAGCAACAACCGGGCGCACTCGAACCTATTGTGCGGGCTAATGATTCATCCCGAGTATACCCCTTATTACCAGCTTGCCGTGTTCCAAGGTCTGCTGGCTTACAAGAACGGAGTGAAAGGAGCCACCGCCTCACGGGTATGTACCACACACACACACACACACACACACACACACACACAATAACACCGCCTCACAGGTATGTACCGCATACACACACACTATAACACCGCCTCCCAGGTTTGTACCGCACACATACACACACACACAATAACTCCGCCTCACAAGAATGTACCACACACACACATGAACACAATACACACAATACCACCGCCTAACAGGTATGTACCGCACCACACACACACACACACACACACACACACACACACAATATCACTGCCTCAAAAACTCCACCCCCCCCCCCCCCCCCCCCCCCCCCCCCCCCCCCCCCCCCCCCCCCCCCCCCACACACACACACACCACCTCCACACATGTGAGCACCCTCACTCTAACATACCCACACCGCCTTAAATTCATCCACTGTGTGCACACATATTAAAAAAAGGTAATGATAACGCCTGGTGGGGTGGGGTATTAAGGGAACCCGTCGTACGCGGGTAGAGAGCGGTCTTCTACCTCAACTGGACAAGCTACCATCGGGGTTGACAACGACCTGCAACGCTCAAGGCGACCATAGGGGGAATCGAACCCCCGACCCTGCATCATCAAAACGATTTGGTGTACCACTAGACCAATTGATTCGCTGAAAGGGGCTGTGCTCACATATACACACACAAACACATACACACATACAAACATACTACCCTCCCCCATCTCCCCTTACACAAACTCACACAGGTGAACTCAGCTGTCCAGTTCCACAGCTTCATGCAAACGATTCAACCCGACTCTGCAAGTAAATATCACTATAACTTATCGGCGTCCTGTCGTCACCTACATCCCTAACTAGCTCAACGCCTCAAGACCTGCCCTGCTAGCCTGCCAATGCATGCCCTGATATGTTCTCACCTCACACACAAACACACACAGGTGAATACAGCTGTCCAGTTCCACAACTTCACCATCTTTGACAATGGCGCCGGTCCTGTCATGCCCTACAGCAATGGAAAGGACAATGGTGGCGGCATTGAGATATCCCGCATTGTGGACTTCCGCAATAGTGCAGACAAGCGCAACCGCTATGATGCGGAGTACACTCAGATGGCCGGAATCCAGGGTGCTCTCATTGCGGCTCAAACCGAGGAGGGTAGGGCAGGAACCGCGGGCAGGTACTGGGACACCAAGCGCCGCGTGTCTGCACTCATCACACAGTTTTCTGATTCGAATACTGGGATGATGAGTTTGTTGGGTGTTACATTTGTCAACTTCTCAAGTGGGCAGTTTACAGCTCTGGAGGCGTGTGGCCAATGCACATACCAACAGGTACGCAAAACACATGGTGTGTGGTGTCTGTAAGAGAGAGAAAAAGGAAGGGAAAGAGTGGTGTAGGTGTGCTGTGTTGCACTACCATGTAAGCAGACAGCTTGAGTTGAGGCAAAAATCTCTTTACATCGAGAGCCAAGCCCATGAGCCACACAGGCCCTACCAGGTCCTGCATGCCCGCAATGCCCACCAAGCATTCCCACTACTGCCAGCTACCACGAGCCCTACAAAAACCACTTCACCACCTATGTAGGCCCCCAATCAGCCCCACCACCCCCACCCTACTCACCCTACCCCCACCCAAACACTCCCAAACACACTTACACACACACATGCCACCATTACCACTAACACCTTTGCACAAAGTCCCCCCCCCTTCCCCCCCACCCCCGCGTCCACCCATACACCCATGCATCCCCCCGCATCCACACATATATGCAACCACCATGTCACCTTATTGGTTGCCCCTCCCACACATCCCCCTTGCTACCAGGGTGGCTCCCCCACCTTCACTGGAGGCCTGAAGTTCATCCAGGAAGGCTACCCAATCCTCTCCAAGTGGAGTTGGGGACACCAGGGGATCTACTACGACACCGATGGGACACTCCTCAACAACCTGACACTCCCGCCAGACCTTTTGGCAGCTAGCAACTTCAGCCTTGGAGCAAATGCCAGCTGGCACTCAGCTGTTGGCAATGACTTGTTCAACCCGGAGGAGTGCACCTACGTGAAGGAACAGCACACGGCAAACAATGGCGCTTTCTGCTCTCAGGAAACCAACTTCAGGTTTGTGGCTGGATCAAGTGCAATTTCGAAGCTGAATTGTGTTATTGATTTTGGATACCGTTTGTGTTCATACATGGCTTTTGGACTAGGCTGAACCAAATTCAAGGCTGTAGCTGAATCAACTTCAGGGTTGTAACTGAAATAACATATGGTGTGTAGGTAAATCAACTTCATGGTTGTTAATTGATGTTGGTGTGGATTTGACCATTATTCCTGAGCAATATAATCAATGATAATGTATTTATTGCCTTGTCGTTATGGAGCATCGAAATGCTGACAAGCAACGTTTTTTTCTTCGGGATGGGCAGAAATGTGATATGTTAAAGTGTATCTCGTCTCATTTTTTGTGTGCCACCCCAACTGAATTAGAACATGACAGTCACCCTGTAAGGGCGAACAAATCCCCTCCCCTTGCACCCACACCCACACACCAGGCACTGGACCCCACCTCCACCCCACCCTTCCTCCTTCCTTTCCTCCCAGGCGCATAATGTTGAAGGAACCATGGTCTGGAGCCGAGGACTATTATTATATGGACCAAATGCGATATAGTAACATGTTGGTAACTGATGTCTCCAACAATCGCACATCTATCGTACCGTGGACTAGTGGCTCTGGCTACCAGTTCACAGTCCGTGTCGCAAAGGACTACGAGGTGCATTGGTGAGTGATGGAGTATGTGCATCTGGGTATGCTTTTGCATATGTGAGCAACTGTGTGTGTTTGTTTGCTGCCCTAAACCCTTACCCTTGTTACACTTGATAGTGTTTTCTGTCACTTAAACGTTAGCAAAAAGATAGAAAAGCTAAGCTGTTGAAAATGATTCAGATTTTGATACCATTAAGATACCAAGTAGCATTTCCAAGAGGCTCAGCCCATCCTATTTGAGTGCATGTTGTGTGTGGGTGTAAGAGGGATGGAGATGGAGTGTGGTTGGGCGTGTATTGTTGGGTTGGTGGTGTGTGTGTGTGTGGGGGGGGGGGGGGGGGGGGGGGGGGGGGGGGGGGGGGGGGTCAACAGTAATTTTTCACATATTTTGCATTGGACAGGTTCTATATATGGAATTGTCACCACACATAACCGCACACCAACACACACCACACAAATGTCCCACACAGGGCGTTGCCCTACAAATTATACCAACCCAACTCCGTCAATTACCTTACCACACCACACACCACAAACCACCGTGTCCCAGGGCACTACCCTACCGCTTAGACCCAGTGAAATTCGTCGTCCACAATGCTGACATTTTGAAGAATGGAGAGCATGTGATCCTGACCGCAAGATACACCCAGCAGATGGAAAGCATCCATGTAGGTCGATGTCCCCTCAATTTTGATTCTGAACCTTAAAATCCCCTCACCCCACCCCCCTCAATTTTGATTCTGAACCTTAAAATCCCCTCACCCCACCCCCCTCAATTTTGATTCTGAACCTTAAAATCCCCTCACCCCACCCCCCTCAATTTTGATTCTGAACCTTAAAATCCCCTCACCCCACCCCCCTCAATTTTGATTCTGAACCTTAAAATCCCCTCACCCCACCCCCCTCAATTTTGATTCTGAACCTTAAAATCCCCTCACCCCACCCCCCTCAATTTTGATTCTGACCTAAATCCCTCACCCACCCCCCAATGATTGAACCTAATCCCCTCACCCCCACCCCCCTCAATTTTGATTCTGAACCTTAAAATCCCCTCACCCCACCCCCCTCAATTTGTGGCATGTCTGTGTTATGTTTGTTTGTTTCTTGTGAAGGCCCTAGCTGCCGTTTGTATCAACACGGCATATAATGGTTGATAATGGATTTGTCTGTGTTGCTACAAGCAACCTTGTAGCAATTTGATTCTGATTTTAAGGACAGCAAGGGCGAATCTCCCCGATTATTGATACTGGTTTTGCCCCTGTTCCATGCAAACTTGTATCAATCTGATTATGATTATAAAGAAATCAGGGACCAAGATCCCCGGGAATTGATAGTGGTATTGATCGGTGTTTCATGCAGCCGTGTAGCTAGGGAATTAGGCAGGTAATCAAGTAGGCATAAGGTTGGTATTAGGCATGTAAGTAGGTAGGCAGAAGGTAGGTATTTAGCAGGTAATCTTAAAGGCATAAGGTAGTAATTAAGGCGTTAATCAAGGAGGCATACCATTTATTAGCACCATCCCAAATGGTGCAATGTTGATCCAAAATATTTGATTACCATGTTGGTGTGTCTTGTCCATCCTCACACCAGACCACACATGGAAACACTAACCACACTCATGTACCACACACAATACACAAAACACCACCTACCCACTTACCCACACACCCACACACCCGCCCGCCCACCAGATAAGAGACCAATGGAACAACGGCATTGGTGAAGCCTGCTTGGACACTACTCCGCTGACGACCGACAGTCCTCACGGTTCATGCTACTACAACACAACCTTTGAGCCCAACCCCCGTTGGTACTGGAACAACACACGCAACCCAATGCTCAGAAACCGCACCTTCAATGACACAACCTTTAAGCTGATGATTGCGGGACCCTCAGGTACATTGATGTTCACCTTGTTTTGTTTTCCAATCAAACAATGCATTAGTAAGGCTTGCACACCCTTGTACATGTTTTGGTTATTTTGGTACATTGTGAGGGTGTCCTTTGATGTTTCCCACTCATTGATTGTCCATACACCAACCAGGCAGAACAACTCCACTCCTCATCACACAAAGATCCCCTTTCTTCCATGTATAAACACCTCCCCGAGTGTTAGTCAGCCCCCCCCACCCCCACCCCCACCCAAGTAGGGTTTATAAACCCAATAACACCCACCCACATACCCATGCACCACCACACAAGAATGCAATCTCACCCCCCCCAACTCCCACCCAACCCCAACCCCCAGATACCTACCTCAATGTGGTAGCCATGTGCCCGGAAGAGGGGTGCATTAACACCACAGATCCCACCTTCTACAAACCAAAGGTGGTGGTAGATGAGCGTGATGGTGTGTTGCTATGGAGTGAAGCATCCACCTGGGAGAACACAACACTGGGCCGCATGCCCATCACCGGCGAGAATGTGACCATCCCCAAAGGATGGACGTTGCTCATTGATGTCACCCCCCCTCCTCTCAATGCGCTGGTCATTCAGGTGGGTAAAATCACTGACTCGCAGTCAACCCTCTCTACTGTCACGCAACGCACCTGCCACAGCACAGACCCTGCCACAAGCATTGTCATAGCCACACTAGGAACTTTTACATTAGACAATGTCGCTCTGGGAACTGTCACAGTAGGAACGACAACACTTGACCATGCTTGAGGGGGGATAGGGCCGGGGTGGGGGTGGGCCGTGGATGGGGTTGGGTAGGGGTAGCTGGGACCTGGCCCAACTGACCTTGGACTGTGTCACATACTGACTTCCGTAGTTATTTTAGCTTTAAGTTTAGTTAGTTTATTTAGTTTTTAGTTGCACACGTATACAGTTGTACCCTACCTACCTATATATGTATATATATATATATATATATATAGGTAGGTAGGTAGGTAGGTAGGTAGGTAGGGTACAACTGTATATGTGTGCAACTAAAAACTAAATAATATATGTACATCCTCCACTTAGCATGGTATCAATTTTTGCTGTTAAGTGTGTTTTGATGAATGGCTCAATGGCAGAGCTCCTCGAACGAAGAAGGTGCCTGGTTTGAATCCCTATGGGTGTGTTTTAGTGTCGTGGTGGCTGTCAACCGCCATGGTAGCTTTGTACAGGTAAAGTAGCAGCCCCTTCCCTACCGCCTTAAGACAGGGCTCCCTTAATACCACACCCCACCAGGCCTTATCATTACTTTTTGTATTACCTTCAGGCCTGCGGCCTCGAGCCCAAGTTCTTGAGATAAGGTTCTTTGGGTCTTAATGTGGCTCCGGAGACCATCAGTTTTTTTTGTAGGGTGCGATTCAGGGAAAAGTGTGATTTTCTACTTTTCCGTTTTGGTCTGGTGCGATTTCAGGTCGTTTTGGGCCCTTCCTCATCGTTCCCCAAGTATCTAGTTAGGCGACAAGGCCCTGGGTGAAATCACACCATGCTTATCTATCTTTGCATCTGCCCTCCATTAGTCATCGCACCCGATAGCACGTGTGGTCATCCCCTATTTGGCAACGCCATTCAAGCTGCATCTCCACGCACTCTCACTAACACAAAAACCACCACACATTTACACCACTGCCCATCACATGTAAGCCTCCTCCGTTGGATCATCACCATATAAGCCCATCCCCTGCCCTTCGACAGGTCATTGTTTCCCCATCACCAATCCCCAGTCACCTAACCAATTCGTTCCACCACCCAAACTTGCAGCCACCTCAACAAGCAAGCACAACCTTAACCAAAGCTCACCCTCCACTTGTGTTTCTTCTCAGGGCGATGTGACATTTGAACTGTCTTTGGACATCAACCTCACTGCAACATACATCCTTGTGATGTTGGGTGGTGTCCTCCATGCAGGCAACAAAACTACGCCACACATAGGTGCGGCATTTGGAGTGATGTGTATGTGTGTGTGAGGGGTGGTTGAGGGGGTGGTTGGGGGGGAGGGGGGGGGATTCAATACAAATGATGCATACTTTTGTGTGGGTGTGTGAGAGTGTGTGTGCGGTGCCACATGCCCCCACCCACCCAATCTCCACCCCACACACACATTACATACACACCACCACCACACACACAAAATTTCAAACGCGAATATGCAAGCACACATATGCAGCGTTTGGGGTGACCTCCCCACCCCCAAACCACACACTTAACCCACATCCCCAATCCATACCCCCCACACATAGGCCGAGTCAAGATCATCCTCACAGGCACACCTCAGACTAATGAATGGGCATATTCCAAGAATCTGATCATGGGCTCCAAGTTCCTCTCTGTGGTCGATGGAGGCCGTGTGGACCTTTATGCAACAAACGTTACCAAACGATGGACGCGCCTGGGCAGCAATGTGAGGCAAGGCGACAACACACTAACGCTATCTGAGCCCATGCCAGGATGGGTCGCTGGACAAACCATCATGGTCACTTCATCAAGCTACAACCATGAGCAGGTGAGATAATAGTTTGAGCCTATTGCCACACCACTTCTGGCCTTCAGATATTTATTAGTCGCTTGGGACCAAGGAGATTCAAATATGCATTAGGGAACATGCGCTCAAAAATACACGTGCAACTACACTAAGGATCCCTAGGAGAAAGAAAGACAAGGTAAGAAGGCAGATGCAAGAGCAATCTAGAAATTCCAGGGAGGGAGGGTTCACAAGGCCTGAGAGCCCCAGCATAGGCAGAGCCAATACACATGTTCATGAGAGCACAAGGAGTGAGACATGACGCGATTATGCATATGAGCACTGTGTGGGAAGGGGTGTGTGTGGGGGGGGGGGGGGGGGGGGGGGGGGGGATGCATTTGGGTCGTGTGGGTGTGTATAACAAGAGCACATGGCATGATGTTGAGAAGGCACTCATAACACAGTGGCTATGTGGTTTGTAGGTAGGATGGTATGGGTGGGGATCATGACAGGAGTCAGTCATTGCGATGATGGGCAGGCACAACACTGATTGCACCACCTACCAACAACAACTTCACGCATACACACTCACAACAGACCAAGTTACATGATATCACCCCCCCCCCCCCCCCCCCCCCACGCACGCACACACACCACGCACACACACCATCACCACGCATATATACATACACATACATTATTTTTATTATTTTTTAATTTTGCCATTAAGGCTTGCCTACCTATTCTAGTAGTGCGCCTGGTTGCTACATTATGTTGGTGCTTCCAAACCGGGGTGAAAACCTTAAGTAGTTAGTTGTATTGGCATGATGTGGCAACGGTGCCTGGGGCTTGCCTAGGGGCTTGCCCGTGGCACCGTTGATCTTTTTTATTTAGGTGGTCCTACAGTGACTACTGCTAGCTCCAGCTTACTCGGTGGTGTCCTTAATTTCACTGTAATTTAACTGCATTACACGGATGTAACAATTTCAATTTCAATTTCAATACACGCACACATAAAACTGCACACCTCCACCGCAACCCCCTCCCCCCAAACACACCAGGCCGAGTTCCGTGAGATCGCTGAAGTGAGCCCAGATCAGATGAGCTTCACGTTATCCAGATCCTTTGACTACAGCCACCTGGCCCATACGGTGGACTATCCGGGTAGCAAGTGGTCCATCGACATGCGTGCTGAGGTGGCACTCGTGAGCTCAAACATCGTGATCACTACAGAGAACGGGTAATATATATCTTCTTCCTCCCTATACGCCATCCCCCCCTTAAGACATCTACATTCTCTCTCTCTCTCTCTCTCTCTCTCTCTCTCTCTCTCTCTCTCTCTCTCTCTCTCTCTCTCTCTCTCTCTCTCTCTCTCTCTCCCTCCCTCTCTCTCTCTATATATATATATATATATATAACTATATCTATATCTATATCATTATTTTTCTATTTTTTCTCTCTCACCCATCAACCCACCCCACCCCACCCTCACTAACACACAGCCCCCTCTCGTCCTATCCCCCCTGTCCCTTCCCCCTCACTATCCTCCCCCTAAACCCTAACCTCCCCCTCTCTCCCCTCTCCTCCCTCTCCCTCTCCACACTCTCCACACTTTCTCCACTCCACCCCTCTCCCCTCTTCCCCCCTTCTCATTCTTCTCTTCCTCTCTTCCTCCCCCCTCCCCTCTCCCCCCCTCGTCCCCTCCCTTTACCCCCCCTCTCTCCCTCTCCCTCTCCCTCTCCTCCCTCCCCCCTCCCACCCACCTTCTCTTAATCTGCACATCAGCACAAATACGTGTACACTGATATTATACATGCACACACACCACTACCCTGCCCTCCCACTCCCCAGGAATGCCACCAGCTCATCTGGGAACCGCTTTGGCTGTCGGGTTCTGGTCCATGGTGCTTCTGTTCTCCGCTTGTCTGGCGTCACCTTGGAATACTGTGGCCAGAGCGACATGTCTCGCCCTGCTGTTGAGTTCTGGGGCCTGAAGTCAATCAACACCACTCTCATCGGTGTCGATTGGGTGAATGCAGAGATGGTTGAAAACCCAAGCACCTTACATGCATCATCGCTGCTCTGGAGCATGTCTTCAACAGTCATTGTGCGGGAGTATGGGATCACTGTGGGGGCGCAAGGTGGGTGGGTTTGAATGGTGTGGATTGAGGCATAGCGAGTGGTGCATGTGGGTGTGAAATGGATGATTACAAAGAGTTTGTATTGCTAATGGATAGAAACTAATAGGTCCCAGGATGGAATTTTGCAGATCCAGATCAGAAGGTAGACCATTTGGGTGCATGTGTGTGTGTGTGGTGGGTTGCATCATCTTCTTGCCTGTGAACGAGGAGACAAAATGCAGCATGTGGGTGGGTGGAGGGTATCATTGTTTTGTTATGTATTGATCTTGATATGTGTGGGGATTTGGGGCAATTCACAGGGTTGTTGACACACACACACCCTTTCCACCGGCACACTCAGACACACCCACATCGACAGCCTCACTGTACCTACAAACACAGGAACCTACACACAGAGACACAACCAATCACACACATATACACTCTCAGGTGTGAAGATTGTTGGCAATGTGATGTACCAGTCATTTGGTGCAAGCATGGTTGTGGCATCGATCAGCGGCAACACCATCAGAGACAACTTGGCACTTGGGTTGATCAGTAATGGGCAGACCATGAAGCCCATTGGGGTGAGTGAGAGCCTCGAGGGCATTAGGGTGGGTGCCATAATGTTATATGTGCTTTTTGGTCATCACTCCTAGCGAGATGGGATCCTGGACCGCTGCACCACTTTAACACAGCCACCAGGGATTGTTTCCCCGCTGTATATAGCGATCGCTAGTTTTGACCCCGTTTTAGCGAAATTATCGCTATACGAAGTAAACAAATATTGTTTTGTTTCTGCCCTTAAAAGTTTATAAGGCTATAAAAGCTATAAAACACCATAAAAGAAACTGAAACGCTGTCCCTGAAGGAGGCCGAAAGCCATAAAGCTAGAAAAAACCCACTTTCAGATTTGAAAAATCCCCAAAACCACTTTCATAATTGAAAAGTCCCTGCCCGCCACTGCCACGGGTTACAAAAGGGAGCACCCATCCCTCAGGAAGTTGGGGCAGAGGTCAAGTGCACATACAAATAAAACTGAAATGAGGAAGCAGTGGCAGTGGTCATGGTGGTTCATGCATGTGTATGTGCCAGGGGAAAAAGAGGGGGGAGGGAGCTATTAAGCCTTATAGTCTAAGGGTATTTTATAATGGTTGATTAAGGGGTACTGTTTCAAAGATTCTTCATATCAACCAAAAACTAGTTATGTTTTTGGCGTAATAGACAGGACAACCAATAGGGGGGGATAATGTGAAACACTGAGGCATTCCTTGTGCAATGTGCATAGGTGTTTGATATATCATATCGCAACAACACGGTGATCGGCAACATTGCTGCCGGCAGTGACCGCTGGGGTTTCATCCACTACGGTGCCCCCTGCTCTGTTGCTTCTCCTCTTTGGCACAACAATGCAGCACACAGCTGCCTGAATGGACTTTGGCTAAAGGAATCAGAAGAGTCTGTACGGGAGGGATGTGCCAAGGTGAGTGGTGGGTGTAGGAGGTGATGATGTGGGACTGTGGGAGGTGGGGAGGTGATGGTGTGGGTGTGTTAGGGGTTAAAGAGTCTCATGTGGTTAGTGTGGTAACAAGCCATGCAAACGCTTTCAACAACTGAACAAAATGAACATGAACAAAGGTATGTTGGTAGTGGTGGAAGGATGTGGTTGGATGTGTTGATTGTATTAGTTGCACCAAGCACATTTTGGGGGGCTCGCTGTGCACATCCTCATAAGGTGTACATAAAACATGGTGCAGCAAATAGAGGAAGTCGAGAGCTATCCAATGATTCTTTAGCTTCACCACAACCTACCAACTACACCACCTCCTACCAACTGCACTACCACCTACCAGCTTCACCACCACCTCCCAACAGCACCACCACCTACCAACTGCACCACCACCTACCAACTGCACCAACACCTACCCTCATCAGCTCTCCAACTGCACCACCACCTAACAAATCCACCACCCCCACCCTCCTCAGCTCTCCAACTATACCACCACCAACCAACTCCACGACCCCCACCCTCCTCAGCTTTCCAACTTCACCACCACCTACCAACTCCACCACCCTAACCCTCCTCAGCTTTCCAACTTCACCACCACCTACCATCTCCACCACCCTACCCTCCTCAGCTCTCCAACTTCACCACCTACTTGTCATGGGACTTTGGCCTCCTGACCATGCAAGGCATCAGCACCAATGTTGAGTTGCTGGATGTTAATGTGTTGAACACCAAGCATGCAGGAATACTGCTACTAATGCTCGGTGAGTCAATGTGTTTTCAGTTGGCTTGCATATATATGCTTCAGTTGATTCTTTTCCGTATAGTGAGTCAATACAAGGCCCTCTCAAAACAAGGCCCTCTCAAAACTGTGGCTGCCCCTGGAATTTGAATAATCAAATATGCTGTTGCTGTTCAGTGGTTCAAACATGTCATGCATGTGCAAACACCACCACCACCACCGCAACTTCAGGGACTGTTTTTCTACTTAATATAGCGATTGCTAGTTTTGACCCCGTTTTGGCAATTGTTTTGCTACAGAATGAACCATAAGTCCCCCCCCACACACACACACGCACACACACCTAAATAGCCCTAAAAGCTACAAAAGGCTATATAAGCTGTAGAAAGATATAAAATGCTGTCCCTGGAGGATGCCTAAAACCATGAAGCTATAAAAACCCCACTTTCAGATTTGAAAACAAATCCCTGCGCCACTTATGGAGCCACATGAGCCAGTAGTTAGACCACCAGCACAACTTCAACCTCACCAACACTAACAAGGACAATACAAACACCACCAAGTACACCACCAACTCGATCACCGCCACTAACACTGCTGCAACCACAGGGGCAAGCAGCTCAACCAGCAGTTCCACCAATTTCACAGCACCACCAACACATTCAACAACACACTAACAACACCCAACAACACAGTTACAAACATGTATGACACAAACGACACAAACCACACAAACAGCACAAACAACTCAAACAACTATAACACCGATACAACTCAAAACACTACAACCACCAGAAATACCACCACAACCACCACAAACAATATCACCTACACCAGCACCAGCACCCCACCCCCCCCACCCCCCCCCCCACCCCACACACACACACCCACCCCCCCAAACAACTTGCACCAGGTGATCCGATGGACATGCCAAATGCCAGAATGCAAGGCGGTGTGGTTGCAGGACAGACCAGTTCAGCGGTGTGTACCATGTGTGCGCAACCATCTGATCCTGGCTGTGCACCCAGACTGTCATCTTATTCATACAACAGGGAGAGCCCGTTCAGTGCTGCTGTTGGTTTCAATGGTGCTGTTTTTGCCCAGGTAGGCAGAATCTGGTGGGATCCGTCTTTGCCCATCTGACAAGATATAAGGGATTTGATGGTAGACATCTTTGCACATCGGATGGTAGCCCACGGGATCTGATGGGAGCTGATGAGATCAGACGGAAACCAGACAAAAACAGCAATGACAACATTTGAAACAGCAGCAGTAAAAAATAACAGAGCCATAACAACAGTTGCAGTACCTGCGGCCAAATCCCCACCTTTTCCCACCATTGCCACAACCACCACTTGGTTGGCCCCAAAATGATATCATAAGTCATAACTGTAGTCAATCCATCACCTCCCTCCATCCAATGGTACCCCGTGCAATGTTCTTCATTTTAATGTCTGTCAACCACCACCTCCAAGTGCAGCTTACACCTCTAGAAACATCACAACCATGTTTCACAATCATTGTGCCAAGCACACGTATAATTATGGCCATGTGTTCTCATAGCCTTGTGTTCTCATTACTATTGGGCGTGGGTTTAAGGAAGCTTGCCCATCCATATCAGCTTTTTTCTTAACTAGGACGTGCTACCACCAATGGTTACTTATCTGCCTTTTCTCAGGCTCGGCCGTAAACTCGCCTCGGAGGGCATGAACATGACTGACTTCGAAAGTCACTTAGGCAGGGTAGTCCATGTATCATGGTGACGGGAAACGATGATCACGTCAACAATTTAACAACATGTAGCCCCATGCTCACTTCTTCAACCTCTTTCCATCACCAACGAGAACATATTACGTAAAGCTAGCAGCAGATACCCATTGCTACCCTACCAACCATCCCACCACCTGTTTTGCAGCGCTTTTCCGTTGGTCCCGATGCTGGGTCATACGACTCGGTCATGGGCTACCCTACTCTTGGCGGCATGGTCAAGGTCAACGGCACAACATTCGCTGATTTCAAGGTGAGCATTCATATTTACAGTCCAGGGGTAGCCCTTCAAAAGGGTGCAATATCATATCAAACTGAGGTGCAATATTTGTGCATATGCCCTCTCACAACTACTCCCTCATGATGCATGCCATTAACCTGGGAATGGTTGTTTGTGGAGAACTCTCAGCCACAGACAAAGTGGCCAGCAGCTTAAACATCATCAGCAACAATAGCAACAACAACACTAATACTGAAACTATCGCTAAAACGAGCATCACCAAAAGCTAAAATAAAAACACCACCGCCAACACAAATGCCCTTAACCAGGGCATTTCTGGCTGTGGTGGATCCTCAGCCGGCACCTTTGCCATTGGCAACCACCCCAAGGCCCCCGACGCCAGCCACCCACATTGGTTCTCTGCATCAACTCTCTCCAATGTCCCAGACAATGCCCTCTTTCACCTTATGGGCCCAAGTGACAAGTGGCGCAACAATTACGACTGCGGCTCACAGGTGTGCCTCTCTCTTCCTTTCTCTCCCTCTCTCCCCCACGTTTTCCCTTTATTCTCCTCTTGCTTTCACTCTCTACCCCGCTCTCCCCCTTTCTCCCCCCCCTCTCTCCCCCCCTCACTCCTCCCCTCCCCCCCCCTCTCTCTCCCCCCTATCTCCCAAACTCCACCCCCCTCTCCCTCCCCACTCTTCCTCTCCCTCTCCCTCCCCTCTCCCTCTTCCCTCTCCCTCTCCTCTCCCTCTCCCCCACTCTCCCCCCATATCCTCCTATCCCCCCTATTACCCTCTACCCTTCAGCCCTCAAACTCTGCACTTCTCTAACCCTTTAATTTTCTACCTCTCCACCCTTATGCCTCTCTACCTCTCTACCATTCTACCTCTTTACCCTTGTACCTCTCTACCTCTCTACCCCTCTAGATCTACCTCTGTACCCATCTAACTCAACCTCTCTACCTCTCTACCCCTCTAACGCTAAATCTCTACCACTTTACCACTCTAACTCCCTACCTCTCTACCCTTCTACCTCTTTATCCCTCTACCTATCCACCTCTCTACCCCTCTACTTCTCTACCTATCTACCCCTCTACCTCGTTACCTCTCTAACCTTCTACCTTTCTACCTCTCTACATCTCTACATCTCTACCCTTACACCTTTCTACCCCTCTACCTCTCTACCTCTCTCTGGAGCCTGACCCTGAGCTTGTCCCCTCCACAGACGGTCACTCAGCCTGATGGCGCGGTTCTGCCTCTCAACTGTGCGGGACCCAAGCATGCGCATTCCAAGGACCTAGATGGCAGCTTGACCGGAAAGGTTGGATCTGTAAATGGAGTCTTCAATGGGACAAGAGCGTTCCCATATGACCAAGGCACTCCGGTCATCCCTGGCCCTTGCACATTCAGGTATGGGTTGCATGGCAAGCTGCTTTATTTGCAAGGTGGGCTCTGCATGCACCGACACAGTGGGCTGGGTATGCACCCAACTGCATGACAATGTAGGCTATGCATTTATTGTTCTGCTTGGTGGGCTGTATACAATTTCACAGGTGTGCTCCGGATGTCAGGCTCCTCACTACATGTGAATGCATTGTTGCATTGTATGCACCTCCACACGCCAAGTCCCTGATGCAGCTTACTAATGCTTGTACCTTTCTTGATACTTGAATAATGTGTGTACCGTTTCTGGCGCTTGTAGCTTTATTGATGCTTGTGTCTTACCTACTGTACCTTAATTGCATACCTTTCTCTCTCTTTCTCTCCCTCTTTTTCTTTCCTTCCTCCCTCCCTATAAGGTTCATGTACGCCTTCATACACCACACCTTTTTGATGTTCCTATTGATGACCCCTAATGCTGATGCACCTGATATAAGAAATGCTGAAACACCCGTTATATGATAATGCTTACACAACATGCATTGGACATGAGCTGACCCATGGGAGGGCTACCAGGGTGTGGTGAACCAAAAGTGCCTATTTCCTATAAATGACGGGGACAGGTACAGGTACAGCCTATCTCACCTGTACGACCTGACCCTGATTGCCCTGCCCCTGCAGACACAAAGGATGGCTGCCAAAGAATGATAATGGCCTTCCTGCACAATCGGGTCTAAATACTTAGGTCGTAACACTGGTGCCTAGTAAATTTGTGCGGCATTCGTGCAACATCGCCATCAACAGCCCAACACTGCCCCTGTCCCTGCGCCTGCAGTGATGCATGGAAGAGCTACCAGTGTCTGCCAAACCAGGAATACTTCTTGCTGGACTATGCTTTGAAACCCGTGCCAATTCCCCCCAATGGCATATTTGGAGACCCTCAGCTGTTTGTGCTAGAGTCAAGAGACGATGACACCGAGACTCGAAGCTTTGGACCTGTCTTTTTCAATGTCTCCGGCTCCGTTGATGCAGTGGTGGCATGCATGGACGTTGGATGGTGCTTCTCTAATTTGGTGCGTTGGCATGTGGGTGTGGATTGTGCTTCTCTGATTCGGTGCATTGGGATGTGTGTGTGGATGCTGTTTCTCTGGTGTTGATCGTGCTTCTCTATTTGAGTTTTGTTTGTTGCATTTTAGGGGGTAGCCATATAGGCTAAAAAAGACTTGCCCAATCTTCCAAATAGGAGGGGCTAAAAATATAATGCACCATTGTTCTGAACCCCAAACAATCTGTCAATGGGGGGGGGGGGGGGGGGGGGGGGGGGCTGAGGTCGTGTTACAGTGATCATTTTAATTTGCGATTGTTGTTGCATTTAAAACAAACAAAAAATGTATCCTTCAAAGGATTCAGGATTCATGAGCCACTACATGCTCGAGTCTTAATCAAGCAACTCGGATTCATTTCTCAGTTTGTAAAAATGCAATTTCCTATCCTCAAATCCGCTTCTCTGGTGAGGTGCATTGAGATGTGGGGGTGGGGGTGGGGGGGATTTTGGATGCCCTGGTGATCGAGGTTTTGAGGATTGACACTGGATCGTGTTTATTCAATTTAACTCGATGTACTGATCTGACTGGGAGAGTGGTGCGCTGAGCTGGAAGAGTGGTGTAATCCATACCCATCTTGCGTCTCTCTCCCTGTGTTATTTGACTTCCGCTAGCAGGCTTGTTCCTGTAACTCAACACACACACCCCACCCTCCATTCTTCCCACCTGCAGTGCCAGAAGCGTTTGTCCACGTTCTGGACCTACCTGCCCACCTTCCAGACTGCAGCCATCACGTTCAAAGCAACACCTCCCAAGGTGCTACGACTACACTACCCCTATGCCCCAGATACGTCAGAGGTCATTGTGTCTATCAACTATCAAGGTGAACATGCATAGGAAACGGCAAATCATGTGATGCTGACCAAAGACGAATCTGATATCATATGATATCAAACAAAAATTATATGATTTAATATCATATGACATGGTGCCCCAGGCCAAAGTTACCTAGTCAGACCGCCGGCATCATATGATATCATATGATGACATGATATCATATGATATCATATTGCCGATCCCTAAACATGCATAACTGCCATCAACTGCATGGATGGATGAGGGGTGGTTGCTGGGTGGCTTGCTGGTGGGAAGGCGGGCTGGCTGGTGTGCACAAAAACATGTACAAGCATGCAGACACACACAAACATAACCTCTCCCACACCCTCGCTCACCCATCAACTGTCACCATTGCCCATCAGCCCCCTCCTGTGCCCCTAAACCATCACCCTCCACAGCTGTTTAAAACCATCGCTTTGCTTTCCCAACCCTGACAAACTGTTTCTGGCCCCCAGCATTGACAGCAATCCACAGCTGTTTCCAACTGAAGTTATTTGAAACCCTCACCTCTATTCTCCGCAGGTGTTCCCAACCGTCGCTTTACATGGACGGAGAGCCAGAGGCGTATAGAGGGACTTGATGCTCCTCCCACCATTGGAGACAACAACGTCCATGGGGCCTTTTTCTGGGACAGACTCAAAACTGAGATCACTGTCAAGGTGAGGCCAACCCCGTTCCAGATAGCTAAGCAGTACATGAGCAAAACATTGTGTTGTACAAGCACTCCAAACCCCAACCTAAACCCTGCCCCTCTCACCCTCCTCACCCTTTCACCCACTCAGATGGTCGGAGTTCAGAGAGTCTTCACCCTCTCACCTACTCACCCATCTCACCTCTCACATCCCTCATACCCCCTCAGATGAAAGTCAGTCAGAGAGCCTTCACCCTCTCATCACCCCTCTCACCCTCTCACCCCCTCAGGTGAAAGGCGGTCAGAAAGTTGAAATCCGCACTGACAATTCGATCAGCATCTCTAGCAGCCTATCGATGGACATCAATACATTCTATGACACCAAGGACACCTTCATATTCAATCTGGCATCGTTTCTTGGCATACCAGCCAGCAGAATCCAGATTGTGTCCATTAAACCGGGATCCGTAGTCCTGGATTATATGATGTACGATGACCCAGCAGTCTCCAGTCAGCCCATTGCAGAGGTGCCATCTTATGCCCCAACTGGAGGTGGGTGTGATATGATCATATAATTAGGTCTTCACAACTCACTATCTGCTATGTTTGATGTCCTTTTCCTCATCCAACCATTTGTCTTTCATCATTCATCCTGATCACCTGATTCTTTCTATTCACCTCCATGTTGCAATCCACCAACCTCTAAAAATCATGCTTTTGTTATCATGCTTTTGTTATCATGCTTTTGTTATCATGCTTTTGTTGCCTATCATAATCCATTCACCCTAATCCTACCACTGCCTACTGCAGTCTCCCCTACCACAAATGCATGTCACCACCACCACTACACCACCACTGAACCACCCATAACCCCACCACCTTCTATCTCGCACACGGCACGTATGCTATGTAAGCACTCCAACACATGGACACACATGTTGATCAGAATATCCACACACACACACACTTGTAGGTGTAGCATTGGACCCGGATCAGACTGAATCCCTACTTGCCATGAGCCAAGAGCAGCGTGATGTGGCGTTGGGAGAGGCCCGCAGTGTTCTTTCGGACGTGAAGGCTGACAGCATCCCCTCACCTCCTCCCGCCCCTTCTGCCTCGCCCCCCCCACCTTCAGCAACGTCAACAACCTCGATCATGGACCTGATCAAGAAGCTCGCATCAGCTTCCAATATAGGAGGGATATCTCTCACCTCTGATTTTGATTACGCCAACTCAGGCCTTTCTCCTCAGGAAATTAACGCTATCACAATAGTAGTGACAAACCAGCCCCCTGCACCCGCTCCACTATCTCCATCTTCAACACCGCCACCGCCACCACCACCATCATCAACGCCAATGCCACATGCACTGCCACCAGCACCGCCGCTACTGTCTCCACTCACATCCCCAAAGCCACCACCTTCTACACCACCACCATCGCCAAAGCCAATGCTACCTTCACCGCCACCACCACCACCAGCACCAGCACCGCCACCTTCACCACCACTACTACCCTCTCCACCATCTCCACCCTCAACACCACCATCTCCACCTACACCCCCAAACCCACCACCATCTCCATCGCCACCACCCTCGCCACTTCCGCCACCGCCACTGCCGCCATCTCCTCCACCTCCCCCCGATCCTGCATGTGAACGTGATGTGGAGTTTAGATTCTGTTGCACAGACTTCAATGAGTTCATGGCCCAGAGAAACGAGACACAAAGTTTCAACAACACAATTGTTGAGATGTTGGAGATGCAATATGATGGCACTCATGTGCAGGTCAAGAAGTTCAAGTCTGGTTCTGTCATTGCAGAGACCACGATTACATACCCTGCTGGAACAACTCAGATGGTGATGGATGCCGATGTCGCGAGTATGGTGTTGAATCCTGCTGCAATCTTCAATATATCCACACTCTCAAAGTTCAATTTCGAGTCTGTGACGGCCAAGTCAACCTCTTTCGTTGGATCTCCTCCAGTCCCCCCCAGCGGTGGAGGTGGCTTTGACGACGGTGAAGACAAAAACAATGCCCTCATCATAGGTGTGAATGCTTGCACATACCTAAGCACTTAATTATATGTACAACCTCGTGCACCAATGAGAAAAGAGCTGTGAGAATACAGCTGAAAACATGAATGCACTGGATGGTGTTTTAATGCTGCATTGTAATAGTTGTTCTACTACACTGTAGTGTGTTTTACTACTGCGCTGTAATGCTTTGTACTGCTTCACAAAAAAGTGTTGTACTGCTGCACAGGACTGTGTTGTACTGCTGCAATGGAATGTGATGTAAACATGGCTCCCCTCCCCAACCCCACCCATTTCAGTAGCAGCAACAGCATTATTACTAATTATGCAACCTAACTAACCCCCATTACAGTGTGCATTCAACAAATACATCAACGTCAACATATACAGTTATGTCACCAAATTGATGTATGCGAGCAAACACGTGTATGTAAACAAATACATATACATAACAATGCACACCACAAAATCATTGTAGGTGTTTCTATTGGTGCTGCGGCTGGTGTTGCCATACTTGTTGGACTTGCAGTCATTGTATCGTTGAAGAGGAGGAAAAGGGCCAATGCCGGAAAGGATTGGTCTTCTGCTGCAGTTCCTCGTTCTGGTAAGTGTTTAGTAATAAGGGGGGGGGAGGGGGGGGGGGGGGGGGGGGGGGGGAATTGTAGCAGCAGGAGTGGCTTTATTTTCCCATCTCAGAAGCAAGTGCTCTGGAATTCGTTTCAAGAGGCTTCGTTCGGTTGATCCACCAACCTGCACATGCATGACCCTTACCTGCATAACAAATACGTGCACAACACCCACCTGTACAACCCATGCATGCATGACACCCACCTGTGCAACCCCCACATGTACGACACCCACATGCATAATAACCACTTGTGCAACCGCCACATGCATGACACACTCCTGTGCACCCCCCACATGCATAACCCCCACATTCATGATACCCACTTGTGCAAACCCCACATGTGCAAACCCCATTATAGGTAATAGCAAGATCTACCCCGAGCCCTCCGCTTCTCCCATGGTCAGAAATATTGCAGAATCCCGTATCAAGTCTTCAAATGATCCAGGTTTGTGCCTTATGCCCTCTCTCTCTCTCTCTCTCTCTCTCTCTCTCTCTCTCTGGTTAACGGTGTTACACGATTAGATTGTGGTCCATCCACAGTAAAAAACAAAGCATCTTAATTTAGAACCAAGAAAAAATTAGGCAGCCAGCCATAAACTAACTTTAATCAATCAAATACAGTAAGTCCTTTAGTTAGGGACTTGCCCTTACATCACATAACATTTGCTATACTAGGTGTGTCATTAAGCTGGTCACTTCTATATAAACCTTTTTGGCTAGTAGCCAAGTGGCTGCTGGAGAGAGATAGGTGTGTGTGTGGGGGGGGGGGGGATAGGGGTGGTAGGAGGGAGGTACATACTACATGGGTTTCTAAGCCTTGGGCTATCCAAGCTGATCCGCCTGGGGATTAGAACTTATATGTTAGAGGTGAGGGGGGTGCCCTGTCTAGGTGGGGGCTGTACTATCTCTACTTGGTAGGTTCTAGCGGCTGTGAAACTGGCTTTTGGTTTTAGTGGTGTGTGTGTTACTGTGGGAGTCCGGGCTTAAGCTGGGGGGGGGGGGGGGGGGGGGGGGGGGGGGCGGGGGGCAGCTCGTGCACCCGCTCAGAGGGGAGCTATTGTCTAAATGCAATTACCTCTCGCCTAATATCGTGGCTCTAAAATAATATCAGGTAAAAAACGCACTGGGGAAACCTTGACATTCTATGATTCACCGAGGCTTGATGGGCCCATGGGGGGAGGGATGGTGATTATGGGGAGAGGGGGACCTGTGTTGGTCCATGAGGGTGGGTGGGGTGGGGGGGAGTGGAATGTAGTACATAGGGACACTACTAACAGATACTAGGGTGCTATTGAGGGGCTGCTAGGCTCTACTAGTTGGCTTCTAGGATACTAGATGGCTTCTAGGGTACCAGGCGAGGATGTCAGGTCCACTAGGGTGACTCCACATGTAGCCACATGCCAGGCACTGCAGGGGAACAAGGTCATTAATATATGTTGGCAAAGGAAGGCTTCCACATGCGATGATATAGCAAAATATTGACTTGACATATCCAGGGGTCCAATGGCCAGGCTAGGCCGGACATCCATTAGTGACAAGTCCTATGCAGCGTCTCGAGTGACGCGGGAAATTGGAGGAGAGTGAGACGGAACGGCAGGTGGCAAAGATGGAGCTGACCGAAGCTAGTTAGTTATGAGACAGTTGGCTGGCGTGTCAGGCTTCAATGTTTCGGTCGGTCGGTCGGTTGGTCGGTCCGTCGGATGAACAAATGGATAACCCTGGGGGCTCCCGCCCCCCAGAAGCAAAAAAACGTGGAGTGGGTTATAAGCTCCATGGCCTTCATGCCCTTAATGGAATTTTGGCAGAGCCTGGCAGGAGGAAGCATGACAGAGACAGCCCAAATGGGCCATGGGATGGAGATTGGCGGAAGTTATTCCGGAAAGATTTGCTGACTTATTATCTCAAGATCTAGCGCTAGGGGATATAGGCAGGCTCAACAGAATGTTTGCAGAGCCTGGGAGGGGAAGCATGATGGAGACAAACAAAACCTCTCTATCTCTCTCTTTCTCTCTCTCTCTCTCTCTCTCTCTCTCTCTCTCTCTCTCTCTCTCTCTCTCTCTCTCTCTCTCTCTCTTCCTCTTCTAGCTTACCTGCGTAGAGTGGGTTTGTTTTGGTGAGCAGGTCCCTTAAAGCATGTAGTTTCCCTTGGAATAGAGATATATGTGTCACTCTCACTCAATGAGAAATATATCCAGATGTAATGTATCCATTACAGGTGTCTACCATATCCAGGTGCAATGTATCCATTACAAGTTTTTACGCTATCCAGGTGTACGATATCCATTGGCTCACTCAATATAAGAATGTGTAAGGTCCATGGCACATAATGCCTACCTAGCCAAGCAATTGGTATGATGAGTTGGGGTACAAAGGGAGGTAGTCATCAAGCGTATGTTGTACATGCATGCAGACATATAGATGCACACACCACCACCACCACAACCACTACCACAACTTCTAAGAGCAAGCCCAACCTTAATCCCAACCCTAACCTTCACTTGCAGCGATGATCATTGGGCCTAGCAGGCAAGGTTCATCAGTCCAGTCAACTCCAGTCCAGCGGCTCGTACAAGTCCAGCCCTTCACTAGCTCCTCAACGCCGGTGCAAGTAGAGCATGTGTGAACCCCACGCCCCACCCATGTGTACGAGTTACTGATGTTGAGCCGTCCTCTGTTCAACACACCATTTGCTCTTGTATGGAGTTGTGATACATGTATTGGCCATAAAACCTCCTTTGACTAGCCACGTGGTGCACCCAATGCCTGCCAGAGACCCCCTGGCTCTAGAGTTGGCGGATGTCATGTCATGGCGTGAGGGTGAGCCACCGGGCAATCAATTGAAGTGTAGGTGTGGTGTGGTTGATGCTCCATGGCCTCAAAACATCAGTCACCTGACATGGCGTCATGAAAGGAAGCCTTTGTGTCAATCCTGACTGTAAGAAGCTTTTCATGGGAGCCAAGCTAGTAACATCTTGGTTGGAGCGACTTCCAGTGACCCTGTTTCAAGGGACCTGCTGTCACACCTTCTGTTTCACCTTTTGTCATACCTGATGCCACACCTAATATATAGCATGCTAGTCTTTGTCCTCATGAATATCTTTACATAGCAAGGCCAATATTTTTCCAGCTAAAGGCATCTAGGCAGCGTGGTGGCCGCCTAGAAGCTGCTGTTTATACCCGAATACCAGAAAAGGAAAGCTTTGCCATGCCAGATCAAGTGCAGAGTTTTACAAGTCCTATATCGCGTAATCGTTTTGACACCTATGGTCAATACAACGTTTGAGTTAAATATATATTTTGAGCTGAAAATGCTTGTGCAATAATTTTTGTGTCGGCCAAAATGTAAAGAGATGAGTGCAACCTCATACGGATATTAAGCACGATGATAAAAGGACATGCACAAATTATTATTCATTATCTTGGCCTTGATTATAATTGAATCTGTGTGTGGTTTTCGAGGCAGCTTTGGGCTGGTTTTCAAGCCCATATATGTAGGGATAGGCAATATGATATCATATGATATCATGTCATCATATGATATAATACGATGCCGGCGGTCTGACTAGGTAACTTTGGCCTACGGCATCATATCATATGATATTTGTATGATATCATACTCGTCTTTGGTCAGCATCATATGACTTGCCGGTCCCTACATATATGGTCTGAATCAGAATTCCCAACAGAAAAAAATGAAGAGGAACTAGACCAGAAAAATGTTAATCCGTAGGTCCGTCCGATGCAACTACTTTCTCGGGTTTAGTGAAAACCTACAAAACATTGTTCATTATATATCTTACAAACAGTATGACGTATCGTCAGCAGTCAGCTTCACATCAGTGCACATATAAGCATTGCAATTCACGATAATGATGTCTTCCAAGCCTGGGTACTGTATACGGTACATATATATATAGTACGGTAGCCTGTGTGGCCGGTGGCCACACCTACTCTCACGAAGACCCCCCCCCCCCCCCCCCCCCCCCCAATCATAGTACAGTGCCCGTTTGGCCTTTAGCCACACCTATTTGGGGCTGGGTTGCAAAACGGTTTTCTCTGCAGTGCATGCAACTTAAACATTGACGGACGCATATCCCTTGCGATGGTCTCCCTTGTGCACCCACAAGCACACAAACACCACCGTACTCCTCCCCCCCCCAGTTATCTCCACCCCTACCCCCACCCAACCATGTACCCCCGCCCACAAACGTACTCCCTTACTCTTCCTGACATATTTCCTGACTCCATCCCTTCCCTCACCCCAGCCATCCCACCAGCCCCCACCCTCTCCCCACTCTCCTCCCTCCCCTCCCTCCTACACGCACCCACCAGCACACACATACTCCATACCTGCCTCCCTCCACTTCAGCTGTGGGCTGTGCCATAGCTGAAAGGCAAACGGGACGATGAGCATCGACAACGTTTGCGCATCATCCGACTCCGCTAAAAGCATCGGACCTGCTTCCCTGCCACCTCAGCCGTGATCGATAGTTGACCCCACTGAAAAAGCTGAACCGGCGCAATCGCAACTATATATAACTAAAGCTTCTTCTTAGCGTTCATGTATTCACTTCGGCCGAAGAACAATCCTGTTCACCCCAACTGCTCCCGAAGTCAACTCGATCTGAGACTTGGAAACATCACTAGGTCCATCCATTCAACTTTGCTGCGTGCTCGCTATAGCACAATGCACAGCGACGACATGTTTCTCGATGCAGTGGGAAGAAGTTGCAGTCAAGTTGCTGATTTGAGATGTTGGGTCAAGTTAGGGCGAGAATGCTCAGCGAGATTTTTCATTCGGTCAACTTTGATGCGTACTTGCTATGGCACAATGCGGAGCGACATGTTTCTCAATGCAGTGGGAAGAATTTGCAGTCAAGTTTACAAATTTGTCACAAATTTGTGACATGGGATGGATGCGATTCGGACATTTCTGACAGATCGGCTGACTCACCACGTGACCTCCCGTTGTGCGCAGCGGCAGGTCTCTTGACGCAAGGGAAAGGTCTTGCAGAGATGCTGGGGGAAAAGCTTGTAGGAAGACGAACTGTAGCGCTACCGAAATCAGGTGGATGAACTCAGGCGGGAAAAGGAGAAATCGGGAGGCGAAGGTTGCATAAGGCAGAATTCGCAGGAGGCCAATGAGGCAGAAGTTGAAGCAGGAGGGATTAAAAGCGTGAATTGGCTGAGCGTGAATTGGCTGGGCGGGAAGTCGGTTAAGTCGGTTACGCGATGACACCACCACGACCACCACGACCATGATTTTTTTATATATACTAGCATCTGAGCCCGTCGTACCGACGGGAAGCCCCCCCCCCCCCTCTCCACCTCCACACCCCCCCTCACCCCACACACCCCACGAACGAACCTCGGACGATTGACGTTAATGCCTTCCAATGTGATGCCAAGTTGGTTGAACTCGCTAGCCTAGAGCCCGTCGTACCGATGTATATGAGCCCCCCCCCACCCCCCACCCCACCCACCCCACCCACCCACCCACACACCCACACACACACCACCACGAACCTCGGATAAAGATGGACGGTGCAGGTGTTCCGAGCGAGAGGAATGACAGGTCAGCTTTATTCATCACAGGTCAGGAAGCTCGTTCCCTTGGCGCCCGGGAAATGGTGAGCATCCCTGGAGGAGGAAAAAGAAGGGAAAGTCAGGGCCATCCGCGGAAGTGTCGGGGACGAAGGCAAACTGCAGTGCGCACCTGTCTCCTCTTGGATTCACTTGGCTCGCTCATTCCCTAATGCAGCTGTTCCAGAGCGCTGCATGAAATCGTGGGTGGGCAAGTTGTCCCCGGCCGAGGGCTTGCAGCAATAGGGGGTTGAACAGCCAGCCAAGAAAAAGTGTTGAGGACCACGCCTGCGTCGGTGAGAGAGCAAAGCTCCCACGGTGGTGGGGACCACGACATGGCGGGTGAAGAAGAGGAAGGCTAACTAAAGAGGAGATTAGCCTGTCAGAAAGAGGGAGGCGCAAGGGCGCGAAATGGTCGCATTAATGGGCCGAACGGCAAGGTACTGAAACCTTTGGAAGTGGTAGGAAGTTTGAGGCACCATGCCGAGCAACCTTGGACGGGCGGACGGCTAGAAAAAATCGCGGGTGCCAATCCGCGATGATGACAGGTCAGCCGCTTTCATGGAAGGTCAGCAAGCTCGCTCCCGTGCCGCAGGCTGCAGCGCAGACCTGAGATCCAGGGCCACGTTGGCGCCAGGTCGGCGAAAAAGGGAGATCCTGCCAGGTGGTACCCCAGTCGTGGCAGCAAAACCCCGGACGGACAACGCGCTATTATAAATAGGACTAGCATCTAAACCCGTCGTCCCGACGGGCGGACCACCCCCGTGGCCACGTCAGCGACAGGTCTCGGAAAATCGAGATCCGAAACCACTGAAACCAATGCTCTGAAACCACGCGCTAAACCCTCGCTCTACTTTAAATAATAGGACTAGCATCTGAGCCCGTCGTACCGACGGGCGGACCACCCCCGTGGCCACGTCAGCGACAGGTCTCGACCCCCGTGGCCACGTCAGCGACAGGTCTCGGGAAATCGAGATCCGAAAACGGGTAACTCCGAAACGGGTTATTCCGAAACCACTGCCCCTGGCCACGTCAGCGAATGGCAGTCAGCGAGCGGGCAAGAGTGCGTGAGAGCGCAGGAGAAGGAGAAGGGAATGCTGCGACGGGGGGAGCTGCATGCGAAGTTATTAACAGTGGCAGCGAAAATTGTGGGAAACAGTTTGGGCATATGGACAAAGAGAGGCTACACCGTAGAATATAGCGGGACTCAGGCAGCGAGCACCGAAAATAGCAGAAGTGCGAAGGAAAATTCGCGTATCATAACGGCTAGGCTCAGGAAATGCAGTGCAAAGCAGCGCACCAAGCCGGGTAACCTTGGACGGGTGCGGGTGCAGGTGGGTGGACGGCAGACAGGCAATCGTTCCTGTGGCTGCGCCGAAAAATCGAGATCCCAGACTGGCTGCCACCTGGGCGACAGGTCAGCAAGATATGGAACCAAAACCCCAAGTGGCTAGGCCAAAAGGCGCCGACCACGCGCCGGGCACGCGCTATACCCTCGACGCCCAACTTTATATATACTGATGATATAAAGAAATCATGGTCGTGGTGGTTGTGGTGGTGTCATCGCGTAACCGACTTAACCGACTTCCCGCCCAGCCATTTCCCGCCCAGCCAATTCCCGCGCATCCAATTCCCGCTTTTAATCCCTCCTGCTTCAACTTCTGCCTGATTGGCCTCCTGCGAATTCTGCCTTATGCAACCTTCGCCTCCTGTTCTACCTGTTGCGCATCCTGCCCGATTTCTCCTTTTCCCGCCTGAGTTCATCCACCTGATTTCGGTAGCGCTACAGTTCGTCTTCCTACAAGCTTTTCCCCCTGAATCTCTGCAAGACCTTTCCCTTGCGTCAAGAGACCTGTCGCTGCGCACAACGGGAGGTGACGTGGTGAGTCAGCCAACCTGTCCGAATCGCATCCATCCCATGTCACGAACTTGACTGCAAATTCTTCCCACTACATTGAGAAACATGTCGCTCCGCATTGTGCCATAGCAAGTACGCATCAAAGTTGACCGAATGAAAAATCTCGCTGAGCATTCTCGCCCTAACTTGACCCAACATCTCAAATCAGCAACTTGACTGCAACTTCTTCCCACTGCATCGAGAAACATGTCGTCGCTGTGCATTGTGCTAAAGCGAGCACGCGGCAAAGTTGAATGGATGAACCTAGCGATGTTTCCAAGTCTCAGATCGAGTTGACTTCGGGAGCAGTTGCGGTTAACAGGATTGTTCTTCGGCCGAACTGAATACATGCTCGCTAAAAATATGCTTTAGTTATGTAAAGGTTGCGATTGCGCCGGTTCAGCTTTTTCAGTGGGGTCGACTATCGATCACAGCTGAGGTGGCAGGGAAGCAGGTCCGATGCTTTTAGCGGAGTCGGATGATGCGCAAACGTTGTCGATGCTCTTCGTCCCGTTTGCCTTTCAGCTATGGCAAAGCCCACAGCTGAAGTGGAGGGAGGCAGATATGGAGTGTGTGTGCTGGTGGGTGCGTGTAGGAGGGAGGGGAGGGATGAGAGTGGGGAGAGGGTGGGGATGGTGGGATGGCTGGGGTAGGGGAAGGGATGGAGTCACGAAATATGTCAGGAAGAGTTAGGGAGTATGTTTGTGGGCGGGGGTACATGGTTGGGTGGGGGTGGAGATAACTGGGGGGGGGGGGGGGGGAGGGGTGGAGGACGGTGGTGTTTGTGTGCTTGTGGGTGCACAAGGGAGACCATCGCAAATCCGTCAATGTTTGAAGTTGCATGCACTGCAGAGAAAACCGTTTTGCAACCCAGCCTAAAACAGGTGTGGCCAACGGGAGGGAAGGGGGGAGGGGGCGGATAATGGTTTGGTGGTGGTGGTGTGTGAATGGGGGGGGGCTTCAAGTGTAAACCATTATGTAACCAGCTCCCAATAGGTGTGGCCAAAGGCCAAACAGGCACCGTACTATGATTGGTGTGTGTGAGAGGGGGGGGGGGGGGGGGGGGGGGGGGGGGGGTCTTCGTGAGAGTAGGTGTGGCCACCGGCCACACGGGCTACCGTACTTTACTTTTGTGTGTGTGTGTGGGGTGTGTGGGGGGGGGGGGGGGGGAGTACGGTGGTGTTTGTGTGCTTGTGGGTGCACAAGGGAGACAATCGCAAGGGATATGCGTCCGTCAATGTTTAAGTTGCATGCACTGCAGAGAAAACCGTTTTGCAACCCAGCCCAAAACAGGTGTGACAAACTGACAACGGGAGGGAAGGGGGGAGGGGGCGAATAATGGTTTGGTGGTGGTGGTTTATGAATGGGGGGGGGGGGGGGGGGGGGGGGAGTCTTTGTGAGAGTAGGTGTGGCCACCGGCCACACGGGCTACTGTACTAGTTATATATACGTATATTTACGTTAGACTCGTTATGACTTCAGTAAATAACTCTTCAATATCTGAGGGGGCGTCACTTCCATCAGCAAGTCGGGCTAAAGAAAAAACCTTCCGGCGTGTTATTGCGACATTTTTCTCACTTACGGCCTGCTTGCGGCCGGAAAAGAAGCCGGAGGTGATTCCATGGGGGCTATGATTCTGATATGCAACGTTTGCACAGGTTCTCAGAAGAGAAGCTTGATGCTGACAATTATTTTCCAATAATTATTTTTACAAGACACAATTTCGAAGGTTCGAAGCAGAAGTTCCCTACCAGGCACTATGAAGCCATATCAAAGCAGATGCAGATCGAAATCCTAGCCACCCCCTCCGGCGATGCACCCCTTCCCTCTGGTCACAATAGTATAGGTTTTGAAATAAATATATACCAGTAATTCTGGTGAGACAGCTCGTTTGTATAACATTTACTAACATTCACTTATTAAGGGTGCCTATATACACGTCCCGAAATAAATGTTATGATTACGGTAATAATGGATTTAATTTAATTTAATTTAATTGGATAATGATGTACCGGTATTTATTGTTTGCAATCTGCACTGCTCATCTAGCTAGAGCATGAGGAAGCAGCGACTCACCTGTCCTCTTGTGAACGCTGCTACACAACTAAATGCATCCCAAACTGCTGAATGCTCACAGCCCTTCCAGATCAAGTATCGAGTGCTGTTCTCAACGGCTGCGCACGCTTGTTTACAGACAAGCCTCCACGTGCCACGTGTCTTAAGAGTCGAAGCAACGCAGCAGATCGGCCCCACATATCCGCAGCGCATCTTAAACAGACTGTGTCTTCCTTGCCACCATTCTAAGCAACTCTATCTGAAGCTGACGACTTGTCAAGCCCTTCACGAAGAGAAGAAGCAGGTGAAAGGGAAAGGGCGTGTAAAGTTTTCTACGATATGACCAGAGCTTGTTGGAACGTTTTTGAAGCCCCCCCTGACTGTAGCATTGGACAAGCGCCCCCCCCCCCCCCCCCCCCCCCCCCCCCCCCCCCCCCTCCCCTGCCCCGCCCAGCCCCGCCGCTGAGCTGGCATTCAACTTTTTGTAGCGTAATTGGCTGACACATCCGCACCGCCACTCCAGCCACTGCAACAATCCTCCCCTGCCTTCGCGCATTTCCTTTACGAAAGTCCCTTCTCTTATCCCTCGCTGCGCCCCCAGGCCACTTTGCTAGTCCTTGCATACCGACGCTCGTGTCATTACTCCCCTAGACCCAGCTAACCGAGTGCTTGACACACTATCCATCCAAGTTCTGCATCATGCTTATATTTCATTAGGTATCACAAGCTTGGTAGCGCTCTGGTTTTGAAGCTGCATGTTCGTCTGTCGATCAACTTGTTTGAGCTCGCAGCCAGTACATGCGCAAGGTGAGGCGAGCGTGGTAGCTTACGCGGCATTCCATGCGCTTGGTTAGCGGTAATCCGTATGTCGCCATGCTCAAAGGGCCTTAGGTGCTGCTCGCACTGTGGGAGTCAAGACTGAGAGGGTGACTGCTGAGTCACTGCCCACATCCCAGCTCACCTGAAGAAGCTTGTCATCATGTTTAATTGGGCTGGGTTGGAAGTGCCCTCTTCCCCCTCAAGGTTTAGTAGATACAGATGACCTTAACTAATCCACATGGTCCTCCACATTTCCTGTTCTGCAGGAGAAGGTTGTGAACAGATCTACAGTTACGCCCAGGCTCCACAGTTGTGGCGGTGGTAGCTGGCCAATGAGAGGGGCCTATTTAGGATGTGGAGCACAGCAGCACTAGCAGCAGCTCCACAGGGGTGTTGTTCGGATACATCTGAACACCTGGTTATTGGAGTGGCCCTGCTTGCTTCTGCAGCAGAAGCAGTGTCACAATCAGCATAACAACCACCTAAAGTGTCAAGATAGACCAGCTCAAGAGGCAAGATCAACAGCAGCAGCAACAGCAGCACTTTCGCAGCTGCAGCAGTGGACCCTTTCTTTCTTGTTCTCCCTAGCTACTGCTGAATTCCCAAATTCAATCTAGCGCAGGAATGCATCCTTAGAGCAGAATCTCTATTTCAGCCTGAAAGTTTTCGACAGTCACTTTCATTTCCAAACTTGAGGCATACGTGGCGCTACCCTACCAATTTACCACCCCAAAACCTTAACCTCCTAGCCTCATGGTGTGGCTTGGCTCTAGAAATAGCATAACATGCACATCAATTGTATTGGTGTGCATGTACTTTGCCAACAGCCCCCTCCCTTGTAGTGCCGCAAGTGGCCCCCCTTGTGACTACGGCTATCTCCCCGGATACTGGAACTTCAATGTTTCTCATGGCCACAGGTGACTTCAGTGGGCTTAGGGGGGGGAGAGGGAATGAGAGGGGGTGAGGGGAGGAAGGTCGGGAATCGACATACAGAATGACCTCAGTTGACTTATAACTGCTGCCAGCGCTGCTTGTTGGTTCTGCATGGTCAGGGGATAGAGTCGTATAGGAGGGGAATGTTAGAAGTGGTGATATGTTGAGTTATGTGTGAGATATGGTGGGTTTGTTAATAATGTGGGGGATCGGGTTTAGTGTGGGGAAAAGGATTGATGCATCCATAATGCTATTTACAATCCACGCAAATGACGTCCAAAGCAAATTGCCAGAAGTATCTGCCTGAACCATCCAAACAATTAAACCTAAACAAACATAGCCAAGAGCACAATGGTTTGTGTACTGAATAACGAGACAAGAATTAAAAGCACTGCATAGATGATGATATGATTCCCAAACCTCAAACCTTTAACCATGTACCAAGTTCAAATTACCTCAAAATAAGTTCAAACTACCTTCAACCAGGTACCAAGTTAAATTTACCTCAATATAAGTTCAAATTACCTCTTACTAGCTACCAAGTTTGATATGATTCCCAAACCTCAAACCAGGTACCAAGTTCAAATTTCCTAAGTATAAGTTCAAATTACCTCAAACCAGGTACCAAGTTGAAATCACCTGAAACAAAGCACCAAGTTGATATGATTCCCCAACCTCAAAACAGGTGCCAAGTTCAAATTACCTCAAACCAGGTACCAAGTTTGACATGATTTCCAAACCTCTAACCAGGTACTAAGTTTGATATGATTTCCAAACCTCCAACCAGGTACCAAGTTTGGGACAGTGCATGTACTCTAGTGGATCTGATCTCTCCACTCAACGTTTCTGGACCCTCTCAAGTGGCAAGCCAACTGAAACAAGGTGAAGTGATAGGGTGCAGTGCAAGGCGTGCAAGGGTGTGCACTGGGTGGAGGTGGGCGTTTTTTGTGGTGACCCGGTGCGGAGGGAGTTCATAGCCGAGGATTGCAGGGAGGCAAGGTGGGAGTGGTGGAAGGATGGGGAGAGAGAGGGAGAGAGAGGGAGAGGGAGGGAGACTGGTGGAGGGATGGGAGGGGGGGGGGAGAGAGATGGGAGAGAGGGGGAGAGGGAGGGAGGGAAGGGAGGGATGGTGAGGAGGCGAGGGGAGGGAGGGAGACTGGTGGAAGGATGGGTAGAGAGAGGGAGGTAGTCTAATATAGTGCATGATGTAAATGAGGTAAAAGGGGCATTTTAACCTTACCCTCCTCTCTACGCCCCTCCCTCCCTCCCCCCCCCCCCCCCCCCCCCCCCCCCCTGCCCTTCTAGCCAACACACCAGTCCCTACCTCAACCCTAAGCCTAACCCTACCCTGATTCCTGTCCCTGTCCCCAGCAGGCCAAGAGGCAAAGTCTGCAAGCAAGGCTGAGCCTACACCCACACCTAAGGCTGGACCAATCAAGAGGATTTTTGAAAACTCATGGCCTCGGAAGTGAGATGGCCTCTCCCTCCTCTCTACTTCCTAACCCGACCCTCATCCCTGCCCCCAATAGGTAAAGAGGCAAAGTCTGCAAGCAAGGCTGAGACTGGGCCAAGTCGAGAGGACATTTCAAATCTCATGGCATCGGAAGTGAAAGCAGAGAAGGGGTCAGGCAGGAGGTATTTAGATGAGAATGCCATCCAGATGGAGGTTACAGGCCCAGCCAGCAGCCTGGCAGGCACACGCCAGCGATGGTCTGCAGAGGGACAGCCATTTAAATTCATAGCTAGCCTGGCATCTTGGCGTTCCTGGCTGGTGGGATTGAGATCTATATCAGACACATCTACTGAAGCTGCCGCTGCTGCTAGTCTACCACCAAGCGTAGGGACAAGAACATATGGACGTGCTAACCGAACAGCTCCTGGTCTTATGAGGTCTGCAGGCATGTCAGCTCACTCATGGTCCAGAACACTGTCCACTTTCAGTACAGTGTCCAGAAGCCTGCGAAATAGCTTTCCCTCTGGTATCAGCCTTTTGGTGCTGGGTGACCCTGCTAATGAGCGCCTTATTTGTCACCTCTGCCAGTTGGTGGGGGGGACCTGTTCTATGACCAAGGACTTGGCCCATCATCTAGATATGGCCAACATGTGGTTCTGTAAGGATGCTCCAGACAGGTGAGGCCGTTAGGAGAAGGGTAGAGGGAAGGGGGAAATTGGGGGGCGCGTCGCACTGGGGTCACACCAAGTCGCTCAATTTGCGACGTGTTGCACGGAAGATAAAACAAATTGGTGTTCTGGGAGCCTCAGTCACTTTCACATAGCCCCCCCCTGACTCAGATCGTATTCAGTCCTTCCTCCCTCCTCCCCTTACCTCACCCCTTTTCTATCCCGCCCAACCACTCCTCACCCCCTTCCCTTCCACAGTGTGGAGCTTGCATACCTGATGCTTCCTGGCGCGAAGGAGGAAGGACCATACAGTGACGGGGTCACAGGAACTCCTCAAGTGAGCACTACCAATTTAGGGGGTCTTGTATGTATTACTGTGTGGATTTATAAATCCATGCAGTAATACATGATGTATTGAAATTCTATCCTTCCCCTCCATTCAATTAAAAGGAATTTGGGTTAAGGCTATGGTAATTCCCGGTATAGGGATGTGAAGGGAGGGTGAGTGTTGATCTTTGTCGGTCTACATTTTGGCTGGTAGTTGGTGCTGTCTGACATACTGCATCAAACATTCAAATCCTAACCATGCCTCCTAGAGTCTCCCAATCAATATGGCATTTCACATATGCGTAATACTATGCTTGTATGTATTTTACAGTCCAGGGGTAGCCAAGTAGGCTAAAGGGACTTGGTTGACCTGAAAAACAGAAAAGGCAGTTTAAAAAACAAGCACTGAACTGAACCCCAACCCGAAATGTAACGGTCAATTTCAGTCTCCTCCTCCAATTCCAAGGGATGCCTTGGTAGTGGTCGTTGGATCTGCATTCGTGTAAGTCGTCTGGCCGAAGCACTCGTCAGTGCCGGCCGATTCGATCAAGATCACATGTTACTGATCTGAGGCATTAGTCAATGCTGATCGACCGAGGGTCTTGTCTTGTTAAGACTCGGCCGATAGTCAGCGAACATGATCGTTCATGTTCGGGCGTTTCATAGCATCGCGGCCGTAGCCGATAAAGCGCGTTCACTTAATGCTATACAACCTGTTGAGTTCTCTGAAGAAGTATCCGATCATCTACACAGATAATCGTCTTACGTTCTCACTCACGGGTGAACTGAACCCCAACACGGAGACCCTGAGTTATTGCTATTCAGATAATTTATGCAACATGCTGCTTAACCTGCTGCTTAACCTGCTGCTTAAAAGTGACTAAAACCACCTGCCTGCCCCTTGCCTGAACCATGTCAAACTTGAAACCTCCCCTCTCTGTGTGCACATTGCAGGAGCGTATTGACTCAGCCCTGCACTTGTTCAGGTCAAAGTACCAAGGGCATGACCCCCAACTGGTGCTCTTCAACCTCAACCTGCTGAGCTTGGCCACGTAGGTTTGCCAAACGGTTTTTCAGGCTATTTCAAGCTATTTCAAGCTATTCCAGGTTATTTCAGGTTATTTCAGCTTGTCCACATAGGTTTGCCAGATTTTTATTTTAGGCTATTTCAAGCCGTTTCAGGTTATTTCAGTTTGGCCACGTAGGTTTGCCAAATGGTAATTTTAGGCTATTTCCTGGCTATTTGCCTATTTCAAACTATTTCAGGTTATTTCAGCTTGGCCACATAGGTTTGCCAGATGGCTATTTCAGGCTATTTCAAACTATTTCAAGCTATTTCAGGTTATTTCAGCTTGGCCACTTAGGTTTGCCAGGTGAATAAATATTCTGATCGTTTGCATTGCAGTCCCCGGGTGGAGACTGAAAGGGACTTGCGCACATCACCGCAGTCTTGGGAAGGATTACAATATTGGGTAGCCAGATAGGCAAAATAAGATGTATGCGTCTGACTTGGTACAAACTGTAAGTTTGCTTATCGTAGAAGTATGTGATGATACACATTCATTATGATATGATAATAATAATGCTGGCTTGCTGCAATCTTGCCTTTCTTTATCTGAGGAGTTGTCGGAAGACCCCTCCCGGATGTTGTGGAGCGGTCTTGTCTTAGGCCAACAATGGCATGTCGATGACAATATAATGTCATGTAATTATCGTGTGTGCCTCAGGACCATGAGCTGTGACACAGGTCGCTGCAGTAGTTGTAGCTTTGGTCGCATCCAGTTGAACGCCATGACAAGGGTGGGGGAGCAGCACCTTGTACCTGCTGGGTGGGGGAGGGTTGGGAGGGTGTGTGTGTGTGTGGGGGGGGGGGGGGGGGGGGGGGGGGGGTATTGGTGTTGAGTTGGAAGGGGTGAGGAAGGTGTCCTAGCCTCCCCCAACCCAAAGCTTGCAGCTGCATCGGATTTCCTGTCAGAAGCAGCAATACATATGCCCTTGGTGTGCCTCAGGACCATGAGCTGTGACGCAGAATCCTTGAAGTACCACGAAGGCCAACCGAAGCAGCAAGTCCAGAAACACTCGGATATTGATGATGACGTCATTACGGTGCGTGCATGAGGATAGGATAAAATGAGGTTCAGTGCCCTCCCCCCACCCCCCTCCCCTTCACCCCTGTCAACCGCCCAGTGAGCAATTCATTCAACTATCATTTGGACTAACCTGATAAGAATCTTGCAATCAATCTTGCAAAAGTCAGGCACCATCACGGACTGGTGGGGGAAGTTGGCCCCTACTTAAGTTTAGTGGGGGTAGGGTTTAGTGGTTTAGGTTTTAATTTAAAGGCTTAGGGTTCATGTGGTTGTAGGGGTTAGGGTCTAGGTGGGTTTAGGGTTTAGGGTTAAGGTAAGTGGGGGCTAACTTCCCCCTACCTCACGGACCTTCATTCTTGTTTTGCAGGAATCCTCTGTACCTGTCGATACTCTGTACTCCCTACCCCCTGAGTTTGAAGTGCAATACATCAGCAACGCCACTCATATAGTGCGACATCTACAAGCCTCACTACCTAAGGTGCGTGCATTGCGCAGTCAGACTGCTCATTGTCGTGTACACATGTTCATTGACATATATATATATATGCTTGTGGCCATGCATACATGTTTGTTTACATGTCCATTGTCATATATACATGGTCATCGTCACATCTCGTGTAGTAGAATGGGAACTCATATAGTGAGACAGGTTCAAGCCTCACTACCGAAGGTGCGTGCATTGCGCTGTGAGACTTCTCATTGTCATATATACATGTTCATTGTCCTATAGATGCATGCTCATGGTCATATATACATGTTCATTGTCATATATACACATGCTCATTGTCATATATATACATGCTCATGGTCATATATACATGTTCGTTTACGTGTTCATTATCATATTTACATGTTTTACACACGTTCATTGCCATATATACATGTTGTATACATGTTCATGGCCATATATACATGGTCATTGTCATATATATATACATGCTCATGGTCGAGGGGGGGGCAAGAATAAAGTTGGCAGACCGCATGTTCGGAAGTTGTTATATTGACCGCTGGACCCCCCCCCCCCCCCCCCCCCCCCCCCCTCCCTTCCTCCCTTTGAGACCTCATATCTGAACACCCAGACAGTATAACATAGTGAAAGGGGGGTCCATGAGCATCATTTCGTCAAGGCCTTTCCAACCATACAACCAAAAGATACAAATATCAAGTTTGGACAAAGTTATTTAGATTTCAATATTTTTACAACTTTCTTGAGCGCTCCGCAGTCGTCCGCACCCTTGGAGGAGATCACTAAGGTATGTAAAGGACTGAAGGCGCTATTTATCTGTCTACCGTATCTAAGTTTATTATCATCATTATCATGGCTTCATCGACTCAACTTGTATTCTGGAGCCTGATGGTCTGCTCGGGTGGTGTGTGTGTGTGTCTGGGGTGTGTGGGTGCGTGTGTGGGTGTGGGTGTGGGTGTGTATGTGTGTTTGTGTGGGTGTGGGTGGGTGGGTGGGTGGGGGGGGTCCACTGCTTTAGGAACCTCGTAGGGGACCAGAGTTCAGAACGCGCATCCAAACGCGTTGCGCGGCAGTTGGCGCCTTTTTCGCCGCCAACTGCCGCTCGTGCGAAGCTGGGCGCGAAGGTCTGGGTGACGTCCAGCCTGGCGTCCAACCTGGATGTACCTTCCAGGAGATCCACCTATTACACCCTGCGTGTAACTTACTAACGAATGCAGATTCCTACTCCTCTCGTCGAGACGTACTCATTGGTGTACCTCACGCTCGAAAATTCGCACTGGCAAGAAAGTTACACGAGGTACAAATAAAATTGGGAAAACGGTCGGACCCCCCCCCCCCCCCCCCCCCCCCCCCCCCCCCCCCCCCCCCCTCGTATCTCGGCCGCCCGTGGGTGTATCGACATGATTTTTTTTGTATCGACTATTGCTCGCGGTTCTCTATCCATATCGAACATGCGGTACGAAATATTTTTCCTTGCCCCCCCCTCGCTCATTGTCTTATATACTTGTTTGATTACATGTTCATTGTCATATTTACATGTTTTATGCATGTTCATTGCCATGTATACATGCTCGTTGTCATATATATATATATATATATATATATATATATATAGAGACATGCTCATGGTCTTATATACTTGTTTGATTACATGTTCATTGTCATATTTACATGTTTATACATGTTCATGGCCATATATATACATGCTCATGGTCTTATATACATGTTTGATTGTATGTTCATTGTCATGTTTACATGTTTTATACATGTTCAATGCCATATATATACATGCTCATGGTCACATCTCGTGTAGTAGAATGGGAACTCATATAGTGAGACATGTACAAGCCTCACTACCTAAGGTGCTGACATGTCGATCATGCTTTCGAAAGTGTGAGACATTTTATGACGGACGTTCCTTCAAGAATGATGTATGCTACGCCCGCGCAAACGGGGCCAGTCTTTTCTGTACGGTCGTTTATTTACACGTTCTGCGTGGTATATATTATAGCAGTGGAAATCAACCACGTGAAATTGTGAGACTACCGTTCCATTCGGAATTCCTTTGTATGTAGAAAACATGTGCGGTAGTCACCGCGACCTTCACCACTGTTCTGATCATATTGCTATTGTGTACCCATGCGTTCCCATTCTACTACACGAGATGTGAAAAGAACATGTATATATGGCTATGAACATGTATATATGAAAATGAACATGCATAAATATGTAAATATGACAATGAACATGTATATATATGTAAATACGACAATGAACATGCATACACAAATGTATATATGACAATGAACATGTGTAAAAACATGTACATATGACAATGCAGATGTATACAAACATCTATACATGACAATGAACATGTATAAAAACATGCATATATGACATTGAGGATGCATGTATTACAATTCATATGTCTATACACATTTATATATGACTATGATGCAAATATTACAATTAATATGTATAAAAACATGTATATATGACAATGCACAAGTGTACAAACATCTACATATGACAATGAGGATGCATATATTACAATGGATATGTATAAACACATGTATATATGACAATGAGCATGTAAACAACAATGTGCGTGTATGCATATTACAATGAACATGTAAACAAACATCTATATATGACAATGAGCATGTATATATATTACAACGAACATGCATAGTAACAAGTATGTATGGCAATGAACATGTATACAAACATGTATGTATGACAATGAACATGTATGTATGGCAATGAACATGTATACACACATGTGTATATGACAATAAACATATATATTTGAAATTCAGATTACACCATCAACACGAGGACCACTACCGTTTCCTGACTGTTCTGTTTTGTGTGCAACGCGTCGCTAACTGTGTGACTCCATGCAACCCCATTAAGGCGCACTGCCCCCCGAACCCCCTGGGGGCTACGCGCTCTGCCATGCAATGGCTATGCAGCTATCCTGAAACCATGCTTAAGAGGTCGACCACACAGTTTGTGTTTAGTTGAAGGTTTAGCCTTATTTTGCGGGTAAACCGAAACCGCGGACCCCTTTTCTTGTGTGGACGATAGTTTAGCTTAGTTAGCAGTTTCGCTAGACCTGAACTAAACTTTACCCCCCCCCCCCCCCCCCCCCCCCCTAGTTTAGTTTAAGTTTAGGTTTAGCTAGTCGGTTGTGTTTGTTGGCAGATGTACTTCGAGCAGATGCGCAAATTCCGGAGGCCGCGACGAGCGAAGACATCTGCGCACCAAGCCTCTACGATTCGTCAATCTCCTCAGTTTCGAATTTTGTCGAGCAGCATGCAAGGAGGCATCGGCGATGAAGATGTTGATGACCAGAAGCCACGTCTCACCCAGCAATATCAGCTATCTCGGTCTTTGCGCAGCCTCGAAGTCACTTGCTTCACAGCACGGTTCATGGTGGGGGGCATGGCCCGGAAAAAACTCGTCTGTCATCAAAAATTCAAAATTCCTGAAGCTATTCGGCAGTACACCTAAACTAAACCGACCGCAAACGTGCCGCGAAATGCCCGTGTGGACAATTTTTGCAGCAGTTCAGGCCAGCGTGGACGCTGAGACCCTAAACTTTCCGGTTTAGTGGCTAAGCTAAACCTTATGCTAAACCGGCTCGTGTGGTCGAACTCTTAGCAATTAGCTCCTTAACCTGACCTACAGAAATCTGAAATAAAAACACTGCCTTCTCCTTGTAGGACGTGCTGTACTTCTTCCACACAGTTCCTGTTTTCAAGCACTACTACACCACAGGCTTCGGTTCTGGTCATGCACACAAGCGATTTGGTCGAGCCCAGTACCAGGTGAGCAGTACTTCATTTCAGCAGTCAGGACAACAGGAAACATGTATATCAAACCACTAGGGTGTGGGAAATAGATAGATCTATCTATCTATCTATATATAGAGTGATATTTATATTGGGTCTTTGCCTCACCCTACAATCCACAAATGCTCGTTCAAACATCTACTGTCAAAGACGGTGGTTTAAAAATGCACCCTTCTTATTGTGTGGCCCTCACACTGTGCAACCACCAATTGTTTCGAGCCTAGTACCAGGTGAGCTGTATGGGACAGTGTCATGAAGGTGGTACGACAGTCTTTGGGGGGGACAGGCTTCTGTATCCCTGAATCGAACAAGTGATAAGGGACGTGATGCAATAGGCCTTACAAAGAGTCACTCTTGGAACTGTTTGTTTGTCATAAATATGAGCGCTGGTGGGGGTTGGCCCTAGTGCAAGCAAACAGGCTGGCCCCCTCTACCTCACGCTTGTAATAAGGTGTACTCTTTATTTATGTGCGAGCGCTGGTCACTTAAGAGGAGCCACAATGCTGTATGCAAATCAGGTATTGTTTTCGGCCAACGCGTCGCCATTCTGTCGCATAGCATGGGTCTGATAAACCTAGTCTAATCAGGCTTGAGTAGCCCACTCACCCTTATGCACCCAGAATACACCCTTATAAGCAAAAAAGAGCCGGAGACCCCTCAAATTTTCAGTGTGGGTAGGCCAAAAATGAAACAGTTTTTTTGTGGCCCACAACTTGCCTCCCTCCTTCAAACCTTATGGCAAGCGCATCAACCACATAGCTTAACATTGTTGCAATTTAGCGGATTATTTGGATTGGGGTTATCGAAACACTTTGTGGTTCGTAGTTTGAGCCTTAAATGCGAGAATTTGGCCTGAGACTTCTGACATTTTGGCCTGAGAAACGAGAATATTTAGAATTTTGAATTGTAGGAAATTTTGCCAGAAAAAGTGGAGGTACAACCTACGAACTACAAGACCCAAATCTAAATCATCTCCTGATTTGTTATAAACCATGCTCGCTGCCCTTCCCATGCAGGCTCAGCTCAATGCTGCAGGGAGAGAGGTTGCAAGACTCTTGGACTTACACCTCATTGACCTGGAGAGAATGCTTAGGGTAGGTTTTTGTTTTTCACAAGAAGGATTATTGCCTCAAAGGGTGGGTCTCCCTACACTAGCCCTAGACTCGAAGTATTAGTTGTGATCACTGTTTTCTTTTCGGCTACTAGCAGCAGCTTCTAGGCAGCTCCCTGATCCAGCCACTGGACAAGCTTCAAAATGCCTGGCGTGCAAGTGATTACGTCAGCTTCAAGGCGCACTAGGTTGCTTTATGTTCGGCTGATTAGCCAGCCAGGGGATCTGCCTAGAAGCTGCTGCTCGTAGCTGAAAAGAAAAACAGTGGATGTGGCGGAGCCACTGACACCTCATTGACCTTGAGAGCATTCTTAGGGTAGGTATGCATTGGGGTACTACATTTTGACTTACGTGAAAAATGTAGATGGGGGTCTTCAAGTTACTTGCTGGCAGTGCCTCATACGTAATTTTGTGTCCGTAGGCTTAGCACGTTTCTTGTTTATTTTATTATTTACGTGATTCAAGTTGATGGGCTCCAAAAGCTTACGTGCTAGCACATTAGCATGTGCGTTTGTGACACCCTGGTATGCATTGGTGTGAGGCAATGTTTACCTCCAATGAGGGCTTAACCTTGGTACAACATCCACACACACACCACACACACATACACATGCACACACACACACACACGCGCACGCGCACGCGCACAAACACAAACACATACCTGGTTACCGGCTCCTAATGAGGGCTGAACCTTGGGACAACACCCCTGCTACTGGAAGAGCAATTATTCCCCCCTACCCCTGACCCCCCTACTCCTGGAATGTAGCATACATGACATTGACTCCCTCCTTGTCTTTTTTACCGCCCCCAATGAGGGCTCGACTTCGGGACAGCACCCCTACTACTGGAAGAGCAATTATTCCCCCCTACCCCTGACCCCCCTACTCCTGGACTGCAGCATACATGACATTGACTCTCTCCTTGTCTTTTTTACCGCCCCCAATGAGGGCTCAACCTCAGGACAATTCCCATACTACTGGGAGCAGCAGAATGTTGAGTGAGGAGGGGGGCTGGCAGCGGTTTGATGGTGCGGTGGATGGGGGGGGGGGGGGGGGGGGGCGTACTGGCCCCCAGTGAGGGCGCAAACTCGGTACAACACCTGTACTACTGGCGGAGGCGGCGGTGCCGATTATACCTAAGGGTTAGACATCGACTGAAGCCTTAATCCCAAGCCACCTGCGCATGAACTTTTATCTATATTGACTGATATTGAATATGAATTTTCATCGTCTGTCTGCAACCACCCACGTGTCCAGGGTTTTGTCCACCCCGAGTACCTTGACGATGATGTCCACACCACAAGTCAGCTCATCGTGGAGGTCGCCAACATCATGCTAAATGTGCAGCAGCAGTCCAAGCAGGTGCACTCAGATAAGGGGACAGAGGTGAGGCTTTGATGATGGCGAATGATGGGGTTGCATGCGTTCTAATCTGGAGGTATATAAGACAAGAGGAGATTCACAACTGTCCATGCAAATGTGGAGGTAGGGGGAAGCTAGCCCCCACTTGGAGGTAGATTAGACACAAGGAGATTCACAACTGTAATTGTAAATGTGAAGGTAGGGGGAAGCTAGCCCCCACTTGGAGGTAGATTAGACACAAGGAGATTCACAACTGTTCTTGTAAATGTGAAGGTAGGGGGAAGCTAGCCCCCACTTAGAGGTAGATTAGACACAAGGAGATTCACAACTGTTCTTGTAAATGTGAAGGTAGGGGGAAGCTAGCCCCCACTTGAGGTAGATTAGACACAAGGAGATTCACAACTGTTTTTGTAAATGTGAAGGTAGGGGGAAGCTAGCCCCCACTTAGAGGTAGATTAGACAAGAGGAGAATCACAACTGTTCATGCAAATGTCAATGCATCATTGTTAAGGCTGGAGTGACAAGGGGTGAAGTAATGATAACGCCTGGTGGGGCGTGGTATTAAGGGAGCCCCGTCTTACGGGGGTAGAGAACGGGCTGCTACTTTACCTGGACAAAGCTACCGTGGCAGTTGACAGCGACCGCGAACACTAAAGCGCACCTGTAGGGTTTCGAACCCGCACCTTGTTGTTGTGTTCGACGTGCTCTACCATTGAGCCATTCGTCGAAACGGGATGCAAGGGGTGAACACAGATGAGATGCACATGATGGGATACTATCAAATGCAAATGCATCATTTTAAAGGCTGTAGTGACAAGGGGTGAGCACAGCTGATGAAGGGTAACGATCCAGGACAGCCAGCAATTGTTACGCGCAAGGGTCAATAGAGGGGGGGAATGAGGAATGATGAACTAGAAGACTTGCTACAAATAAAGCAATAGCCAGTGATTGTCACAACGTCGGAAGTTACATGTTACAGGCTGTAGTGACAAGGGGTGAACACAGACGATAAAGGGTAACGATCGGGCTACAGCCATCGATTGTTACGCGCAAGGGTCAAGAGACAGGGGGGAAGAGGAACGATGAACTAGAAGACTTGTTACAAATGAAGCGATCACCAGTGATTGTCACAACGTCAGAAGTTACATGTTACAGGCTGTAGTGACAAGGGGTGAACACAGACGAGATGAACGTGATGGGATGAGATGAATGTGATGGGATGAAATAAATGGATTTTGATGAACGTGATGGGATGAGATGAACGTGATGGGATGAAATAAATGGATTTTGATGAACGTGATGGGATGAGATGAACGTGATGGGATGAAAAAATGGATTTTGATGAACGTGATGGGATGAGATGAACATGATGGGATGAAAAGAAATGAATTTTGATGGACGTGACGGGATGAGATGAAAGTGATAAGATGAAATGAAATGGAATTTGATGAAAGTGATGGGATGAAATGAAATGAATTTTGAATGCTGTTGTGACAAGGTGTGAACACAGATGAGATGAACGTGATGGAATACTATAAAATGGTAAATGGTAAATGGTTTCTCCCCACGGGGAATTTAGCCCCCACTTCAGTTATCCCCCAATAATCCAACCAAACCCTAAACCCACCTAGACCCTAAACCCTAGACCCTAAAACCACATAATCCACAAACCTTTGAATCAATACTTAAACCACTAAACCCTACACCCTAAACCCCATAAACTTTAGTGGGGGCCAACTTCCCCTCACCAATGGGATACTATCCCGTATATGGTTATCTTTCCGCGAACATGAAATGCAAATACTATCAACAAAATCCAGAGGAGAGACCTACAAATCAGATACATAATCTAGTGCAGAATAATCAAGATCACAATGGTGATGCTTCAGATGGTCTCCGCTGAGAGAGGAGAATCACAAGCTTGTGACTACAGCCAGCTGCCTGGCTACTGGGACCTTACTGCTGAGAAGGGCTCTAAGTGAGTGTTGCATCTGCGCAGTGAGCATCTGGGCAGTGGTCAGTGAGCGTCTTTGCTGTGAGCAGTGAGCATCAGGGCGCTGAGTGTCTGGGCATTGGGTATCTGGGAAGTGGGTATCTGGACAGTAGACAGTGAGCACCTCGGTAGCATCTGGACAGTGGGTATCTGGGCAGTGGGCATCTGGGCAGTGGGCAGTGAGCATCAGGGCGCTGAGCATCTGGGCAGTGGGTATCTGGGCAGTGGGTATCTGGGCAGTGGGCATCTGGGCAGTGGGCAGTGAGCATCTTGGCAGTGGGCATCTGGGCAGTGTGTATCTGGGCAGCGGGCAGTGAGCACCAGGGCGCTGAGCATCTGGGCAGTGGGTATCTGGTCAGTGGGCATCTGGGCATTGGGCAGTGAGCATCTTGGCAGTGACCTTCTAGGCAAACACACGCTGGGGGCTTTGAGAGAGTTCGGGAATGGGACTGGGGAGAATAGAATCTTCTAATTGGGATTATCTGAAAGGTGGATTTGCATGGGGAGCATCTGGGTAGTGGGCATCTGGGCAAACAAACGCTGAGGGATTTGAGAGAGTTCAGGAATGGGACTTGGGAGAATTCAATCTTCTAATTGTGATTATCTGTAAGATGGATTCGCATGGGGCAGAAAGCAGCGCATACCTTGATTGTGAATGAGAGTACCAACCTGTCTTAGCCAGAGTACTACATGATGCGTGCTTTTGCGACTGCACGATTGAGTCAAGTTTTTAAACCCCCTCTGGGTGTAGCGCGCCCATTTTCGTGCCGTTACAGTGTGCCGCTGTTGGTTAAATGTCTGTTGGGGCAGGTTGGGGTATGATTAGGGGCAAGGGCAGAACCCCCTCCCCCTCCCGTCCAAGGTGGGACCTAGGGGGAGTGTGCAGGACCTGCGGGTTGACTCAGTGGATTCAAAAGTAAGTGGCTGTAACGGCTTTCAGCTCATTGGTTGAAAGTCTGTTGGTTGAATGTCTGTTGGTTGTTAAGGCTTTCAGCTCATTGGTTGAATGTCTGTTGGTTGAATGTCTGTTGGTTGTTAAGGCTTTCAGCTCATTGGTTGAATGTCTGTTGGTTGAATGTCTGTTGGTTGTTAAGGCTTTCAGCTCATTGGTTGAATGTCTGTTGTTTGTTAAGGCTTTCAGCTCATTGGTTGAATGTCTGTTGGTTGAATGTCTGTTGGTTGTTAAGGCTTTCAGCTCATTGGTTGAATGTCTGTTGGTTGAATGTCTGTTGGTTGTTACGGCTTTCAGCTCATTGGTCCAAATGGAGGCCGTTGCGCTTTTGAAGCCACCCAAAAAGACCAAATGTAGTACCCTGGCCTGAGCATATAATTTCACTTACACGTTTGAGGATGCTCCTTTACCAGGTACCAAGTTTATGAGCCAGCATGCCGTTTAAAGTTTTTGAGTGGATATGGAGCCACGCCACCTCCGAACAATTCCTTCTCACTCAGTGGAGTGATCGCATCCGTGCCACTTTCAGCGCCGGCTGTACCACCACTGCTAGGACAGCCCCCTAGGATGAGTAAGTATGCCTGCCAATTATGCCTTGCTTGCACTGCACCGTGTTTGTATGTGTGTGTGTGTGGGGGGGGGGGGGGGGGGGGGAGGGGTCTGTGGCCAGGTATAAGCTTGCAGGCTTCTCCATCATTTGTGGACTAAGTGCTGGCATGCAAACACTCAGTGGCCCGGTGAGACATGGCATGGTGTTTGTGCCAACTATGACTTGCTTTCATCAGCTTTTGAATGTGGAGAGTAACACATTATATTGAGATTCATGAAGACTTCAAATAGCATTAAGAGGGCACTGCTTTACGTGGGATGGTGGCAGGGGTGGGTATGCGGATGGAGGGAGGGAGGGATGGAGGGAGGGATCATGGATTGCTATTGAATGCCATACCATTATTAATTATTATGGATGGAGGGATGGATGGATCATGGATGGATCATGGATGGAGGGATGGATGGATCATGGATGGACCATGGATGGAGGGATGGATGGAGGGATGGATGGATCATGGATGGATCATGGATGGAGGGATGGATGGATCATGGATGGATCATGGATGGACCATGGATGGAGGGATGGATGGATCATGGATGGATCATGGATGGAGGGATGGATGGATCATGGATGGAGGGATGGATGGATCATGGATGGATCATGGATGGAGGGATGGATGGATCATGGATGGATCATGGATGCCTATTGAATGCCATACCATTATTAATTAGCATTAATCATCGTATACCATTATGGCACCGTATATATCTGTGCCCCCCCCCCCCCCCCCCCCCCCCCCCCCCCCCCCCCCCCCACACACACACACACACACACACACACACACACACACACTCACCTTCCCCCGACACATGGTGCAGGCTTCCTCCTGCCCAACCGCACCCCCACCCCCACCCCCGACACACACACCACACACACACACTCACCTCCCCCCAAACACGCACACACACACTCACCCCCCCTCCGACACACACACACACTCACCCCACCACCACACACACACACACTCACCTCTCCCCGACATATGTTGCAGGCTTCCTCCTGCTGGGTGACTCCGTCACCCACAGAATGCTGTCTGCCTTGTGTGAATCCCTGACTGGAGCCAGTGTAGTGAGCCACTCGATTGAAAACAGGAGCGTGCGCATGGAGCTGTGGTACTGCAACCATACCAGGTGCTTGACTTTGCATATTTGTTAGCTTTATATTCCCACAAAAATAAAAATTAAAAACGCCTGGAGGGGCGTGGTGTTAAGGGGACCCTCCCGTACGCCGCAGCTGGGGAAAGTCACCATGACAGACATAGACCGTGTCACCCTCCAGTTGGTAGGGATTCCTTCATGCGACGTGTATTCTCGTACTAACATGTCCTTTTTGTAATGCCATCAAGAATGCTTGAGTTAACATTATGCCTATGGTAACATTTACTTGTTTGCGGGAATGAATTGATATGCTGATATGCATAAAGATGTTGTCAGGCGTATAAATGCATCATATGGTGGGTTACATTTTTATGTTGTTGTTGTTGTTACAGTCCAGGGGTAGGTCAAATAGCTGAAACCCTAAACCAATTGAATTCTTGGCAGGAACAGCTTTAAAGCCTCTATACCTCATATCTATATACCTTATATATACCTAAGGTGGTTATACAGGAGGATATTCTGACGTGTCAAAACCACAGTTTCGTTTTATTTAAATCACCCTTCCCAAGTCTCCCCACTTGCACAACCCTGCTCACACCCGCACACCCGCACACACGCACACACACCCTCACACACGCACATCCTGCACAACCCTCACACCCTCGCACCCTCCACAAACCTCACAGCCTGCGCAACCCTGCACAATCCTGCTCACACCCTCACACCCTCACACCTTCACACCCTGCACAACCCTGCTTACACCCTCACACCCTCACACCCTGAAGGCCTGAGATCCTGGACATCGCCTATATGCTCATCCCTGGTGTCCATCTAGATGGCCCCTTCCACACAGGTGGGTCCCAGGTAGCGAGGAAAATCTAGGTTAAGTCACAGTGAAGGTGAGCCATACAGAGCTTGTGCACCTCAAGGGGGGGGTGGGGAGGGGTGCAGGAAGACAGATTTTGGACCACATCATCAAAACGGTGTCCAATTCAGATGGGAGTTGGAATTGTGGAAGTTTCAGACAATAGGAGGGGGGGGAATAAAGTTTTACGTGTACTTGTTTGAGTTGGATTTGAACTTGGTTACATGGCTCCAGCCAACAATTTGGCTGCTCTCTTTGCTAGGGAAAATGTAAACGTAAACAAAACGTTTTTCTTTTCTTTTTTCGGGAGGGTACTTGTTTGCTTTGAATTAAGTAGATACCATGGTAGTATACACACTTTTACACCACACTCCCGAGTGCAGTATGCAAAATCCTTAACCCTAAACCCTAAAGCTATGCACCAAGAGATTTATTAAAACAAGCCCCGTCTTTAAACAAATGGTTGTATAATGGTGGTCCTTTATTTACCACCCTCGTATTAGGCACCCGAGAGGTTAAAGGCAAATGGGATAGAGGTCAACCTGGCTTATTGCGTCGTTACCAGGGTACTATATGCCGGGCTTCAAAACCTTGTGCGCAAGCCCGCAATAGCGCGCGTCATGTCGTACCCTGGCGCACGCTAAATGAACCCTACAATTCAAGATTTGTTTTACATATAAGAATATGGTGAGGCGTAATTAGTAGGGACCAGCATATCGTATGATGTTGACCAAAGGCGAGTATATTATCATATGATGTCATACAAATTGCATCATATGATACTGTATATAAATGGTAACTGAAGCCTTGTCAGACTGCTAATGGTGACATGATATCATATTGCTGTTCCCTTTTAATTAATAGGTATACGGGCTGCTGGTACTGAGACAGGGTAGGCTATGAGAGAGGCTAGGCTATGAGAGAGGCTAGGCTATGAGAGACCATTAATGGGTGACTTGTCCCAAGATGTCTCTTTTTACCGTCCTCATTGTAGCATAGACTTCACTGGTACACAGCATAGACTTCACTGGTACACAGCATAGACTTCACTGGTACACAGCATAGACTTCACTGGTACACAGCATAGACTTCACTGGTACACAGCATAGACTTCACTGGTACACAGCATAGAATTCACTGGTACACAGCATAGACTTCACTGGTACACAGCATAGACTTCACTGGTACACAGCATAGACTTCACTGGTACACCGGTTAGCCTGGCCCATGGGGTGAGAGACCACCGAGTGTGAAGTTGCTGCGGCTTAGTCCTGCAAATTGTTGCCCCGTGCTTTACATTTACAATGCCGCTCTGTACCGACTACGCTTGAGTCCCTGGATACTTGCTGTTGGTACTGGGAGTGGTTACTTGTTACTTGAGGTGGCGCATTGTACTCTTTTGAGTTGTACTCTGGGGTAGAATAAGGGTTGAAGTGGCACATGGTACTAGTTTGAGTTATGCTCAGGGGTAGAAGACCAATCTCCAACCTACTTGATTTTTCTGATCCCCGGCGAAAATTCAAAAGGTTTATCTCATTGATAACGTACTTTTTTGTGACTCCTTGGACTCCTTGGACCCTAGGGCAAATGATAAGGGTTTGGGGAGAGTAGGTGATAGTAAGGGTTGATAAGTGATAGTAACATTAATAAGTGATAATAGGGGTTTAGGGAGGGTTTAAGGAGAGTATGTGACTGGCTTGTTGAACACTGTTTTTTTTCATGAGACGCGTCGCAAATTGAACGACTCGGTGTGACCCCAGTGTGACACGCTGCCCCCTGAACCGCGCAGAGAACGAAGTGCTGAGCCCAGGGCGTTCTGGGCGGCTTTTCTGACTAGTTCATTATCCGGCCCCATGCGTTGTCATGCAGCAACAGAATGGCGACCCGTCGCAGAAACAGCAAAAATGCTGTTGAAGAGTACATTGTTCAGCTCTGTAGTTCCTATCAGGGTTCTACAAAGCGCGCGCGGCAGCGCGATTTCGCGCACACTTTTTGAGCCCTACTGCGCGTTTCGCGCAGTTTTTCAACCCCTTGTGGGCGCAGCGCCCAGTTTTTGTGCTTTTTGCACTACAAAGCGCTGACCAATTTGACGTTTGTGCGCGTTAAGCGCTGACCAATTTGACAAAATGTAGTACCCACCTATCATACCATGGCATGCACAACCCAACACAAGACAGGGTCCCTGCAACTCAGGTGTGTAAGCAGTGGTTTTTTTTCAAATCTGAAAGTCGGTTTCTTCTAGCTTTACGGTTTTAAGGCCTCCTCTAGGGACAGCGTTTTGGTACTTTCTGTAGATTTTTGTAGATTTTTAGGGGCATCGTGGGCAAAAAATAAAACTTCTTTTTTTACTTTTTTATAGCGATAATTTTGCTAAACGGGGTAAAAACTAGGGATCGCTATATATAGCGGAAATAAAAATCCCTGTGTGTAAGTGGGTATCTTACAGTCCAGGGGTAGGCCAAATAGGCTAAAGGGACTTATCCAATCGTGACAGGAAGATCCAAAAAAAAAAAAGTGTCACTGGGTATGCTCGAGTAGGAAATGTGAGTATTGTATAAGTATATTGTTTTTGATGGGCTCTTGGGCTACCAAGGACTTGCCAATATCTCCAAGCTAAATTCTCACCACACACAAACACACACAGCAAGCCACCCCCACCTCCTCACCACACACACACACATCCCTCAAGCCACCCCGACCTCCACACACAAATACCAAGCCACCCCAACCTCCACACCAGACACACACACACCTCATTTGATGCTAGCTCTTGGGCTGCCAAGGACTTGCTAATATCCGGTTAATAGTTAGCCCTCCTACCACGTCATGCAAGTGGTAGACTGTATAGCAGTCTGGGTATAGGATGTATGTATCTTCCAGGGGTAGGACAAATAGGCTAAAGGGACTGGCCCAACCGTGATAGGAAGGGCTTTACAAAAAGGCACTCCTACCACGTCATGCGAGTGATAGACTGTATAGCAGTCTGGGTATAGACAAATATGCAAACAGGGAGTCGCCGTGATCTATGAACCTTATCCCACTGTTCTCAGGTCCCTATGCTCTACCACACAATGCCGCCCTTTCACCATAACCTGACTACAGACTACAGGGGGGGGGGGGGGGGGGGGGGGGCTCTCTCCAACATTCAAATATCCATACAGGGAGTCGCTGTGATCTATGAACCTCCTTCCATGCAGGAATACTAATGGCGGCTAGAGACAGAGCTGACCATGCAATTACAGAATTTGCGGAAATATTTGGTGGGAGGTCACCAAACGTTGTGGTGTTCAACTCCAACTTGTGGGATCTAGCCAGGTGAGAAGACCATCTGCCTCAGAGTTTTTTTTGCGGAGCCCTCCCTTCTGGGGCGCGGGAGCCCCCAGGGTCACGCCGTCGTCCGGTTTTTTGTGCAACCGACTGACGACCGTGCGACAGACACGAGGCCTGGCACGTCAGCCAACTGTCTCGTAACTAGCTGGTTTGGTCTGCTCTATTCCGTTGCCACCTGTCGTTCCGTTGCCAATACTGTCCGCTAATTTCCAGCTTCGTTTGGGACGCTGCATAGGACTTGTTAAGTTAAGAAAGCGGGTCACCTGGTAGCTTCATAGGTTTAGGCCTCTTCCAGGAACAGAGTCCTGGTAGCTTTAGTAAGGCTGCCCTGGGGTATTCAGGGGGCGGCGCCCCCCGAGAGCTGGGGGGGTCAGGTGGCGAACATTTCGGGCGAAACGGGGTCTCAGGTAGCAATCGGGATAGGAAGCAGACAAGTCCTATGCAGCGTCGCAAGCGACGCGGAAAATTGGCGGAGTGTGTTGGCAACGGAACGAAAGGTGGCAACGATGGAGCTGACCGAAGCGAGTTAGTTACGCGACCGTTGGCTGACGTGTCAGGATTCAAGTATTTTTTCGGTCAAATGTATAAATGGGTAAACATGGGGGCTCCCGTCCCCTTGAAGAGGAGGCTCCGCCAAAAAGGAAATATCTGAACTGCCTGTACTCACACCAACAAAGTATACATTGGCATCTTCTTCATATAGGTTGTATGATTTCATATTGTATCATACTCGTCTTTGGTCAACATCATCTGATCTGCCGGTCCCTACATACATACCACAAAAGCTGTATTGACATTGCTTGTGCAAGGTATTCATTCATGTGAGGCTACGTGTTTAACCCTCATGTTATTTTCCAGGGCAAACCAGCATGAGCAAGAGTTGTGTAACTCAACCATGTATAGTGACCATGGTGTGATATGTAACCCCCTTGTTACTTTCCAGGGCAAACCAGCATGAGCAAGAGTTGTGGAACTCAACCATTTATAGTGACCTGGGTGTGATCTGTGACCATCCATTCCCCACAAGCCTATGGATCAAGCTGCCCACCCTCCACCACTACGATCTATCCTACCTGGATGCCTGGAAGTCCAACTTCACCTTGCTCATTCAGCATGTACGAGCTCGCTTACCTGAGGTGGGTGCATGGAGGGGAGGGGGGGGAGTAGAGGAGGAGGGGAGGGGGGTGCATGGGAAGGAGGGGGGAAGTAGAGGAGGAGGGGAGGGTAGAAGAAGAGGGGGGGGGGGGGGGGGGGGGGGGGGGGGGAGGTTCAGTACTCTCCCTCCAACCACTGCGCCTAACACTTGTGGTGTGAAAATCCCCTCATCCCACTGCTTGCTTGTCCCACTACCCTGAAAATCCCCTTATCCCACAGCTTGCTTATCCCACTGCATGCATGGTCCCCATGTTCTACCACACAATGTATGTTGTTGCAATCCAGGGGTAGGCCAAACAGGCTTAAGGTCCTTGCCTAACTGTGACAGAAGGGGCAAAAACGAAAAAGGACTGATGAACTGAACACCAAACAATCATTTTACCGACCACAGGTCCCCATGTTGTACAACACAATGCCGCCCTTGCACCACAACCTGACAACGGGCTACGGGAGGGTGGGGGTGCAGGGGTGGGGTGGGTGGGAGGGGGGGGGGGGGGGGCGGGGGGGGGCTCCCTCCAACCACTCAAATGTCCAAACAGGAAGTCACCATGATCTATGAACCTTATCCCACTGCTTGCAGGTCCCACTGTTCTACCACACAATGCCGCCCTTCCACCACAACCTGACAACAGGCTATGGGAGGGGACATTCTCAGAATCGTTTTGGTCGACTCATGTTCCAGGTACGCTAATTTAAATTAATAAATAAAATGTATGCCTTATTACGAGGCGTGAGGTTGAGAGGGCAGCCTATTTGATATCACTGCTGCTGGCTTACCACGGTTATGATAACGCCTAGTGGGGCGTGGTATTAAGGGAGCCCCGTCTTACGGCGGTAGAGAACGGGCTGCTACTGTACCTAGACAAAGCTACCTTGGCGGTTGACAGCGACCGCAAACACTATGCACCTGTAGGGATTCGAACCCTGTACCTTCTTGTTTCGACGTGTTCTACCATTGAGCCGCTTACCACATGATTGAGTGGAGCTCTTGGATGAGGGATGTTATTACATCACAGCACCAGTTGTTCTCATATTATGTATTTATTGGCCATTGTGACTTTCCCCATCTGCGGCGTACAAGAGGGTCCCCTTAACACCACGCCCCCCCCGGCGTTTTTTTTTATATGATTTTGATGGGACCGTGGTGAAGTTGCCAGGGAGGAGCGACCGGGTTGGAAGAAAACAAAACGCGTGGTGGGGCATTGTGTTCAGGGGACCGTCCCACACTCTGAAGCTGGGGACTGCCACCATGGCAGACTAAACATTATGGGTCACCCGCCTGGCCGCAGGGACTCTTTGTGACGGTGGGTAGCTAAGGCGACAGGGTTGATGTGAACGCCTTACTCTGGATCTACTGGAATCTGGAGAATAAAAAGTGGATGTGAATGCTATGCGACCGTGTCTGACTGTCTGGTCAGGTGGCCCATTCACACTTAGGGTAGTGGTGCCTGGGGTTAGGGAGTTTAGGTTTTAGGCTATGCAGCCTATTCACATATAGGGTAGCAGTGCCCGGGGCTTGGTAGTTTGGTAGTTGAGGCAGCCCGGTATGGTGCATAGGCAGGGGGGCATGAGGGCTGTGTATATGCATTTATGTATGTATGTTGCAGTCCAGTTATTGGGGGGTTGAGGCCTTGAGGGTTGCAAGGGCTCAGAGTAAAGGTAACTCAGTTCCTACCTTAACATCCAGTCAAACACGTGGAGGTGCAACTGTGGAAAGAGTAATGACAAAATGGTCACATGTCTTGGGGCACCCATCAGAATAAAATACTTGGAGGTCAAGCTTGCAGGAGGACCTAGGCTTCAAATTCGACCTGATTCACCCCATACCGTGCAGCACTTCAATTTCCACTGTATCACAAACGCAGGGCCCCTGTCGCTAAAACGATTGTTTGGGGTTCAGTTCATCAATGCCTTTTCTTTTTAGCCCTTCCTGCCACGGTTGGGCCATCCCCTTTAACCTTTTTGGCCTACCCCTAACACACATACGTACATACATGCATACATACACACATACATTCAGCACTGCCCCGCCAAAAGAGAAGCTGACATTTCATTTGGTCGTTTGCAGGTGCAATTAAATGCAGCTGGGCGTGAGGCCAGTCGAGAGCAAGGGCTTCACCTCCTGGATATGGAGTCCATGTTGGCTGGTTTTCCCCCGCCCTACTATCTGGAAGACCACTACCATGTTAGTCCACAAACGTTTTGGGAGATAAACAACGTTATGCTGAACATCTTAGCGCAAGCAGTACAACACCATTGATGTTGGATTGATGAACAGGAAATTCGAATAGGAAGTTTCATGATTTTGACCATATTATGATGGGTTTTTGATATTTCTATTTTATTTTATAGGACTTTGGATTTGATTTGATTGTTACATGGTTTTTCAGCGAACTCTGGGCTCCTAACCTTCTTCCGTTCTCCCAATCTGGAGCCACCCCCTGCGATACCTACTAAAACCAGGGAGCATGCTCCGCGGATCAGACGGTTTGAAGACTCGCCCAGGTACGTAATAGGACTGCGGTGGACTGTGGTGCAGTTGACAGGAAGGAGAGACTGGGTTGATCTCGAATTCTCGATGCTACTTGAACTTGAACTTGGGTACATAGCTTCAGCCAGCAATTTGGCTGCTCATCGTCTTCTGCAGTACTAGTAATATTTTTTGAAATGTCGATGCTTCATGACCATCTCTGATGAGGTGGATGTCCATATATATGTGCCGTATACAGCCTCTTTAGCGATTACAGTGGTCCAGTGGTAGACCAGATTGCTCAAGAATGAAGAGTCGGGGCTTCGACTCCCCCTTCGGTCGCTCTTGGCGTTGCAGGTCGTCGTCAACCGCGGTGGTAGCTTGTCTAGTTGAGGTAGGAGACCGCTCCCCACCCGCGTACGACGGGCTCCCTTAACACCACGCCCCACCAGGTGTTATCGTTACCTGTGCCGTACACAGGCCCATGTATACCGGTACTTCCTGCTGCGGTGTCTGGGGCTTGCTTGTTTAGGTAATTAAGCAACTTGGTGCACCAAATTGACTGGGGGGGGGTGCGAGATATAAGAGCAGGGTACTCCATACCATGATACCTGCTAAAACAAATATGGTTTACGTATATCGTGCTGGTTATAAATGATATGTTTTGGTAGCATACCATGCCACTCTGGATTCTAGACAGTAAACACTGCTAGACTCCAATCGAGGGTCGATTTCCCCGTTGCTGTCTTCAGCAGTAAAATTAATTACCGGTACCTGGGAAATTTCAGAGGTTATCAAAACTATCACAAATCCAAGCATTATTATCAACTTATAGGTAGCATTTCTAGGCGACGCTCGAGTGCTCGACTATCACGGCCCAAGGTTAGTGGTTTGATCGGTCTCCCAAGGATGTGACACATATCTCCTTTTTGGTGTGTGTGTGTGGAATTGGGGATTCTGACCCCCTGCCCCACATACTTCAGTAATAGGGGTGGGGTGAGATGGGGGCGCATGAGGCAAGACCTTGATAACATGGCTAGGGGTAGTGTTCGTTTGGTCGAGGGTGGATATTGCCAACTCTTTGTAGGCGCCATTAGGCTCTATCGTGCCTACTCTTTTGGCCAACTTTTGGTGTCCGGCCTCTTCGCCCAGACCAATCAGGTGGTGGGGTGGGGAGGGGGGTGGGGAGTGAGGAGGTTGGTTGCACATATTAGCGTTGGGTGTGGGTCCCATCCCTGGTCCAGAGATCTAATACCGTGATCTAAAAGACTCTGCTACTGGTTGAAAATCCTGTCGCCTACCAGGTAGGCTTCGAAGAATGTAAAATCTGGGAAAAGTATTTTTGGCAAAAATGCTTTGAATGTTGCGTTTACTGCCGAATAAACTTAGCCAGAAAGTGGAGTCATGTACAAGATCAGGAAAACAAATGGCGAGGATCTCGAAACAGCAGTCTAGTTGAATTTGCCATCATACTATAGTGGTGTTTAAAAACACCGTTTTATTGCTGGGATGCGGCTTCTCGGATTTAAGCCCTCTCCCCACGGATGCGGCGAGCGAGCTGGATGTCCTTAGGCATGATGGTAACACGCTTGGCGTGGATTGCAGCCAGGTTGGTATCCTCAAAAAGGCCAACTAGGTAGGCCTCTGCAGCCTCCTGGAGGGCCAGGACGGCAGAGGACTGGAAACGCAAGTCGGTCTTGAAATCCTGAGCGATTTCACGAACCAACCTCTGGAAAGGCAGCTTGCGGATGAGCAGCTCAGTGGACTTTTGGTACTTGCGGATCTCACGCAGGGCGACAGTGCCGGGCCTGTACCTATGTGGCTTCTTAACACCGCCAGTGGCAGGGGCGCTCTTCCTGGCCGCCTTGGTGGCTAGCTGCTTGCGGGGAGCCTTGCCACCAGTGGACTTCCGGGCAGTCTGCTTAGTACGGGCCATTGTGAGTAGAGGGAGTTCTAAGTGTCAATGAACGCTCGATGTACGCGACGTAGGGACGCAAAAGCTTAAAATAGCCAGCCGATATTTGAGAAGTTAGGGATGAGGGGTAGATCAGCAGACAAGGCATGCGGATCAGCAGACCTTCCCTATCGCGGTCTGTCGTTGATTGAATTCAAACCATACCCACCATACCCTGAATTCGAGCGTACAAATACGCAGCTGTCGACGTCCCATCGGACCTCTACCCCTCGCGCCACCCCACTACTCTATCAAATTCAACATGTCAGGACGCGGCAAAGGCGTCAAGGGACTCGGAAAGGGAGGGGCCAAGCGCCATCGCAAGGTCTTGCGTGATAACATCCAGGGTATCACCAAGCCTGCCATCCGTCGTTTAGCTCGCCCCGGTGGCGTGAAGCGTATTAGTGGCTTCATCTACGAGGAGACCCGCGGTGTACTGAAGGTCTTCTTGGAGAACGTCATTCGTGATGCTGTGACCTACACTGAGCACGCTCGTCGTAAGACTGTCACTGCTCTGGATTATGTCTATGCCCTCAAGCGCCAGGGCCGCACCATGAACGGCTTCGGTGGATAAGCTCATCCATATCTCTCTTCAAAACTTCCACAGGGACCAACAAACGGTGAACACCACAACTTAATATTGAACTGTTGGCGTATTAGCACACCACGTCTCCTCGAACTAATCCGGACTGCTCGTGTTTGCTGAGAGATGCACCCCATGGACTCGTTGCCAACCCTGGCAGGCATCCACATATTACTGCATGCTTGTGTGCGCCCATCATGGCATCACCACAGCCGAATGCTTTTTGCATGCATTAAGCAAGAGTAGAAAAAAAGCTGCAGACGTATAGCCTAAAAAACCTGAGGGGGGCTGACCCCCCCCCCCCCCCCCCCCCCCCCCTTCAAATAGAAATACCTTCTTTTGTGCAACTTAGATATGGATTCAGAGGGTTACAATATGGCGCACACAAAGGCGTCCTCAGATTTCAAGTGCAGTGATCGATTGATAGTAAAAAAATAGTTCTGCCCCCCCCCCTCCAGGTTTAGGTTTGTCCAAGTCCTTAAGCCACCCTTTGCCGCCACTTGAGGCGGCCAGAAAAATATGTAAAAATCAGACCCAGCATACAGAAAGAAGAAAGAAAGAAAGAGAAAGAAAGACAGAAAGGGAATGCTGAGAGGCGCGGGAAAGGAACAGAGGAATGGCGGCGTTTCGATTTGATTCGGTGGCTGTCGGTTTGTGTGTGGGTTGGGGGGGGGGGGGGGGGGAGGGGGGTATACTTATTACACGAGGTCCAAAGTGGTTCCAATGGACTGCCCATACCAAGACCTAATCATGGGTGGTCTCATAATTGCATTTGGAATGGGCTGTGTGTGGGGTGGTGGGTTTTGGTGGGGGGTGGGGGCAGGGTGGGGGCAGGGTTGTCCAAACGGACCCCAGGAGTTGCTTCCTGGGACGCACCCAAATAGGTAGGTTGCGTCCAGGGACGCAGCCAATTTCGTAGGTTGCGTCCTGGGACGCAGTAAAGTTTGAAGGTTGCGTCCCAAAAATTCCTCTTTCCCCCTCCCACAGCAACAGCAGCTTGATGCGTCCCACTGCGTCTCAATTTTTCTCCATGCTTGATGCGTCCCAGCAGCAGCAGCAGCAGCAGCGGGCTTGGCAACAAAAAAATCATCCAGCCTTCGCTGCTTGGTCGGAGCATTGGGCGTGCCGCGAGATTGTATTTTGACGGTTCGAATATTTTTGGAGAGATCGACCAGAATAAATCGATCGCATCAAACAATGCTAGGCTTTAGACTAGGGTGCTGTTTGAACCCCGCTCATCCACTCAGGGCCTGGGGGCATGTGGGGGATTTTTAGGTTCGATTCCATTCAAATTATGTGGCTGAGAGAGTCCTTTGCGTCATGCACCACCCACTGAGACACTCTCGAGTCGGACGCATCAGACGCACTGGGGCGCATTGGGACGCATGAGAACGCTGGGTAATGAAGTGAGACGCAACCAACTTCCAAAACCTGCGTCCCGGACGCAACCAATCTATGAGGCTGCGTCCGGGACGCAACCGACCCTGCCAATGTTGCGTCCTGGGACGCAACGGCCCTCCCCATGTTGCGTCCTGGGACGCAAGGACGTGCGTCTTGGACTACCCTGGGTGGGGGGTGGGGTGGGGTATATACTTATTGCACGAGGTCCAAAGTGGTGCCAATGGACTGCCCATACCAAGGCCTACTCATGGGTGGTCTCATAATTGCATTTGGAATGGGCTGTGTGTGGGGTGGTGGGTTTGGGTGTGGGTTGGGTTGGGGGGTATACCGGTATACTTATTGCACGAGGTCCAAAGTGGTGCCAATGGACTGCCCTTACCAAGGCCTACTCATGGGTGGTCTCAGAATTGCATTTGGAGTCCCGAGTAAAAAGTTAGAAAAAAAACAAATGAGGGCTGACCCCCCCCTCCCTTCCCCCCCTAAATAAAATGCCCGGAAAATCTGAAAATATGTTCAATAAATCGCAAATAATTATGTCATGTACATCCTATACTTGGAATAAATCGTTCGGCTTTGCTTAAATTTTCGTGGAGGATGCTACCTCCTGCATTAAGGTTTATATTAGTCTCTACTTCGATCGTGTTACCAGATAATGAGGTATCGTTTGTGTCGGGAGACCCACCTCCTTTCACAATCGGGAGGGTGCAAAAACAACTCCTGATAGCAGGAGGCGAGGGGGGGGCAAGAAAAAAGATTTCGTACCGCATGTTCGACATGGATAGAAAACCTTGAGCAATAGTCGATACAAAAAAAATCAAGTCGATACACCCACGGACGGCCGAGATAGAGGGGGGGGGGGGGGGGGGGGGGGGGGGGGGGGGTCCGACCGTTTTCCCAACTTTATTTTTACTTCGTGTAACTTTCTTGCCAGTGCGATTTTTCGAGCGTTAAGAGCACCATCGAGAAGGGCTCGACGAGACGAGTACGAATCTGCAAACTTAAGTCGGTTACACCCAGTGTGTAATTGGTGGGTGCCCAGGAAGGCACATCCAGGCTGGACGCCAGGCTGGATGCCAGGCTGGACATCACCTACACCTTCGCGCCCAGCGTCGCACGAGCGGCAGTTCGGCTGAAAAACGCGCGCGCGCAACGCGTTCGTACGCGCGTTCTGAATTATGGGCCCTGACGAGGTTCCTAAAGCAGTCGAGCCTGGGGTCTAGCCCCCCCCCCCCCCCCCCCCCCCCCCCCCCCTCACACCCTCCTCCCCACCCACCCACCACACACACACACACCATCAACCAACCCCCCACGGCCCCACCACACCCGAGCTGACCCTCAGGCTCTAGAATACAATTTGAGTCAAATATAACCATGACAATGATGGTGATAATTATAGATAGACAGACAAATAACGGCTTCAGTCCTTTTCATACCTGGGTGATCTCCTCCAAGGGCGCAGACTACTGAGCTACCCAAGAAAGTTGTACAAATACTAAACCCTGAATACCGGTAACTTTGTCCAAACTTGATATTTTTATTTTTGGTTGTATGGTTGGAAAGGTCATGACGAGATGATGCTCATGGACCCCCCTTTCACTATATAATAATGTCTGGGTGTCCAGATATGAAGCCTCGGGGGTGGGGGTGGGGGTAGGGGGGTGGGGGGGACCAGGGGGGGGGGGGGGGGGGGGAATTCCGAACATGCGGTCTGCAAACTTTATTCTTGCCCCCCCCCTCGGCAGGAGGTGTCAAGGCCTCCAATGTTTTCCTTCTCCTGATCGGTTTTGTCTGATACCGGTAATGGCATGTAACATAGCGATATTATATTAAATTTGGCTTGGCAGCAAATCTCACACTCCACCCTCCACTCAAAAACTACATCTCATTCTTATATGCAACCTCCACAGCCAAGCTACTTACTTTCCTAAACTCCCAGATTTTATTGACCAATGGACATACTACATGCAAAGCCTTTCCTCATCCTGGGAGCCCTCTACTATCACACCACCTCCCACTCTTACCTTCTCTGACATTGTCATCACCTACCCTCGGAAACTTAAATCTCTTGCCAAAAATCCTTGGCAAACTCCACTCCACCAACACCCTCCTCCCTCCCCTCTTACCATTACCCACCCTTGTCTTTACCTAGCTACCCCCTCCCCAGGCCTCCAGGTCTACACAGATGGCAGTCTAATAAAAGGTAAACCAGGGCATCCTAGCAAAATAGGTGCTGCAGTCTATGTCCCGGCTGCAGGGCAAAGTTACACCATCAACCCTGGGGGAATAGGGGCCACCAAAACTAACAACCGGGCAGAACTGGTAGACATCCACCAAGCCCTTCTCAACATTGATTATGACAAATCTCTTACCCTCCATACAGACAGCCTCTGCTCTCTTCAACTTATAAAAAAATGATTCACGACCCTACCACTACAACCCGTTCTATTCATACTGAATTACTGCAATCAATTCAAAAACACCTCATTCAACGCATCCTGCATGGCTCACACACCACTCTTTGTAAAGTCCGTTCCCACACAGGTATCCTTGGAAATGACAGAGCAGACACTCTGGCACGCAAAGCAGCTGAGCACCCCACCTTAACCAATTTTACTGACACCACTGGGGAAATCCCCCGCCACAATGTTTACTGGCCCACAGTTCAACTTCCTCGCACACCCATGGGAGATATTCCCCCACGAATTGTAGCACCTAACCTTACACAAGGTATCACATCTAACCTGCCCACTAGCTGCCACCTTGGCCAACACCCTCTTAAAGGGATCTATGCAACCACCTGGGCTGATAACACTCCCCACCAACTGTCTCAAGCAAGTAACAAATTTTGGACCTCAACCCTTATCCAACATAAAACTAAATTCCACATCCTTAAAGCCCGCTGGGGTAGACTGTGGAACCGTAAACTTGCATTCCGCTGGAAACTCCCTTATATTACCAGCACTCACCCCCCCACGAACTCCCTATGCCCCATTTGCCACACCTGTGAGGACGGAGCGGGCCACATCCTGGCGGGCTGCACACACCGGACTTTCAAGGGGCTCTATATCAAAAGACATGACGCCGCAGTGCGACTCATCCACAAGGCCATTTGCACCGGCGCCCTGGGATCCCGCAGAATGATCATGGACGCTGGCAAGGAAGAGGACCTCCCCAGGGGGGTCCTGGGCAAACGTCTCCCTGACTGGTTACGCCCCTCCACTATTACTGTAGCGGACTGGAAGAGAATGAGACCTGATCTTGCCGTCCTACCTGACATAGACTCCCCTACCTGTATGTCTGATAAAGAACTCTGGGTTCTTGAGCTTGGATACTGCTCTGATACCAACCATGCTACTAAGTTCATCACTAAACACGCCCAGCATGTTGAATTAGTAAATGGCCTCAGATCGGCTGGATACCTTGTTCATTATGAAGTTATCACCGTTAGAACAACTGGTACTATTCCTACCTCTTTTTTGACTTCTATGACCACTCTTGGACTTCAGAGAACCTGTGCCCTCAAACTGGCAGACACAGTCCACTCTCACACCATTACTAGCTTTCAGAGTATTTTACAGTGCAGACGCTTTATGGAAGCACACCCCGGGTCGATACCCGGGGACTAGCACACAGACCGTCCCCCCTCTCAGGTTTTGTCTTACCAGCTGTATTGTGCCGGTGCTTCCCAACCGGGGTGAAAAACCCCCGTATTAAGCTGCACTGGTATGATGTAGTTGGTAATTCTTTTTACTGAGATGGTCCTACGGTGACTATAGCTAGCTCCGGCTTACGCTATGGTGTCCTTAACTTCACGTCCTGTGAGTAACGGTTCTACACGGATGTAACAATTTCAATTTCAATAGCGATATTATGAGACATTTCCTGGTCATTCTGAGCACCTCATTTAGGGGGGGGGGGGGGGGGGGGGGGGGGGCGGCCCTCGCCAGGTTTTTTTCTAACTTTTTACTTAGACCTCTAAATGTCATTCTGAGACCACCCATGAGTAGGCCTTGGCAAGGGCAGTCCATTGGCACGACTTTAGAACTCGTGCAATAAGTATCTACCCCCCTGGGTGAATGGGTGGGAGGCTGGGTGAATTAATGGGTGAGTGGGTGGGTAAATGGGTGAGTATGGGTGGTGACTGCCAGCAACTATGCTGGCAGTCACCACCCATACTGTGTGGGGGGTGGGGTGGTGAGTTGGTGACCCCCACCCCACCCCACACACACACCCAAATGCTAACACCACAATTGGTAGTATCACATTTTGCATGATGTGAAATGATTGAGTAGACCCTTTTCTTATGATGCGCAAGGAATGTGTATTGATGATAACTTAATAGTGAGTATGTTTTCGGTTGGCCGGAATGTTGAGGCTAGGTTGTAGTGCCAGACCCAGTGGTTACCTTTCTGTACAATTAGAGGTTTGACAAAGTTGATACAAACCAGCGTAACCTATGTCATCCATGTGCAAAATGCATGTTTTCTAAGCGCCCCCCCCCCCCCCCCCCCCCCCAAAAAAATATATAAGGTGATTCCATTGTATTAGAAAGGGTGTGTCACCGTGCGTTACACTAACATTCAGACGATACGTGATCATTATGAATTGTGTACTCACTGCTCAGGACCTCAGGGCTTTGGTGTTGCGTCCCCCCCCCCCCCCCCCCCCCCAGATTATTAGCAGCCTGAACCAGGCTAACAGTATGTTATGCAGGCAGTACTAAACAGCATGCAGGACCCCGCCATCTCGAGTTCGCCTTCGGTCGGCCCTATTCACCGGGTCTACTACAGTTCGTATGCAAGAGTCGGATCAACGGATAATAAACACCGTTGTTTTGCTGGGCGCAGGGGAAGCAATTTACGCTGAGGTGAACTTGGTAACGGCCTTGGTGCCCTCGGACACGGCGTGCTTGGCAAGCTCTCCGGGCAGGACAAGGCGCACAGCAGTCTGAATCTCGCGGGAGGTGACAGTGGGCTTCTTGTTGTAGCGAGCCAGGCGAGCGGCTTCGGAGGCGATCTTGTCGAAGATGTCGTTGATAAAGGAGTTGAGGATGCCCATGGCCTTAGAACTGATGCCAGTATCGGGGTGCACCTGCTTCAGCACCTTGTAGATGTAGATTTTGTAGGTCTCAGCCTTGGCAATCCTCTTAGCCTTCTTCTTGCCCTCCGCAGTCTTTGCGGGGGCTGCCTTCTTGGCGGGAGCCTTCTCAGCGGCTTTGGGCGCCATTGTAATGTGTTGGGGGTTGGTGATAGAGATGTAAATACGGGGGTTTTGACGCGAACCTTATACCAGTGTTCTGTCAACGTCAGGGTGAACAGGAACAACGGATCAACAGGACCTAACCGAACTGGGGCTACGAAGGGGGCTCTAGATCGGCGTCGGATCAGCAGGACCAGATCAGAGTGCATTTATTCGCACTTGACACGCAGTGGACACAACTCAATCGCTCTTCAGCCCGTTACTTTTACATCAGTATAACATTACAATGGCAGGCAAGACCGGAGGCCGTGGAGGCAAGAAGTCTGTTTCTCGTAGCGCCAAGGCTGGACTTCAGTTCCCTGTGGGCCGTGTCGCCCGCTACTTGAAGAAGGGCAAGTACGCCGAGCGCGTTGGCGCTGGTGCCCCTGTGTACCTGGCCGCTGTCCTTGAGTACTTGTGTGCTGAGATCCTGGAGCTGGCTGGCAACGCAGCCCGCGACAATAAGAAGACTAGGATCGTCCCCCGCCACATTCAGCTGGCCATCCGTAATGACGAGGAGCTTTCAAAGCTGCTGGGCTCCGTCACCATCGCCAATGGCGGAGTTCTTCCCAACATTCACTCCGTGCTGCTCCCAAAGAAGTCTGCCAAGAAGGAGTCCGAGGCCTAAACAAATCTTGGGTCAGGGAAGTTCTTACATTTAATTAACTATTTAATTTCTGCAACTCAAACGGTGTTTTTTAACACCACCAACTTGAGTATGGTTACATGGCTCCAACCTTCAATCTTGCTGCTCGCTTTCTTCGGCAGTAAAAGTATCGGTATCTTCAAAGAAACCACTGCACACGTAAGTTCAAAAAACAGAATCTCAGTGCGTGGGTTCAACGACCATGAGAGCATGTCGTGGTCATTAGGGGTAGTGGGACACATTCGTTTGGTTGAGGGTCGGTATCTCCCGCTCCCGTGTGGCACCCAGGTCAGTAGGCGCATTTGTTCTTGCGTGCCTACTTTTTTCACAACCGCCCCTCGGCTGGGGAGGCCTACTGCTAAAAACAAAGGGAGGCGCCAGGTATGCTCTTTTGTAGGAGTGGCGACTATTCGAACGGAATCCTCGGCGTCGCTGGTCTGTGTGGGGAGACCCACCTCCAGGGGTGAAATTCCCTACACAACTAAGAACAAATGATGTAGCATGCAGGGTACTTCCATTTACCAAATTGGCCAGCGCTTTAGCACACTTGAAAAAAACAAAATTGCGCTTTGTAATGCAAAAAGCGCAAAAATTGCTTGCTGCGCCCACAGGGGGTAGCAAAAAACTGCGCGAAACGCGCAGTGGGGCTCAAAAAGGCAGCGTGCCAGCGTGCGCTTCGAAGTACCCTGGTAGCATGCATACTTAACTTGAACTTGGTTACATAGCTTCAGCCAGCATTTTGGCTGCTCTCAGTCTTCGGCAGTACAAATAAATTTACCAGGAAAATGGAAACATGAAAGGAACTATCTCTAGGAGATAAGTTTTCCTATAAAAAAGACTTGATCCAATCACCTCGTACATAAGTATATTCTCGGATTAACAGAGGGATTTTCGCTCGATCTTCCACTTCTGGATCGCACATCAGACGTGAAGGAACAATTTTGCTCTCAGATTGGGAAATCAGGTTCTGATAATTAATTTTCGAATTCAGTGAGCTTTCGTCAGTACATTCAAAAACCACATGATAAGGGAGCGACAGGGTCTACTGCAAAAATCATGTCCCCCTCAGGAAGGTCCTCTGCTTGTAAGAGGATCTTATAGTCACCACCAGCTAGTCCTCCGTCACAAACGTAATGTCGCAGGATGCACTGCGGGGAGGGTCCGTTGACCAGAAGGAAGGGTCGGTTGCGTTGCAGGACGCAGGCTATAAAATTGGTTGCGTCTCAGGCAGCAGAGCTGGGGGTCCTCTTGAAGTACCCTGGTCACCATTCAACTTCACACGCTTGCTGAGCGACGCAATGCGACAATTAATGAGCGACTATTTCAGAGGCTTAGACTAAGAGATTTGTAGAGGACAGAGATCACCTGTACTGCCTGCGAAGCTCTTATCGCACTGTTGGGGGACCTGGTACTCATACCCTCACCCTCTGCTGCCTTCCCGTTCCACTCCCAGCCACGCCGACGTGCTATTTCTCTTCTCCTCACTTTCAACTAGCGCTATCATTCCGGGATTTATTTTATCGCTAGTAGCTATAAACTCTTGCATGATGGCCAATGTATGAACTACTGGCAGTTTGTCGTGCTATTAAGTTATAAAGCACATGAGCACATTTCACACATTGGTCATGCTGTACTTCTAGGTACAACTCTGTGCATGTTAAGAGTAGGAAAAGCTCCGCCACAGCTGGCCACATCACATATAATCGTTTGAGTATAGGGCTAGCATAGGGGAACCCACCCTTTGAGGCGGAGATTTTTCTTGTAAAAGCATCAATATTACCGGGGCCTCTTAGACAGTAATCATCCTAGTCAGCTGCCATGCCTCTTACAGCAGCCTCTTCCCCAGTTATCATCCGTAATCAGCTGCCATGCCTCATTCACCAGGGCAGGCGAGTGAATGCATCCACGGGGGGACTTTGGCAGGGGGCACCTTGCTTTGTAAGTAACAATGCCTGAGCATCACAGACTCTTGACCATTAAGCATATGGCCATGGCCCCGCACATGCGAATGGTAATTCAATACTAACTTGGACAAGTCCTAGGCGCTTTAGCAGTCACGGGCAGGGGGCGAATATTTAACAAACTTGATCTGCAGGCTGCGAGAAAGGGTGAGGAGCAGGGCCCTGGCGAGGAGGGAGGCTGGGAGTATCGAAAGTAGTGGAGTAAATAGCTACTTGTTGCAGAACAAGCTACACAATATGGAACAACTTTTGCGAAGGATCTTTACCGCTGCGATGCTGGCAACTATAGTCATGCGGACTTCAAATATGAGCCAAATGTTTGGGTGCGGAGGTGGCCGGAATCGTTCAAACGCCTGGAGAGATGGAGACACGGGTGGAACTTTGGGGGTCCAGAGGGGGCTAAAACAAAAAGCGTTCCCTTGTCATTACTGTTTCCACCGATATAATAAAGCTCTAATTATATACTAGTTACATCCAGGTCACACGAAATGATACCGAGCTGAGGCCACACATCCAGGCCTATGATATCCATGACAGAAGTGACAACACAAATGACGACCGCCAGCTTTACGCAGGCAGAGAGAGGAGATAAGTCAGAAACTGTTGTCACACTGCAGTAAACCCAGCTTGACATAGGCCAAGAGTGGAGATAGGTCGGAAACTTTTGCCCCCCTGCAGTCGAGCTCTGTGAGATGCACGCAGGCAAAGAGTGGAGATAGGTCGGAAACTTCTGTGTCACGGCAGACAAAATCTGTGAGCTTTACGCAGGCAGAGAGTGGAGATATGTCCGAAACGTTTGACCCCGTGCAGTTGAGCTTTGTGAGCTGTACACAGGCAGAGAGCGGAGATAGGTCGGAAACTTTTGACCCACTACAGTCGAGCTTTGTGAGCTTTACGCAGGCAGAGAGAGGAGATAGGTTGGAAACTTCCGTGCCACTGCAGTCGAAAGCTGTGAGCTTTACGCAGGCAGTGAGTGGAGATAGGTCGACAACTTCTGCTTCACTGCAGATGAAATCTGTGAGCAGTAAGAAGGCAGAGAGCGGAGATAGGTCGGAAACTTTTGACCCAGTGCAGTCGAGCTCTGTGAGATGTACGCAGGTAGTGAGTGGAGATAGGTCAGAAACTTCTGTTTGGCTGCAGTCGAATTCTGTGAGCTTTACGCAGACAGAGAGAGGAGATAGGTCAGAAACTGATGTCCCAATGCAGTGGATCCGTATGAGCTGTACGAAGGCAGAGAGTTGAGATAGATTGGAAACAGTCGTAAAACTGCAGTTGATTTTCGTGAGCTTTACGCAGGCAGAGAGTGGAGATAGGTCCGAAACCTTTGCCGAACTGCAGTTGAAATTTATGAGCTGTACGCAGGCAGAGAGTGGAGACAAGTCAGAAACCTCGGTATAACTGCAGTCGACCTTTGTGAGCTGTACGCAGGCAGAGAGTGGGGACAAGTCAGAAACCTTTGTCTCACAGCAGTCGACCTTCATGAGCTTTATGCAGGCAGAGAGCGGAGACAAGTCAGAAACCATTGTCGAACTGCAGTTGACCTTAATGAGCTGTATGCAGGCTGAGAGTGGAGATAGGTCGGAAACCTCTGTCTCACTGCAGTCGACTTGTATGAGCTGTACGCATGCAGAGAGTGGAGACAAGTCAGTACTTCTTGTTCGCCAAAGGCTGATAATGCGAAGATTGGTGCAGCGAGCCAGGGGAGAGAGGGACGTTAGGCCAATGCATCCGTCAATAGTTAGATTCTCCAGGTACTTGCATGCTGCCAGGTGGGATAGATCCGCAACTATATTGCCAGAGTAGGATATGTTCAGCTCTCTCAAGCCAATCCATTTTGAAAGCGGTGACAGGTCAAGGCGTGGATACATCTTCCTACCCCAATGTGAGCGGCTAAGGTCGAGAGCTCTGATTGTCGTTGGCAGTCCTTCCAGGCTGAGATCTGTTTTCAGGCACTGCCTCAGGTCAAGCAGTTGCAGGTTGGGGATAGTCTGGAGCAGACGCGCTGGTAGGTAAAATAAACTGGCAGCCTGCTCGCTAGAGCCACTGAAAAACAGTTGTGTTGTTCTGGCAAGCACCAGACGGTTGAACATGCTGCATGTCAAGCGAAGCAAAGCGATGCGGTCCTGCTTGGTCGTTCTATCTTCACTATCAAGCAGTTGGCAGTCCTGGATGAAAATGATGTCTGAAATGATTTGCGTCGGGAGGTCAAGAAGTGACGGCAGTGATTGAGCAAGGGGAAGCTGGGACTGGACACTGTTGAGCGCCTCGGGTATGCCTGCCGCTGCTTGTGGTGATACCTTGCTCATTCCTCCAGACCTGAGCAAATCAGCTCTGCCAAGATGGGCTGCGCACAGGCGCACACGAATAAGCTCGGTCTGCAGGTAGTAGGCAATGCGGTGGGGTAAATGGATTAGGTTAATGAATACAACACGCACACACCCTCGCACGCACACTCATAACTGCACACAGTCACACAGTATCACACGTGTGTGTCAAACATTCACGGCAGGCACAGTGCAAGGCAGTAACATCCATGTCCTTCCGGATTAGTCCGAGCCAACTGTCAAATATCCTGGGTAGTCCGGATTGGTCCAAGCCAACTGTCAAATATCCTAGGTAGTCCGGATTGGTCCAAGCCAACTGTCAAATATCCTAGGTAGTCCGGATTGGTCCAAGCCAACTGTCAAATATCCTAGGTAGTCCGGATTGGTCCAAGCCAACTGTCAAATATCCTAGGTAGTCCGGATTGGTCCAAGCCAACTGTCAAATATCCTAGGTAGTCCGGATTGGTCCAAGCCAACTGTCAAATATCCTAGGTAGTCCGGATTGGTCCAAGCCAACTGTCAAATATCCTAGGTAGTCCGGATTGGTCCAAGCCAACTGTCAAATATCCTAGGTAGTCCGGATTGGTCCAAGCCAACTGTCAAATATCCTAGGTAGTCCGGATTGGTCCAAGCCAACTGTCAAATATCCTAGGTAGTCCGGATTGGTCCAAGCCAACTGTCAAATATCTTAGGTAGTCCGGATTGGTCCAAGCCAACTGTCAAATATCATAGGTGCCGGCATTGGATTGGTCCAAGCTAACTGTAAAATATCATCAGTGCCGGCACTGGATTGGTCCAAGCCAACTGTCAAAATCGTTGGTGCCGGCATCACAAATTAATGAAATCCTCTTGTATAAGAGACTAAATATCATAATCTCCTTGCTCCTACTAAGAACAGATTGATTCCGCTCCATTAGTTGATGTGCAAAGAAGAGGTTATGATGCAGTTAAATTGGTTAGGGCTGTTGGTAGCAGAGCACAGGCCGGCCGAGCAACCGAGCAACAGCCAACCAACGGCGAGGGGCCGGCCATTAGGGTAGTTCTTAATTTTAATAAAAACCAGGCTAAGAAAAGCCCACTGGGGGAGTTATTGCTAGCCTTTTTGCATAGTTTTATTCATTGAGGGCCTGCTAGCGGACATCTCCATCTTGCATGCATTAAGTTTCTAGATGCTTATCTTCAACAGCATAGGGAGTAACACATACGTATTTGCGTGACCAGACCAAAAATCACGCACAGGTCAGAGGGGTCATGACAGCATGATCCAGGCAATTAAAATTGTAGAATAATCTTATCACTGTAGCACAAACTCAGGGCCCCAGTCAGTACAACGATTGTCGGTATTTTTTTGTTTTAGTCCCTCCTGTCACGGTTGGGCAAGTTCCTTTAGCTTATTGGGCCTTCCCCTGGACGGTAATAATAACAACAACAACACAACAACGACAACAACACAACAACACAACAACAACAGGCAAACTTTGAAGGAGTACTGCATGTTGGCATGCAACTCCCAGCCCCCCCGGTGCACGTGTGTGTGGCACTGCACCACTAAACTGGCAAAGATAGTTAAACACACATTTTGAAAGGTCAGTGCGTGATGTCACACGCATTCTGGAGGAGCCATTGCGTGTATAACACACATTGTCACAAGGACTCAAACTGCATGGTACCATGGTATGGTATGGTATGGTATGGTATGGTATGGTATGGTATGGTATGGTATGGTATGGTATGGTATGGTATGGTATGGTATGGTATGGTATGGTATGGTATGGTATGGTATGGTATGGTATAGTATGGTATGGTATGGTATGGTATGGTACGGTGCGGTGTGGTATGCCCAGGGGGAAGTTAGCCTCCAGCAGTCCAGTAACGTTACACCTCTTCAAACGGTTGTAGTGGTAAGGGTTTAGGAGTAACTTTACTGTAGGCTACCTGTGCTGCATACAGTTGAGACGCTCAATATGGTGGCGGCCAAGAATCGCTCCACGTCCAACAATGGCGGTGAGCAAGCCTTGCATTGGGTTAGTGTGTATCACTGGACAGCAATTATTACAAGGCTCCTGACTGTGAAACTCCCAGTTCAAAATATGGCAATGCAAGCTTGCTATTCCCCCTGTGCCCTCCCGACCCCCCGTGTTAGCACAGGAAATGACCATGCATGGACCTATTTCGCTGTGCCAACTGACCCATCTTGTTTCTCATTCTCAGTCGATGCTCCTGGCACAGTACATGCCTGATGCTACGATTGTTTACGTGGTGAAGCGCAACGACTTGTGGGCAAGCGAGATGCTGGCCTGGGTGCAGCGAGCTCATTCCCAGGAATGCGGCAACGGCCGCAACCGGATCTGATCACCCACCTGCTCACTGACGCAGTCCAGGTAAATTCATTTTTACTGCCGAAGACGGCGAGCAGCCAAATTGCTGGCTGAAGCTAACCAATATCAAGTTCAAGCTCAAGCTCACTGACGCAGCCAAAGGCAGCGCTACCAGGACTTCCTCAGATTGACGAGCGAGTGCGGCAGCACCCTTAGAATGCTTGGCTCTGCAAAGAGCGAGAATGAAGGAAAAGGCACGCACAAGGATAGTGCCTTGCCTCCGCGGGGAGACAAGGTAGAAATGGTCACAGTGAGAGACAGTCTGATAATCGAAATAGGGAGACACTTCGGTACCCAGCACTGCGGCCCGAAACTGCCCGATTGAGCAGCACAGTCATCATTGGCCCTCTGGTCATTGGTGTCCGGCTCAGGCCCCTGACCCCCGCGGAGGCGGAGGGGGGAAGCTAGCACCCAGTGAGCTAGCACCCAGTTGCGTTTGAACTGTGGGCTTGAATTCAAATGGTGAGCCACGTGCGTTCGAACAGGAGACCCGAGGAGATCTGATTCACTGTTTGCTAGCTCACTGGGTGCACCCATAGGTTCTAGCTTCCCCCCTCCGCCCCCCGCCCCCGCCCCCGCCCCCCAGATGGGGGGGGCTTCGCCAATTACTTGGCGTACCACTAATTATTGGAATTGGATTATGGAATTGCAGCGCAAGACCGACGAAAGTGGTCAGCCATTTGACCATCAAGCACCGCTCATTTAGTCGGTAGATAGAGCTCCTCGACCAGCAAGCACCCGCTCATTTAGTGTGTAGCCCCTGTCCTACCAAGCACCGCAATTGAGTGGAGAGAGCCCCCCGAACAGGAGGCACCCGATAATTTAGTGGGGAGAGCCCTTCTGCTAGGAGGCACGGCTAATTTAGTGTGTAAACCCTCTGCCAGCTAGCACCAATAATGTGTCATTTAATCGCACGGGGGCAATTAGAATTGGGAGAAGGTGAGCAGCCTGGAGTTGGCTAAAACAATTCAACGATAAAATACAATCCGGCCTTCATATGTATCATTTTTATTATTATTATTATTATTACCGGTATTATTACCGGTATTATTATTATTATTATTATTATTATTATTATTATCCGGTCTACATCGTATTTATTTTGTTTATCCAATCCTGCTTACGGCACATATCTAGAATTGTTATCCAATCCGTTCTACTTCGCATTTATTGATATTCAAAAAGCTTGCCTGAATACGAAGTTCTCAATCCTCACATAACGGAAGAGGTTGAGCTTTGTTATATGGCTCCAGCAAGAATTTGGACGCTCACCGTCTTCGGCAAGGAGAGAACTGGATAGCATCGCCTTATCTCAGGAGCCTGAGGATAGGGTTGAGGAACAAGACAGCATATAAATGTATTTTCTTTTTAGCCCTTCCTGCCAAGGTTGTGCAGGTCCCTTTAGGCTATTTGGCTTACCCCTGGTCTGGAACATACATGCTTATTAGCAATGCCGTGGCCTAACACGCGCCCATGCCTCCTCTCACTACTAAGGAGCAGCGCATTATAGGAATTCGATTGGACCAGAAATTGTGGAAAGAGACAAGGGCATTCAAACAAACGAATGCCTGTGGCGACCTACTGTATGTTGATACAGTTCAGGGGTGGGCCAAATAGGCGAAAGGGACTTGCCCAACCGTGACAGGAGGGGCTACAACGAAAAAACAGTGATGAACTAAACCCCAAACAGTCGTTTTACTGACAGGGGCCCGGAGTTCGTACAACAGTGAACAACTAATTATACGTTTATAATTGACCTATTGTTGGACCTGCAAGTGGCCGAAATCGGTTGGACCCCCTTCCCCCCCCCCCCCCCCATCAACACATCCCTTTAACTTGCATCGATGGTTTGGGGGATTTAGACCCTTTTAGACCCGAATTCAACATGCCGTACATGGGAAACTTCCTAACTGCCCCCCGCCTGTGGTGAACTATCACTGGACTCTCATACGATTATTACATCACATTGTCATCGACCATTGTAGGCCCAAGACAAGCCCGCTCTACAGCATCCGGGAGGGGTCTTCCGACAAATCCTTGAAAAAGGGGGCAATATTACAGCAAGAAAGCATTATTATCAGCACTAATTCAATATCGTTTATCATATTATCATAATATTTTCGTTTATCATATTATCATATTATCGTTTATCATATTATCATAACACGCATGGAGAACCTTCATACGAATCTTCGGCATAATCCGAAAAGTTTTTGGAAAGACGTGCGTGAGCCTAACAAGGCCACTACGGCAGATATCACAATTCATGATTGGACTGATTATTTTGCAGACCTCTTTGATGTGCAAGTAGGTATTGATCCAAGTCTGGATGCTAGGGACTTTGTCCCTCAAGCTGATGGACCTCAGATAGAGGCCGCACCAACATGGTTATGTCAAGACTTTACCACCCAGGAGGTGTTTTCTGTTCTCCAATCCCTACGGAAAAACTCCTCCCCCGGGGTAGATGGTATCCCTGCAGAATGGTACAGATTTGCTTCCCATGAGGCCAACTCCCGATTTGTACAAGCTATGACTAACCTGTTTAATCTCATCTGGAAGACTTCTTACCCTAGCCAATGGGCTGCAGCTGCCTTGGTACCTGTACCCAAATCCAAAGGCAGTGTGTATGACAAGGACAACTATCGAGGTCTTGCGGTGAGCAACTCCATAGGAAAGATCTTCTCCCTTTGCATGCTACGTAGACTAGATGATTGGTCAGAAGAATTCAACCTCAGAGCCGCTGGCCAATATGGATTTAGAAGTGGTAGGGGTACTGCAGATGCATCATTCATTCTTAACCATATTGTAGATAAATATAGAGAAAAGAAAAAACCACTCTTTGTGGCTTTTGTTGATTTCAAGAAGGCTTATGATTGGGTCAACAGAGACTTGCTATGGGATTGCTTAGCAAGGCTAGGAGTCAAGGACCCCTATCTCAGTATTCTGAAGTCCATGTATAATCATGTTGTTTTCCAAGTTCGCCTACATGGGGACATTGGATCCTCCTTTCCATCCCTTGTAGGAGTTAAACAAGGAGACCCCCTATCCCCACTCCTATTCGGTCTGTTCATTGATAGAATTGAATCGTTCCTCCAATCCAAGCTCCCAAATGTAGGGGCTGAGCTTAGGGGAAAGATTCTGCAACTGTTACTTTATGCTGATGACCTAGCTATAATGGCAGAATCCCCGGCAGATATGCAAGCGATGCTTGACTGCCTGAGAGATTTCTGCGAGGCTACTAAGATGGCTGTGAATATAAAGAAAACTGAGATTGTCGTTTTCAACAAACAATTCTGTGATGAGGCCCGCATGGATCCTGATTACAAATTTGTCTATGATGGAGCACAACTTTCTACAAAGTTATCTTTTATCTACTTGGGATCCCTCTTTGTGGATGGTGACTCAAGCAATCGTGCAAAAGCTGCTTTTTCTAGGATGCTCACTAAGGCCCAAAAGGCACACCACATGCTTCGTAGGCGATGCCATACTATGGAGATATACAATATTGATATTCTCACCCACCTGTTTGATTCTCTTGTACAACCTATCCTGAATTTTGGCTGTGAGGTGTGGGCTCCTTCTATTCTGAACAACACACTTATCTCAAATGACCATGCTTGTGAGAAATGGCATAGAGGTATACTTAAACAAATGTTGGGTGTTTGCCAATCTACTACATCTAATATTATCATGGAAGAGCTGGGTAGAACCCCGTTGTGTTTTGCTTGGCTTAAACAAGCTTTGCGCTTCTGGAACAAGACCATACATAAAGAACCTGAGGATCTCATTAGAATGGCTCTTGAGGAATCTTTTGACTCCAACACTGGCTGGGTTCATGACTTGCGTTGTGCTCTCCACAAGCTAGGATCCAGTAAAAACATCAACATTTTGGAGGCTGTCGATGTCGAAGGTATTATGTCTGAAGTTTTTGAGTCATGGAGGTTTAAGTACCCAAGTGACACCAATGCAGTTAGAGACATCCCTGATGAGAGAAGGGTTGGCTTTAAACGCCTCCGATACCAAAAATGGTTCGCAGCCAACAGCAATGATGAGAATGGCTTGATTCCTTTTACATCCGCCTTACATAAGCAGGATCAGATTCGTTCTATAGCACAGTTTAGAATGGGTTCCCATTGGCTGAACACAGAAAGAATGAGGGTGGTGGATAGAGCACACATCCCTCGCTCAATGAGACACTGTCAAATGTGTGGGTTCCAAAAAAGTGAGGATGAAATGCATATGTTTGAGTGCCCTTTTTATAATGATATTCGCCTCCGCTACCAGAATCTGTTTACAGATATTTATAGGCATGTCCATGAGGATACCGACTTAACCGTATGGAATGTGGAATTCTGCGATTCCACATTCAGAACCTTTATGAATGGAAATGGCACTAAGTCTTTTTGGAGCAACCTAGCCGACTATCTTTCTACTTGTAGAAGAGCAAGACAGGAAGCCCTGGACTGCTTAGTGGCACCGTAATTTATTATCCCTTTTTTTTCTTCTTGAGACTTCTCATTTGTTAGCTTCTTACCTCCGCCACTGTAAGTGGTTGAGATCTGGGTCCTGCTCTAAGGGGTTTAATATCTACGCCACCAAAACGGTGGTTGGGAGTTTGGTTTGTTTGTCCTCGACACACCCCTGATGTAATGGGGTTTTTTGCTTTGTGGGTGCTTTTTCTTTTTGTTTAAAGCACAGAGTCTCATACACCCTCGCGGTGTCAAGTAGACTTTAACATGTAATGTATGTAATGTATGTATGTATGTATGTATGTATGTATATTGATTACAATTGACCTATTGTTGGACCTCCAAGTGACCGACCACTTTGCTCGCCAATTTATCAACCTCTGAAAACTGCGTCGTCTTCACTTGCCATGATCTGGGAATGGAAGACGTGCCACCCTGAAATACATGAACGATGAAATGCACGAACCATGAAATGCAGTAATGATGAAATGCATGAGCCATGAATGATGATAAACTGCATGAACCATGAAATGCATGAACCATGGTACGCATGAATGATGATGAAATGCATGAACCATACAATACACGAATGATGATGAAATGCATGAACCATGATATGCATGAATGATGATGAAATGCATGAGCCATGAAATACACGAATGATGATGAAATACATGAACCATGAAATGCATGAACCATGAAATACATGAATGATGATGAAATGCATGAGCCATGAAATACACGAATGATGATGAAATGCATGAACCATGAAATGCATGAACCATGAAATACATGAATGATGATGAAATGCATGAATGATGATGAAATGCATGAGCCATAAAATACACGAATGATGATGAAATGCATGAACCATGAAGTGCATGAATGAGGAAATTAACAGCTAGTTCAGTCATGTTGGCTTCATGGGACATGCTCTTGTTGTTGTATGACTGACCGCATATAAGCACATACACAAATAGGCAAGCAAGCAAGCAAGCAATAAGCGTCATGTTAAATTATGTACATAGTACGGAATATGGCCCCTGTCGTTTACGATTTTATGGGGTCCAGTTCATCAGTGCTTGTGTTTTAAACTGCCTTTCCTGTTTTGAAGGTTGAGCTAGTCCCTTTAGCATATTTGGGTACCCCTGGACTGTAAAAATACATACATTATAAAAGTGTGGACAAAGACAAGGCCGGCAATGCGTGCACATACCTCTGCTGCGAAAAGAGATCCTAAGCAAACTGCTCTGCTACAGTTATCACCCCCAGCTAGAATGTTAGCTCTCACAGCTTCCGTGTAGTTGTTAAATCGGTAGGCCGCATGTAGGCAGACCTTAAGAGACTGAGGCAAGCCGCAGGATAGGCCATGCTTGAGCGCCACATCTGTGCATGTGGCAAGCCAGGTTTAGAAAGAGCAATTATCCGGATGTGGATTGTCTAGGGTCGTGAGGTCGTGACACGAGTTGTGTTGTACACATTCCAGTGGGTAATGGGACCTTGTGTGTGTGTAATGGGAATCTGGTCAGGGGAGGCGTGTTAAGCGGTGGTAGGGGTGTGTGGGTGTGGGTGGGGGTCAGGTGGTGGTGTGTGTGCGTAATGGGACCTTGTGTTTGTAATGGGACTCTGGTCAGAGGAGGTGAGTTAAGCGGTGGTGGGGGTTTGTGTGTGTGTGTGGGGGGGGGAGGGGGGTGTCAGCTGGTGGTGGTGGTGGTGGTGGTGGTGTGTGTGTGTGTGTGAGTGGTGGTGGTGGTGGGGTGGGGGGTATATGGCAGAGATGGGAGGGAGAGTTGGAGGTGCGAGGGAGTAATTGTCAAAATTACATCTCACTCTTTCAGAATTCGATTGTTGAACAAGAAGTCAGGAGGGTGCAAAATACGGGGCACTACAACTATTCAGATAGAGGGCACTAAGGCTATCACTAACGCTATCCAGCTAGGGCTCCTAATAAAAGCCGTTGTACATAAACAAAGCCCCCCACAGCCCCACAGCTCCACAGCTCCACAAGTCATTCTATGTGCGCTGCATAGTTTCTAGTGTTGAAGGTCCTTGAGTGGGACTCCAATGAAACTAGAGGCCAAGCTGCAAACAGCTGACCTCCAACTGACCTCCAACTAACCTCCAACTGACCTCCAACTGACCTCCAACTGACCTGCACTCACCAACTTTGCATTCTAAGCAAACAACACAGTCAAGATCTGAATGACACTCTAGTAGCACACAATTGATGAGGGCTACCAGGGAATTGCATTCCTACCTGAGAATGTCCCCGTTGTCCAGGTAAAGTAGCAGCCCATTCCTTACCTTCGTAAGACGGGGCTCTCTTAATACCACGCCCCACCAGGCGTTATCATTACCTGAGAATTGCATATCAGTATCTTGCAGAGCATCCTTGACCACATCTTGCATATGCGCAGGTAGAGCCCCCGGAGATGTTGCCCACTCTATGGCTTCTTTAATACTGTAACCCTGAACGGTATGAGAGGTACAGGCTTAGTATTTTTGGGCGGAGCCCCCCCTTCTGGGGAACGGGATGCCCCAGATTCACCCCATTGTCCGTCCGTCTGTCCTTCTGCCTGTCCATTAGACCAACGACCGAGACGAAGCCTGACACGTCAGCCAACAGTCTTGTAACTAACTGGCATCGGTCCGCCCCTTCCAGTTGCCAACCTGTCGTTCCGATAGCCAACACTCTTCGCAAATTTCCGCGTTTCTTGCGACGCTGACTAGGACTTTTCTAAGTGGTGAGGAGCAAGCAATCCTTATAATGATGATCAGTAAAACGATACGCCGATAAAACACATTTTTGAGATTGTCAGAACTACTAGGCTGCGGGAGCATTGAGGACATCTTGCAAGATGCCCTCAATGCTACCGCAGCCTAGTAATTCTGACAGTAATGAATATCCCGGTGTGGGTGGGTTCGAATCCCGTCGGGCGCAGGTCGGGTGTGGAATCTTGGCAAGTACTAAGTCGCAGCCAAAGGTAAGACCTGCTGAGGCACTTCAGTTCATGAGTGCTTTATCTTGTTAGCCACTCCTGCTATAATGGTTGGGAAAGCCCCTTCAGCCTATTTGGCGACCCCTGGACTGTAACAACACACATGCATGCAGTACAGTAGCATCACTACATCAATACTTTTCAATGAACTTACCAACACAACCTTCTCCAAGATGCTAGCAAATAACATGGCTGCATCAACACTCTCCTGATTGTTCTGTTGTGCCCTTACTGCGGCATCAACTGCTGTGGGTAGAAGCGGGCTACCAGCATAGCGTGCGACTAGAGCAGGTACCTGCAGTCATGTGTATGTTGATATAAGAGCAGAAGCAGGAAGCAGATTATAAATCTTACAGCGGCATCAACTGCTTTACAGCGGGCTACCAGCATAGCGTGCGACTAGCGCAGGTACCTACAATCATGCAGTCATGTGTATGCTGATATGAGAGGCAGGAGCAGGTAGTCATGTAGGTATTAAGTCATGCAGTCATGTGTGGTGTGGTAGGTGAGTAGGTAGGTAGGTAGGTAGTCATGTAGTACTACAACTTTACAGCGGACTACCAGCATAGTGTGCGACCAGAGCTTGTTTTCTGCTACCAGTAGCGATCGCTATCTGGGAACCTGTTTTGGCCAAACTTTCCGCTACCACGAGACTCCAATCTCGGGCCCGCCCCCTGAACCCTCCGGGCCGCCTACCCAAATCGCTATCATGGAGGTAGAAGCGCTGCTTTGGGCAGAAACGGGTTGCCAGCATAGCGTATGACTAGCGCAGGTACCTACACCCATGCAGTCATGTGTATGTTGATATGAGAGACGGAAGTAGAAAGCAGATTATGAATTTTACTGCGCCACGGTGCCTGCAACTGCATGCATCAGTAGCGATTCTTTTTAATAAGGTGATCCTACGGTGACTATAGCTAGCTCCGGCTTACGCTATGGTGTCCTTAACTTCAAGTCCTGTGAGTGAATGTATTACACGGATGTAACAATGTCAATTTCAATCTTACTGCGGCATCAACTGCTTTGGGCAGACGCGGGCTGCGAGCATAGTGTGCGACTAGCGCAGGTAACTACACCCATGCAGTCATGTGTACGTTGATATGAGAGACGGAAGTAGGATGCAGATTATGAATCTTACTGCGGCATCAACTGCTTTGGGCAGATGCGGGCTGCGAGCATAGTGTGCGACTAGCGCAGGTACCTACACCCATGCAGTCATTATATACATTTTATAGTAGAACTTCATCAGATACATTTTATATTACATTACATTATATCCAGCATTATATTATATAATATTATATTATACTATATTATATTATCCTCGATCCGGACTCGGAGTGGCTCAATGGTAGAGTATCCGACCTTGATCGAAGGAGATGCCGGGTTCGAACCCCGTCGGGAGCGTTTCGGTTCTCACGGTGGCCGTCAACCGTATGAAACGTGACTGGTTCTAGCCTCGTTCCCAACCTCGAGCAAGGTGAGCTTACGAACCGGTGTTGATAAAACCACGTCCTTAGTAGGGTCAACTGTCCCCGGCAGTGTGACTTACTTGGATGTTCTAATTTTCAATTTCATTTTTTTATATTATATTATTTTATATTATATTATATTATATTATACTATATTATATTATATTATATTATATCATGTCATGTCATATCAAATCATATCATATTATATTATATTATATCATGTGTTTTCTGGCTGTGTGTCAGGCTGTGTAAAAACGTATTAGGGTGCGGAAGGCTGGATATAATGTTTCAGAACCAGGGATTTCCCCCGTTTTAAATAGAATTTGCTACTTTTAACCCCGTTTTGGCCCAAATTGCTGCTATAAAGACCACCACCACCACTACCACCACCAAGCAAAATGGCCCAAAATGGCCCTAAAAAGCTATACAAGCTATAACTTACACGTCCCTGAGGAGGCGATTAATTAGGCTAGAGAAAACCCCACTTCACATTATAAAACTACTTTTTCCTTTTCTCCTCCCCTTGTCTCATTTCTCCTTTCTAGTACTGCCCCAGTTCTAGGTTCCTGGGTGTGCTGGTGCTGATCTGGAGGCCCGACCCCACAGTTTTCTCGTTACCGCGGGGCGGGATTATTTTTTTAAAAAAAATATTCATTTTCCGCATCGGCTAATGAGGTTCGCGGGGGGGGCAAAAACGATAATCATTCGGGAACCCTAACATTTTCTACGGTACATCCGTGTAATACAGTTACTCACAGGACGTGATGTTAAGGACACCACAGCGTAAGCTGGGGCTAGCTATAGTCACCGTACAACTTGAGGGTGTATACCTTTAAGTTACTCACCTAAAAGTGTATGAACTAACCTTGTAAAGCTACAGTCGCACTTAACAAGTGTCTTGGCTAACCTTGTAAAGGTGTAAGGATCTACACCCTTTCCCTACTAAGCAAAGCTTAGTAGAAAGTACCTTAATTGTATTTTAAATTGTATACACAAGGGTGTATACCTAACTTCAAATTCAAATTTAAGCACACGCTCCTCTCACCTTCACAAAACAATGAGCCTGGGTATCCTTGTCGTCCCCAACATCCGGCCACTTCTTCCCATTCAAGAAGTTTTCGAGCATTCGCTTACTGCTGTGATTGAGCCTCCCTTTGTATGCCTTGTAGTAAGAGGCCAAGAACTGAGAAAGCCAGAGAGGGTTTGAAGAAGGAGGTCGGTACAATGTACGCATGTTACAGTCCAGGGGTAGGCCAAATAGGCTAAAGGGACTTTCCCAACCGTGATAGGAAGGGCTTATAAATAATAATACATAATAGAATCTTATAAATAATAAAATAAAAAGCACTGATGAACTGAACCCCAAACAATTGTTTTACCAACGGGGGCCCTGAGTTTGTGCTACAGTGATCATTTAATTATACAATATACAATGCAACAGCGTGTGCTAATGCCATGAATAGGGTTCTTTCTGGGTGTGTATTACGGGTAATACACTAGTCTTACAGGTAATACACCGCGCGCTGATTAACATTTTGGGCGCGCTGACTCACACAAAAAACCTTGCACGCGGTGTACTGCTTTAGAAGTACGCCATCTTCACCATCGGAATCGGGCCGGGGGTACGGTCGCAGGTTGCCTTTTGTCACCGACTCGCCTCCAAAAGTTGTTGTGTATTGGGGCTCCAAGCTTATGGCTAATGTTCATGATCATGAATTATGGGGGCCAATATCGTCTCGGCCCCCAAAAAATTTATCGGGGGGATGGGAGATGAATATCATAACACCATCGATTTATGGATTGTATTGTATGATATATTGATATACCGTTTGAGATTGTACGGTATATCATAATATATTATTGTGCGATATATCTATACAATATTGCACAATAATATATTAATTGTGGGATTGATAACGGATGTCTCGGGGCATGGGTATTACGGGAGGCCCGTTTTCGGGCAGTTCCGGGAAGAAACGCAGCTTTGCTACTTTTACCCTGGACAAAGCTACCATGGGGTTGGGTTGACGGATATTGCAAAAGTGCCCCATTAACCCTGGTTTCATAAAATTAGGCTGACTGGACAAGGGAAACAAAGGAGTGCTGCTGTGGCCTATCACCGCATGCCATCACATCAACTACTACAGTGTCGGCTTTGGGGGAGAGTATTTAACGGGTGGTTTGGGCCCCAGAGCAAGCACCCCCCCCCCACACACACACACCACCACCTGCTCCCGGACACCCTCACATCTTTGAAAGGAGGGGGCTCCGACCAAACAAAACACATTAACGGTCGGTTTAAATACTTTAATTTTAAAGGAAGCGAGGTTTTTTTTTCAAAAAAATTTGCTCCAAACAGTTTGCGCCGAAAAAAAAGAGAGAAGTGTAATAAATAAAAAAACAAAAGCGCAGTTACACCCGGATTACATTGCACATTTGATAACGGGCGTTTATATAATATTTATTTATTTTAAATGGGCATTCAAAAACACATCCTTGCAATTTCTTTTGGTTCACTCACCCCCGGGTTACAGTTTTATGCAGCCACGCAGGCGACCCCTAAAAACATTTGGCGGATTTGGAGTGTTTCACGGGAGCAAAAACCAGGGCGGGGCAACGGGCAAGAAGGGAGTAAAAGGTCAAAGTTAGGAGACGAGGACTGTTGGCTGAAGAGTCAGGGCTTCGTCTCGGGTTTTCAGGAGACGGGTTTCAGACGCACAACTGACAGACATAATGGGTAACCCTGTGGGTTCCCGCCTTTACTGGATGGGGTGGGGCTCTGCCCAAAAAAAAACATAAATACCCGTCGGGTAAAAAAAAATTTTAAAAAACAAAAAAGATTGGTAAAAGTTTAAAAATTATTAAAAAATAAAAAAAAAAAAATAAAAAAAAGGCGCGGTTTTGTTTCAAAAAAAACTGTTCCCAAAGTGCCGGCCCAGAAAAGGGTTTATAATTTAAATATTAAAAAAAATTTTTAAAAATAAAAAAACACAACGTGCGGTTTTTATCTGTTACTTCAGGGAGGGCCCATTTCTACCAGGTTCAACCATGCATCAGCACCCTTTCTGGTCATTTGACCTGTGGCAAACAAATAGTAAGGGAGCCCGGCCCTTGCCAGTGGGGCTGGTTGGAAGGTGAAGTAACCATCCTGGGTGCGCTTGCATTGGGGGGAAAGTTACGGTTTGTTTTATTCCACAGGACCGGCTACTGCGTAGGAGCTCGGACCACCGCGCTATCAAGGAGGGAAGTTCTCAACCTCTTCCACAGGGGCAGGTCTGAAATTGTGACAACCTAAGCAAAACAGGACTCGAACACCACAGAACAGTCAAGCCAGTCGGATTTTACTGAACCCAACCCAGGCCTGAGCAAACATACTTGTGAACCTATGGCCATATATATCTTAAGGACCGGCCAAATATAAATAAAATAATAATATTTAAAAAACATATTATAAACAATTAAAATACCGGTATCATATGGTATCATGTCATCATATTATGCCGGCAGTCTGACTAGGCTAAATTTACCATGTATATACAATATCATATGATGCAGTCTGTATGATGTTATAATCGCCTTCAATATCATATGATATGCCGGTCCCTACAAGTATATTACATCCACGGTCACACAACTTTATCTTGATTACATGGCTCCAGCTAGCAATGTGGCAGCTTGCAGTCTTCCGAAGTTAAAACGATACTATTCAAAGGTATTGGTATATTCAAAGGATCTTTCATCAAAGAAACCAATGCAAGGTCATATAAGACAGGAGATTGACACTGGTGTCCAGGAACTGATGTTTGAAAAAACTGGCGTTTGAAAAACTAATATCAACTAATATTATTAGTGTCACCCGGATGTCACCATAATATTAGTTTTTCAAATCAATTTAAAGTTCTGGTGAGACGCTCGTATCTCTATAGGTCTAATATTAAGTGACATTCACTAATATTATTCATTCGCTAATATTAAAAAACATTCACTTACGTTATTCATTCACTAATAATAACTGACTTAGCAGTTCCCTACACATATGACAGGAGTTGAACACTGGTGCCCAGAAACCGGTGTTTGAAAAACTGATATTAACTAATATTGTATTGTCACCAGGTGTCACAATAATTTTAGTTTTTCAAATCAATTCATAATTCTGGCGAGAGGGCTCGTAGGTCTAATATTAACTAACATTCACTAATATTGTTCATTCAACTAAAATGAAGGGTGCCTGGAGGCGCGTCCCGAATGAAATGAAATAAATTATGAATTAAATTGATTGTAATTGATATTAATTTCATGTATTTAATGTTGTGTTATTTAATTCGATTTTATCCAATTCAATTTAATTTAATTTAATTAACGTGATTTGAAATGCGTTTTTTAATTTGGCTTTTTAATTTTATTTGAATTCGTATTCGGATTTAATTTGAATTGGAATTTTAAATTGATTGTAATGAATTTCATTGAAATCGCATTGTTTGATGTTTTAGCCATTGCAACTACGCAGTTGACCGGAACGAAAAATGGGAGGTTTTTTTTAGGGTTGTTTTGTATTTTTTTTTAAGCAGTTATTTGACACGTTTCGGTAAATAACGCATGTATATAGAAATGGGCTTTTATTTGCAAGGAAGAAATTTGATGCAAGAGAAAATTAGACAATCAGTGTCTCATTGATTTTTACGGGAATTTGTACAAGGTATTCATGTTTTCGGCCCAGCCCAGACGTTTTGCACGGTCTGTTTTTCGGTCCTCCTGAACGGGGTTTTTTTGGGGCCAGGCGGGCGCCAGGTGGGTGGCGTGGCTTGCCCCTTGCCCCGCCCTCCCCCCGGCCCTTTTTGCCCCTGCCCCACGCACGGCCCCGGGGGCCCCTTTGTGGCGGTGGGTTGGGGGTCAAAGTGGGCTCATTATAGCACGAGTGCCCTAGGGTATTGTTTCGGTCCATTGTGATTGCTTACATGTTTTCCCTCGATTTTTTGGACGGGGACAATTCTGCTTCCAAAAACCTTGTATGTATTACGCACATGTATAAAGGGGGGTTCAAATTTGGGCCCAACCTTATTGGGCCCAACCTGAGCTCCTTTCTGAATTGCCGATTGCTCATATGTGGCGCGGGTGAGAAGGGGGCCAGGAGAGGGAAAGAAGGAGAGAAGGCATAAAACATTATAGAAAATGTTCCCACGTTTTAGGTGTTTCCTGGCTGAAACTCAAAACCTGAAACATTTGGGTTTTGGGACGCATAACTGACGTGAACGGATCATGTTGGGAAATAGGGGCAATCTCCTGTTCGTCTAAAAATTCTGGAGATTTTTTTCAGTGGGTTATAAACCAAAACAGGCCGTAGTAGTAACTCATTCGATATATGAATATAAAACCTGGCCTAAGGACGGCTCCCTACACATTAAGATACAGGAGATGAAACATGGTTTTTTGTCCGGAGGAAAATTGGTGTTTGTGAAAAAACACTAATATTAATAATATGAAAGTGTCACCAATATAATATTCGGTTTCAAATCCATTCCAACATTCTGCGGGGGAGAACGCCCTTCCGTCTAAATATTACACTAACCTTAGCCGAATCAACTGCACAATAGGCCAGGAGTGAGGATATAAAGAGCTTGGTTGCCAAGGTTGCGCATCCAGACCTGTCCACAATTTTGTTTTAAGGGGGGTGCCGGGCCATCTGATTAAACCTACGGCCCCTTGTTTGTTGACCCAAGGAAAAAAGGAAAGAAAGGGACAAGAAGAAGACAAAGGGAACGACGATGGGCTTTCCTGGTGGAGGGGGGATTCAGAAATGTGGCAAGGGTTTTTCTTGAATAAATTCAAAAAATTATTGGGTTGAAGGGACGGCTCATCTGCTAATATTAAACAAAAAAAAAAGACAAAAAGACGATGGCTTCTCGGTGGATGGTGGGTGCTCAGGGAACTGTTCCCAGGTTTTTTTCCAAAAAAAACAAAATTCAAAAAAAACTTATGGTGAGACACGGATCGTCTGGTCTACTTATAACAAAAAAGAACCCCACATAAAAAAAGGACGATTTGCTCCTTGGTGAAAGGGCTATCCGAATGGGTTTCCAGTCTCTGTCTGCCCACACACCCCAACCACACACACTCGGCCACACCCAACCACCCAGCCGCAAAAAACCACACGGGTACCTCAGCAAAAAAAAAAAAAAAAACAAGCTGTCCATTTCATCTGAAGCCCATGATTTTGGCTAGATAGGGAAGAGAAAAAATGTCATGACCGGCCAAATATAAGCCCTTCCCCGTAAGGACTAAAAGCACCTGAAGCGTACTGCAGTGAAAGAGGAGAGATGACATAGGTGTGTTGTCATACTGTGCACACAAAACCAGGCGTTTTTTATTACTGCAGTTAAATATTGAGGAAAATAAACCTGGGAGTTTAACCATCTTGAAAACAAATGCGTACTTCAGTGAAGAGATAAAATTGCTAATGGAAATCTGAGGGGGTTGCCAATCTTGGAAAGAAAAAGCGTTTAATTATTAGTTAGTGCAAAGTGGAAAGATGAGAAATGAAATCTGTGGGTTTGCCCCAATTTTACTTGAAAACAAAAAAATGGGGTTTCCTTTAAGTTGCAGTGAAACACAAAAAGATCATACCTGCAATTGGAACAACAAAAAAAAAACAAAAACCGGTAGTGGGAGTGCAGTGAGGAAGGCGGCAAGGAACAAAAAATATTGTGGGTTGCCAGGCTTGTTTGTTTGATTGATTTGAAAACAACAATATTAGTAATTGTTATAACAAAACACAACGCAACAACAGCACAACAACAAACAAAAAACACCAAGTATTATGGCAGAAAGAAACAAGGCCTCAGCCTTTTTGTGTAAAGAGATTACCGGGACCAAACAAAAACCTGTCTGGTCGCCTTCCTTGCCGCTTGGCTATATATTAACATTAAATAAATTTCACCGTAAAAGCGGCAGGCTAGCTGCGCGTTACAAGGGTTTAACACGCGCCATTTGCATTCGCGACAATGGTTTTTTTGCACTGACCTTTTTATATTTAAAATATTTTAATTTAATCATATTATCATTATTGAAGCGTTAAGTGCTAACAACACAATGTTTTGTTGTCGTGTTGTAGTGTCAAAATGTTGGGCAACTGGTGGCCAACCCTCATGCGACACGCTGCCCCCAGCTTGCCCCGTGCATGTTGTGGCTCTACGCAACAATCCTGAACTTTGTTTGAGTAGCCCAAGTAGCTACTCAACCTGGCCTACAGAAATATGAAATAAAAAACACAAGCTAAAAATTTGAAGCATGGTGGCCACGGCTTGTTCCTGTGATTCAAGCATACCTCCAATAGCATACCTGACAGGAAAGGAAAGAGAGGGGATGAGAGGAGAGGAGGGGATGGGTGTGGGTGGTGGGGGGTGGGTGGTGGTTTTGTATTTTTTTAGGGGGACAGCCAATAGGGAAAACCCCCCTCACAGGGCGGGTCATCTGCTTATATATAAAGGATAATACTAGCAACATGAGGAGGGTTGTGGGGGGGGGGGGAGTTTGGTGGGTGGGGGAGGAAAGGAACGGGGATGAGGGGGGGTTCGGTTGTGAGGAGGGGGGTAGGTGGGTAACATTAGGGTTGGGGGTTATTAAAGGACAGCAAAGGGAAAACCCCCTATTCACTGATGGGTTAACGTTTATTTGTTAGAAGTCGGCTAAAAGCCAGTCAGCTGCAGCCCACTCCACTGTTTCAATTTTTTGGGGCAACAAATTGTGGCCAGGCTCGCTTTCGCCAAAGCTCAATAGCTAGCCAGTGGGGTATAAAAAGGATTGTTTTTGAAGCTGCCTTATGGGGAAATGCTTGTCATATCAGCTTCTTCAATGGCGCACTAGCTAGCTTCAAGGTTTTGGCATCCAGACAGGGGAAGGGAGGCTGGCCTTAGAAGCTTTCTACGAGTAGGCCCCAAACACAAAAGCAACAGTGGGCCCACCCCACTCCACTGCCTTTCTCCTCCCCACCCACTCACAAAAACATGTATTGCTTCATGTTTTTTTGCTACGCGTAGGCAAATGCTTCTAGGTAGCTCCCTTCCCCATCCTTGGGGGCCAAACCTACCGTTTGCTAGTGCCTGTGGAAAAGCTAACGTGGGGAAACATTGATAGGGCATTCCAAACACTGTTTACAGGCTTTGGGCCTTCCTCTCTGACCCTAGTATCTACGCTTAGGGGGACGGCCTGGTAGGAGCTACCCTACGTAGGCCCAAAAAAAAAAAAGAAAACAAGTGGACAACATGTGGAAATGTGAATGACCATCAGGACAAATGGAAGGGGAAGATCATTACACACAAGTAAATGGATTAACGCCTGGTGGTTGGCGTTGGTGGGGTTATTAAGGTGAGGCGGCCCCGTCTTAGGCGGGTGGGGGTAGGGAACGGACTGTATTTACTGGACAAAGGCTACCATGGGCGGTTGGGATAGGCAAATAACCACTAAACGCTAAGGGTCACCCATGGGCGATTCGAACCCGGCACCTTTGTTCGTTCCAAGGAGCCTTTATGCAGCCATATGAAAATTGGGGAATGAAAGATCATTAACTTGGCTCAGGCCTGGTTGCATTGTCCCGTTACGTCCATTAAGAATTTGCATTCTGGCCAGCGTTGCACGTGTTATTCTTTTCAGCTACAAACGTAAAGGCTAAGCAGTTCTAGGCAACTCCTGGCTCATTCACAGGTGCTTGTTTGTGCGAACATTTCGACCCACATAGGTGATGATGACAGCCAGGCGTCCAGGGTTGCAGTAAGCCTGCCGTTAGGTTTTGCTTGGATCTGGGATTTAGGTAGGCAGGGGAGCTGGCCCCTAGAAGGCTGCAAGCTTGTTAGGGCTGAAAAACGAAAAAAAAAACTGCAAGCAGCGTTGGCAACCAATCTTGTAGAGAGAAAAAAAATGAAAAAGGGGACATACAGACTGCCCATTGGTGAGTGTGGAGGATCTGAAGGGCACCCTCTGTTCACATGGCACAAGTAACAATTACTTGGGAAGAATATGCTATTTAGAATGGGGTTTTTGGTTTCACAGACGCTTTACTGCGCCTGAGCGCATGGGACTAACGGTGCGAACCCAGCACGGAGGAAAAAAGGAAACCCACCTTTGTCAATAAAACAAATTGCCTGGAGAAAGAGCGTTTGGGGTGGTTAAGGGGGGACCATCTCGTACGCCGGCAGCTGGGGGGGAAGGGAAAAACGTCACCATTTGCAAAGCCATAGTAAGTTGTCACCTTTCCGGGCGGTGGCGGTGGGTTTTAGGGACTCTTCATGCGACGTTTTTGTGTGGCCAAGAAAATGCTGGTTACCAGGACGGCAACTAGATTTCTCTGCTGCAGGCTTAGATTTTAGAGGATGAGGTTTTTGTCCATGTGGTTCGTGAAATGAGGGCCATAAAATAGGAAGGGGATTTTGTGGGTAATAGTTGTTAATAGTTGTGATGCTGTATTGTAACAGTATTTGTACCTATGGTGAAAGACTAACAAGTGGGGCACAATGGGAAAATCGTTGTTGTTGAGGATACATTGGCTATAGAAAGACCAGTAGAGGTAAGTAGTAATAATAAGCTTTGATACCAAACCTTGTAGTATTATTTGCTGGCAGGGAGGATCGAAGGTGAATTCCATGGTGTGCCCAATGTCTTCACGAAGGGCATGGTAGATAACTAATCTGAGTGCTAGAATCCTTGTCCGGGTCGGCAAACAGTGGGGGGTCAAATGGGGAGCAAACATGGTGAGTGCACATGGTGAAGCACCAGTTATTCAATGGTGGGCCATGGTGTGTTTAATGGTATAACCAATGATGGTTTCAATGGTGGTGGTCAATTGGTGAAGCAAAATGGTGGCAAGTCAAAGACCCAGCGTCCGGGATGGACAGATGGGATGGATATCCTGATTGTAGATCCTATGGTGAGCAACAGGGGTAGTGGTGAATACCATATGAAGGCCATATACCCTGCACTGTAATCCAAGCCTTTTGAATTTGTGGTGAGCAGCTTGCACACAGAAAGGGTGGACACTGAACAAAGCAGTGTGAACAGTCTTAGGCTGTCGGGAAGGCTAAGCAGGGAGCTTGTCTGCTGTGGTCAATAGGGGTAGTGGTGAATGTTTGTTTGGTCGAGGGTCGGTATCTCCCGATGACCTTAAGTGCGCCTATTCTTTTGTAGAAGTGGCAACGCCATTCGAACTGAATCCTCTGTGTCGCTGGTTTGTGTCGGGAGACCCACCGGGTGAACCAGATTATGACCAGCTTTGGGATGGACAGGTGATGGTCAGTTAGGCAATCAAGCGATCACAGGCCGTACACAGCAGGGCTTTCTTTTCAGCTTTTCTCAGCAGCTCCCCAAGCCAGCCATTGTGATGCATCCAAATATTTCAGCACTTCTAGACAGATAATTGTACCAGCTTCAAGGTGCACTAGGTTGCGATAGGTTTAGTTGAATAGAAAGTCAGGGGGGGGGGCAATATGCAATATCTGTAGGCGCCATGTTCTGACACATGGGTCTAGGTTGTACGGTTGTAGGGTTTCAGGGTTTAGATCGATCTATTCAAGCAATCATATTGTTGAATGTGTATAGCGTTTTTTGTATGCGACGCGTTGCAAACGGAACGACTCGGTGCGACCCCAGTGCAACCCCAGTGCAACCCCAGTGCGACCCCAGTGCAACCCCAGTGCGACCCCAGGGCTCCACGCTTTGTGCTCCGCCCTATTACATGCTACGCCACAATCCTGAAATCAGGCTTGCATCGCAACTTTTGCTACACAACTGGACCTACAGAAAGCTGGAAAAAAACTGAATGTATATTGGTGGTTGGCTACAGTGTAAGATAACGGGCTGGCCCCCTAAACCTCTTGCCTCATAATAAGGTGTACCATTTATTTATTTGTTGAATGTGTCAAATACTTGCAAATGAATCTGATACTTGTAGATGCAAATACATTTTAATGCATCAAATGCAAATGAATCTGATACTTGTAAATGCAAATGCATCTTGCAAATGCAAATGAATCTGATAAATGCAAATACTTAATAAATGAATGTGATTAAAGGATGTCTCTGCAAGCAAAGCATGCCCTTGCATAACAGGTCCACTGACGCAGGACAAGGGTGGAACAAGTAATGATAACGCCTGGTGGGGTGTGGTATTAAGGGAGCCCCGTCTTCAGAGGTAGAGAACGGGCTGCCACTTTACTTGGACACAGCTTCCATGGCGGTTGACAGCGACCGCAAACACTTAACCGCACTCGTAGGGATTCGAAACCCGCACATTCTTGTTTCAACGTGCTTTACCAATGAGCCAGCCGTCGAAACGGGACAAGGGCGGAACAATAGCCTTCCCCACTGCAAGCGAACGTGAAGATTCCTTCAACATCACGCCCCGTGGGAAGGCGTAACAACTTGCTATGTCCAATTGCACCAGGGCGGATTGTGACAAGGGACAACCAAGCTTCTCGTCTGCTCGCTTCACAATTAAAGCATCCTAGTCAAACAGTATCAGTATTTTTCTTTTCAGCTACGTGCAGAAGCTTCTAGGCAGCTCCCTGCCTCATCCACTGGGCTCTGTACCGACATTTTAACAGGTGCAGATTACTGATGATGGCAGCGTCCAGGTGCAGTAGACTGCGTTAGGTTTAGCTGGATAGGGAGGCAGGGGAGCTGCCTAGAAGGTGCAGCTTGAAGTTGAAAAGAAAAACACTGGCCAGTATCATGACGGCAACCACTCGGGCTCCTATCTGAAAGCTTCAAAAAACTTCATAGGCCCTGTCCCATATCCCATATTGCAAACCCACAACTGATGTAACATGCTCATGCTCTATCCTTCACCATGTGCATGCTCTCTCCCATGCCATGCGCTTATTCTCCCTCCCATGTCCCATGTTTCAAACCCAGAACTCATGCAACATGCGCATGCTCTATCCCACACCATGCTCATGCTCTCTCCCATGCCATGCGCGTATTCTCCCTCCCATGTCCCATGTTGAAAACCCACAACTGATGGAACATGATCATGCTCTATCCCACACCATGTTCATGCTCTCTCCCATGTAATGCACGTATTCTCACTCCCATGTCCCATGTTGCAAACCCACAACTGATGCAACATGCTCATGCTCTCTCCCATGCCATGCGCTTATTCTCCCTTCCATGTCCCATGTTGCAAACCCACAACTGATGCAACATGCTCATGCTCTCTCCCATGTCATGCGCGTATTCTGCCTCCCATGTCCCATGTTGCAAACCCACAACTGATGCAACATGCTCATGCTCTCTCCCATGTCATGCGCGTATTCTGCCTCCCATGTCCCATGTTGCAAACCCACAACTGATGGAACATGCTCATGCTCTCTCCTATGTCATGCGCATATCCTCTCTCCCGTGTCCCGTGTTGCAAACCCACAACTGATGGAATATGCTAATGCTCTCTCCCATGTCGTGCGCTCATTCTGGGAGGGAGACTGAGCGTATGACATGGGAAAGAGGTGTAGGAGAGAGCATGAGCATGTTACATGAGTTGTAGGTTTGCAGCATGGGACATGGGAAGGAGAATGAGCGCATGGCATGGGAGAGAGGTGTAGGATAGAGCATCAGCATTTTACATGAGTTGTGGGTTGCAACATGGGACATGGGAGAGAGAATGAGCGCATGACATGGGAGAGAGCATAAGCATGGTGTAGGATAGAGCATGGGCAAGACAAGACAGCACGCCCCTTTCACCAGGCTGAATATGAATGGACCTGTTGTACCTGAACTTGAGGCTGGTTCACCAGTAGCATACATGGGAATAATTGGTTGCAGTACCCAAATTGCAAGCTCACCAGTGCAGTCCCATTGTAGCTGAGTCAGCTACAAAGGCTCCTAGGATAGCAGCTTTGCCTCTCACAGAGGGACTAGAATAAGAAGTCTCGCTATGGGCTTCCTCATGTCTGTAGATGTGGCCACCCGCAGTGCTGGAGGCCTGAACCGGTCAACGAATGAAGTGCCTCAGATCGTCGCATGTGATGATCTGCAAGACTAGGTACTAGACCAACTTCACACACCTGTCTGTAGCTGCGTCCTCCCGTATGCGTATGTAGATGTGCCCACGCAATGTAGCATGTGAGGCTAACGGAAAATACAACTACGACCGCGAACCTGCACGGCGTGCTGTCATGCTGCATTTTCGGTTTTGCCCTTTGCATTGATTGGGTGGTTCAATTGCTGTGAGAGTATTCACTCGTCGCCTTTCCCTTGTTAACTGGCAGACGTTGCGTTATCGATGAGCGGCATCGCTGTAGTGTGGGAAGTTCACAGAGCCGCGTCCACCATCCCACTCGGTTCCACTCAGGTGAGGGGAACCAGAGAGGGTTCTCTGAGGGGAACCCAACCCTGGTTCCGGTCGTACGGTTAACACCAGTTGATACCCAGGTTGATACTTCGGTTTAGTTCGGTTGACCAGTTGATACTTCGGTTTAATTCGATTGACGAGCTGGAGGTTGACATTCCCCGAACACAAGAATTGGTTCATAACTAGAGGTGACCGCCCTATCGGGCGGTCACCTCTCGCAGGGTCGTGGTTTCGTGGGCCTGTGTCTCGGTCTGGGTCTGTGCCTCGGTCTGGGTCTCGGTCTGGGTCTGGGTCTCGGTCTGGGTCTCGGTCTGGGTCTGTGTATCGGTCTGTGCCTCGGTCTGTGCCTCGGTCTGTGTATCGGTCTGGGTCTGTGTATCGGTCTGGGTCTGGGCGGGTCTGGGTCTCAGTCTGGGTCTCGGTCTCTATCTGGGTCTCGGTCTCGGTCTGGGTCTGGGCGGGTCTGGGTCTGGGTCTCGGTCTGGGTCTCGGTCTCGGTCTCGGTCTCGGTCTTCTGCGTCTCGAAGCTTCCATGCGGCATCCGCAGGTCATGCGCAACGCCGGCTGGCGTCGCCCGAGGGCGCTCACGGGCGCCGAACCCTTAGGTTAAATTGCTCCTCCTCCGCCGCCAGTGTGACCGGTGTAACCGTGGTGTATCTGCTTAGTTGAGGGCGGTAAGGACATTCTCTGGGATAGTACGATTTTTTTGGGGTTGCCTCCAATAGAGTCTAATCAGGGTTTTCCGGGTGGCTGCTGGCCGTGCAGAACTGACCAGGTCGATCTTATAAGCTTAAACAAAAGCCACTGCTATACTACTCAATCTGAATTCACATCGGCAATACTGCAAGAGGTTCAAGCACCCAGACAATTGCATATCTGCATAGTGTATACCATGGAGAAGCTTGAAAAGTTTAGAGGCGTACCGGATATTATTTCACTGAAATCATTGGGAGCACTGGGCTCAAGTGCACCTCGTAGGAGTGGCAACTCCGTTTGAACTAAACTCTCGGTGTCGCTGTTTGGTGTTGGGAGACACACCTCTAGCCAGGCTGGGGTGAAAAATATTTCTGCCGAAGAAGGCGAGCAGCCAAATTGCTAGCTGGAGCTATGTAACCAAGTTCAAGTTCAAGAATGACTGTAAGTCTGTAACACCGACAACACAGAAGCACAATATCGAAGTTAAGCAAGAGCCTTGTCTTGTGTGCAACTGCGCATAGTATGTAAATGTTTTGCGTCCGAGCGACTGACTGAAAATATGCAAAATGTACGAGGCAAGGACTTGCAATGAAATTTAGCGTGCAATATAAGGATTCTCGACATTCAAAAATGTACGTCGGAGATACAAATGGAACTGGGCATGGAGGCCCACAATGTACGAGATCTGAAATCCATGAAAGTCAAGTACGGCTAATGGCATCAGTTTGTATCCTGCCCAATACATTACATTGTCAAGGCAGATCATTGTTGGCCCGAGACAAGCGGGCTCCTCAACATTCAGCAGGGATCTCATAACAAATCCCCAGAAAAAGGAAGGCAATATTGCAGCAAGCAAGCAAGATTGCAGCAAGCAAGCAATATTATCAGCACTAATTCCATTTGTTTCCAATGTTAGTCTTTCTACAGCCTTTGTTTCTCCCGCAGGCAGACGGAGCGAAGCATAACAGCTTAGAACCCGAACAAATAGTTTGAATCCCCCCCCAAAGTAGAAGACATCCTCCAGCCTATGCTTCTCCCGCAGGCAGACGGAGGGAAGCCTGTAAGCTAATAGGACCCCCCCCAAAACAGTTTGTATCCTTCCCAGTGGTAGAAGACATCCTGCAGCCTAAGCCTCTTCCGCAGGCAGACGGTGAGAAGCCTGTAAGATAACACAACCCTACAAAAAGTTGGTATCCCGTCCAGTGTAGAAGTCTTTCTATAGCCTATGTTTCTTCCGCAGGCAGACGGAGAGAAGCCTATATGCTAACAGAACCTAACTAACATACCCTAAAAACAGTTTGCATCCTCAACAGGACACCAGGTCCTTCCTATTACATTCTTTCCGATTTACTACCAACTGACAAGTAGCCGTATCTCTTGATAAATCATCTCTGCAGTAGTGCAGTCTATCTGTTAATGCATAAAAATTACTGACCGTCTACGAACATAAAATTCCTATTTCTCTCAATGCAGCTCCAGACTAGCAATCGGTATATATATTGCGCATAACAGCCTCAATGACCTTAGTGGTGAAATTCCAGGGCTCCTCACAGATTCTTGAAGGTCTTCTTCACCTTGCTATACGAGCGCCTGTGCATAGGAAAGGGTGCATGCTTGTTGTTATTCAATTTGTTTACTAACAGACAGATTGCGTTCGCCAGGCAAGATCCCCCCCCCCCCCACACCCACAACCACATGCATCCACCTCAGGTCAGAGATAGCCTGAGCAAAGGAAAGGGTGCATGCCTGTTGTTTACTCAATTTGTTTATCAACGGAGAGATTGCATTCGCCAGGCAAGATCCCCCCCCCCCCCCCCCCCCCCCCCCCCCCCCCCTTATGCACCCACCCCAGGCAAGAGATAGCCTATGCAGAGGAAAGGGTGCATGCCCCCCCCCCCCCCCCCCCCCCTTATGCACCCACTCCAGGCAAGAGATAGCCTATGCAGAGGAAAGGGTGCATGCCCCCCCCCCCCCCCCCCCCCCCTTATGCACCCACCCCAGGCAAGAGATAGCCTATGCAGAGGAAAGGGTGCACGCTCCCCCCCCCCCCCCCTTATGGCACCCAACCCAGGCAAGAGATAGCCTATGCAGAGGAAAGGGTGCATGCTCCCCCCCCCCCCCTTATGCACCCACCCCAGGCAAGAGATAGCCTATGCAGAGGAAAGGGTGCATGCCCCCCCCCCCCCCCCCCTTATGCACCCACCCCAGGCAAGAGATAGCCTATGCAGAGGAAAGGGTGCATGCTCCCCCCCCCCCCCCCCCCCCCCCCCCCTTATGCACCCACCCCAGGCAAGAGATAGCCTATGCAGAGGAAAGGGTGCATGCTCCCCCCCCCCCCCCCCTTATGCACCCACCCCAGGCAAAAGATAGCCTATGCAGAGGAAAGGGTGCATGCTCCCCCCCCCCCCCCCCCCCCCCCCCCCCCCTTATGCACCCACCCCAGGCAAGAGATAGCCTATGCAGAGGAAAGGGTGCATGCTCCCCCCCCCCCCCCCCCCCCCCCTTATGCACCCACCTCAGGTAAGAGAGAGCCCGTGCAGAGGAAAGGGTGCAGGCTTGTAGTTATTCAATTTGTTAATCAACAGACAGATTGCATTCGCCAGGCAAGACCCCCCCCCAACCTCAACCCCAGGTCAAGACAATCTTCAAGAAAACCTTCCATGCTGCTGATGATAGGCTGCACCATCAACATGCCAAGGTAGCCTTACCCGATGATTCCTTTCTTCTTCTTCTCTCCTTGACTTGTCAAAGATTCTCCTCCCAGTGAAGAGGCTACGCTGCCACCCTCACTTGGAACATTGCGCGCGCTGGGGGAAACACCAGAAGCTCCTGCCTCAGATGCTCCACCTCCAGAAGTTGAGGTTCGACTAAAGTCAACAAAGCTCCCCAGCTTTTTGAACGACTTCTTCACGCTCTTGGAGAATGACTTGGTCATGGACTTGCTGGAGCGAACCAGAGATGCGCCAGACGTAGCAGAAGCGACCGAGCCACCAGCATCTGATGTGCCGCCCGCTCTGGGGTTACTAGGTGAAGCTGCTGATGGGATGGGTTCTCTTGGAGATTCTGGCACATCTATGCGGACACTGCGGACTTTAGCAATAGGTGGGACCACTGGGGCAAGTGCTGGGGGAGCAACCGATGGGGCAGGTGCAGAGGGAGAAGCACGCAGGGCAGGTGCTGGGGGAAAAGCTTGTGGGGCAGCTGCTTTGGGTGCAGGTGCTAGGGGGGCAGCCTGTTTTGCAGGTGCTGGGGGAGCAACCACTGGTGCAGGTGCTGGGGGGGCGACCACAGGTGCAGATGCTGGGGGGGCGACCACTGGGGCCGGTGCTGGGGGAAAAGCCCGTGGTGCAGCTGCTTTGGGAGCAGGTGCTGGGGGGGCAGCCTGTGAGACCACAGCGGTCTTTGCAGCAGCCTCTACAACTGTCGCCTTAGGGGCAGAGGCCATGGGAGCAGCACCTGAAGCTGGGGCGGCTGTAGGCGCAGCAGTGGGAGCTGCAGCAGCACTTTGGGCTGGGGCTGCTTGGGGAGCAGCAACAACAGGCGTTGAAGTAGCAACAACAGGCATTGAAGTAGCAACCGCAGACTGAGGTGTCACACTGGTGGACATGCTTGCAGCTGAACCAGAGTGTGCAGAAGCCATCACAGCCAAGCCGATGCTAGCCTCAGCAGCAGATGCCGAAGATGAAGACGCCAACGCCTGCATTCCACAACAAAAGGTTTCTTCAAATTGGATGTGCAACAAGGCTAACAAGTCCTATGCAGTGTCGCAAGCGACACGGGAAGTTGGCGGAGAGTGTTGGCAACGGAAGGACAGGTGGCAACGATGGAGCTGACCGAATCTATTTAGTTGGTGAGACAGTTGGCTGACGAGCCAGGCTCCGTCTGGGTCGTCGGTCGGATTGACAGACAATGGGGTGAAAAATAACAACACAGCATAATTTTGAAGATCACTGCATGTTTTCACGCACAACATAGGGGGACTTTCATTTTTAGACTCATGATAGCGTGACAGAAGACAAACACCCAAATTACGCACATTTAACATCACGTACATATTCAGAAAGGCTTCAACTTCCCGGTCACTTGCCAGGGATGTTGCTCAAATCTCCAAGTGGGTTTTTTCCAGCTTTGTGGTTTCAAGCCTCCTCCAGGGACAGCACTTGACAGCTTTTATAGCTTTTTAGAGCAAAACTTTTTTATAATTTGTATAGCTGCAATTTGGGCCAAAACGGGGTCAAAAAAAGCAATCGCTGTACATGTAGGGGGAAATTCCTGGCACTCACCCTGCTGCCACCCACAGACGTGTCCGCATCCAGTGTGTGGATCCAGCCCACCTTCTGATTGAACCAGTTCCTGTGTTCAGGTTCACAAGAAACAGAGTTAAAGAAATGAATGGCGTACAAAGCTGCAGTAGCCTATTTAGGCAGATTTGTGTTCAGGTCAGCAGATTTCAAAAGAAGACATAATGAAGGTCCTGCACTCTTGTCAGGAGCTGCTAGCTTGCAGCTGAAGACAGAAATACAACTGCTAGCTTGCAGCCGAAGACAGATTACTCGGGCAGTGTACCATAGCTTTCCGTTGATTCCGTTGATTTCAGTTTTGACAGTTCTGGACAGCAGATTCTGTCAGCTTCCAGACATAAAAGGTTGCATTAGCTTTGGCCGAACAGACAGTCTGGGAGCTGCCCAGAGGCTGATCCTTTTAGGCGAAAAGAAAAACACTGCAGCGTACCAGTACTGATCAGTATTTATCATCTGTACCAACTTGAATTGGAAGCCAGGATGTTGAAAGAAGCCAAGCCAATTTGAAAATAGCTACAAAAAAGAGACTGGTCGGAGGGCTCTGGAACCAGAATAAAGGGGGGGGGGGAGGGCAGGGGGGGAAGAAATCAAAAAGAGAAACTCTGCAGCTGAAGACACTTGTACAACTGTTAACATGCATACAGTAGGGATCTGTCATACCAAGAGAAGAATACTTGTTATAGCAACTTAGCAGATCCTTTGGATTTGGGCCTCGTAGTTCATAGTTCATATTGTAAGCATTCTCGATTCTTCTGCCAAAATGCACTGAATTTGAGGTACAAACTACGTAGTGTCTCAAAAATCCAAATCATCAGCTGAAACAACACGAAACTGCATACTGCACTTACTTGTGAGAGAACCTGGTGCTGGCCCCAGTCTTTTTGTTTGTGATGGCAATGTAGTCTAGGTGCCATCCGTCGGCGATTTTGGAGCTTGTTGCCACAACCAACACTCGCATGAGCTGTCCAAGATCAGTTTCCTGGAGGAGGGTTTTTTAAGTTCATGCATTTTTGAAGTTAAATTAAAAAGTGCTTGTTGCCACAACCAACACTCGCATGAGCTGTCCAAGATCAGTTTCCTGGAGGAGGGTTTTTTAAGTTCATGTATTTTTGAAGTTAAATTAAAAAGTGCTTGTTGCCACAACCAACACTCGCATGAGCTGTCCCAGGTCAGTTTCCTGGAGGAGGATAACATGTTTTTTTGAAGTTAAATACATAAGTGCTTGTTGCCACAACCAACACCGGAATGAGCTGTATAAGGTCCATTTCCTGCAGGAGGATAACATGGGCGACATAGTTTGTCTTTTCAGCTACGAGCAGCAGCTTCTAGGCAGCTCCCTGAGCCAGCCACTGGGCCGAGCCCCAACACTTTGACAGTTCTGGGCAGCGGGTTCTGTAAGCTTTTAGACACACGAGATTGCATTAGCTTTGGCTAAATGGCCAGTCAGGGGAGCTGCCTAGAAGCTGCTGCTTTTAGCTGAAAGGGGGGACAGAAATCTTAAGCCTGAGATACAATTATGACAGAAAACTGAAGTTCACGGTTACCTCCCTTAGTGCCTTGGATCTAACACCATAGTGTTCCCCTGCCTAACACATACACACACCCCAACACAGCCTAACACATGCATACACACACTAGCACATTCGCACACACCGACACATACACACCAACACACACTCCACACACCCAACTGAGAAGCTTGTCATGAGACTCTATCAGGCTTACCTCCAAAGTGAAGAAATCCCGTGCACCTCTCTCAAAGGGGTTACGAGCCTTGCCCGTCCTGCAGACAACAAAACGAAAAGTGAAAAACTCATACGCCTTGCCACGGGCGTGAGGTAGAAGGAACCTTCCTGTTCGCTAGCACTGGGGAATGGTTACTATGATCATTGGATCAGAAAAGAGATGAAGGGGATTAAAAAAAAATGCTATTCAGAAATAACCTGTTCAGAACCAAACGGTTCAGAAAAGATGGCAAGTATGATGCATAAAGCACAGCTAGCAACCACTCCTGGGGGAAATAATAAGGCACAACACTTATTTTGTGCGACGTGTTGCAAATTGAGCAACCCAGAGCGACGCGCTGCCCCCTGAACCCCGCGGAGCGCAAAACGCGGAGGGCCCTTCCTGACTAGTTTAGCCCGACCCATGCATCGCCATGCAGCGACGGAACAGTGAGGCACAACTTACAATGCGCGGGGCATCGAGCTGCCTGACTTGCCAATCATCTGGACGCTAACCTTAGCATCGGTTCCAGCAAACATGATGTCGCTCGTCTTCACTTCAATCAGGTACTCATTGCCACCGCCAGATGAAGAACCACCTGCAGGGAATAAGTGCGAAGCAGGCAATTAGATGAAGGCAGGTAATTAATTAGTGCAAGACAGGGAAATAGGTGCAAGGCATGCAATTGGGTGCAAGACAGGCAAATATTGGGTGCAAAGCAGGCTATTAGATAAAGGCAAGTAATATAATGGGTGCAGGGCAGGAAAATAGGTGCAAGGCAGGCAATTGGGTGCAATATTTTATAGCGGCAATTGGGGCCAAAACAAGGTCAAAAGTAGTGATCGCTATTTATGGCGGGAAAACAAATCCCTGGTCGACACCACACACATACCTGAGGTCAGCATCAAAGAGGATTCAGCTGTTCCCTTGGGTGCTACAGTTGATGGCTCCTGCATCAGTACAGCCATTAAGTTAGTGCCACTTTAAGTACATGGATTCAGCTACATGGGTTCATTCAATCTGTGTCACTTCAGCTACATGGATTCAGCCACATCGATTCATTTAATTTGCGTCAATTCAGCTACATGGATTTAGCTACATGCTTCATTCAATTGTGTCGCTTCAATGTGTCACCGTCTTTTCGACAATATCCATTCATGAACAGTCAGTTTGTGAGTCTTTATGTCTCTAAAAGGTGTTTAGGGGGTTGACTCACCCTCTAAAAGGTGTGAAGGGGGTTGACCCACCCTCTAAAAGGTGCAAGGGGAGCAAAGCTTGAACCTGATGACTTACCACTGAGAAAGCAGCGACAGCCGCCTCTACTTCAGCTTGCACCTCGGCCAGATACTCTCTCGCCTTAGCCAGCAATCTCTCAAGCATTCCCAGCCTCTTCTCAGCAGCGGCAGCAGCTGTCTGCTTGGAGGCTTTTTGCCGTATCGTCTGGTCTTCCCCAGGGTGTCCCGCAGGCACTGTGATGTGCAATCTCAAAGTCTCCAAAAGAGCTTGTAGCTCTCGTGCAGCAGCATTCCGAGCAGCCAGCTGACGAGCAAGGCGGTCCTTGGCAGCTTGGATCTTCTCAAGCAGTCCTCTAGACTCCAATCTAGCAAGCTCAGCAGGGGTGTAGAGAGACCCAAGACTTGTTTCAGATAACGTGAGAGACAGATTGGGGGAGAGAATAATAGCAGGCGAACCTCCCGACGCTGAGGCTGACGAGCCCGCAGCAGTGGAGAACAGTGGGTTCACGATGCTTGATCCAGCAACCGGAGAGCTGAGGGCACCGGATGCAGCAAGGGATCCTCCCATACCGCTACCACCAACACCAGGAGAACCTGGGACGCCAGATCTTGCAGCACCAATAGCACCGGGCAAACCTGAGGTTGAGTCAGACTCGCCAGCAGCAACAGCTGCAGAGGCTAGATAGCCAGGTAGGTCGCTGGTGATGGAGCCAGGTGGCATGGTAGGGAACTCACCACCATTAGCAGAGGCATTGCCCTTCACGGACACATCTCTGGGCATGGATCCACCTGGCATGGAGCCTGACACGCCAGGGGCACCAGCACGAGTTGAAAAGCCACTCGGGAAGGTCATACCTTGCATGGTGCCATAAACACCGCCAGGGGCAGTCACACCAGGGGCAGAGGTAGCAGGCAGGGAAATACCAGGCATGGAGCCAGACTCGCCGCTAGTGGCAGTGACACCACGAGCAGAGGCAGTAGGCACGGAGCCGGACAGTCTAGCATCTCCAATGGCGCCAGCAACACCTGAGGCAATGGCAGCCAGGGAGGCATCCATGCCTGGCATGGATGCTTGCAGGGCGCTCATGTCCGTGGCATACAGCTTCTTGTTAGCCTCTGCAAAATCGCTCTGCTGCTTGTACACCTGTGTGTTCAGATCATCCAGCTTTATCTGGGCCTTCTCTACCTCCTGTTCCTGCTTAGCAATCTGGCTGGCTGATGCAGGGGGGGAGGACTGGACCTTCGACGCATCCAGAGCAGCAATAGAAGCGGCCAAGGACGCAGCAACATCGTCCCTGTCTGACAGAACTTTCTGCAAGGCTGAAGACAGTTCCACAATGGTAGCCTTCATGGCATCAATATCCCGGTCGCCCACCAGACCTCCAGCGCTAGGAAGACCAGAGGCAGGGACAGCAGCTACAGGAACAGCAGCAGAGCCGTAAATGCCAGGACCAGAACCTCCAGCTGGTAGGGAGCCAGGCACGCCGGGTGCAGAGCCAGCCAGGCCAGCAGCATCAGCTCCAGCTACAACACCAGCAATTGCAGCACCAGATGCAGCAAGGGCATCGCTTGAACCACTGGCTCCTACTCCAGCAACCTCCCTAGTGGTCTTGACGCTTTTGGCTTTAGCCACCTCCTCAGCAGCATTATCAGCAGCAGCCTTTGCAGCCGTCTCAGCTGTGGCCTTGTCCTTGGCAACTTTCTCTTCAACAGCCTTAGCAGCAGACACCTTTGCAGCCTTCTCAGCAGCTAACTTGGCAGCCAACTCAGCTTCAGCATTCTCCTTGGCAGCCTTCTCTTCAGCAGCCTTTGCCTTGGTAGCAACCTCCTCAGCAGCCTTATCAGCAGCTGCCTTGGCAGCCAACTCAGCTGCGGCCTTGTCCTTGGCAGCCTTCTCCTCAGCAGCCTTAGCCTTAGCAGCCTCTTCATTAGCAGCCTTATCAGCAGCTAACTTGGCAGCCTTCTCTTCAGCAGCCTTAGCCTTAGCAGCCTCCTCCTCAAGAGCCTTCTCAGCAGCTAACTTGGCAGCCAACTCAGCTTCAGCATTCTCCTTGGCAGCCTTCTCTTCAGCAGCCTTTGCCTTGGTAGCAACCTCCTCAGCAGCCTTATCGGCAGCTGCCTTGGCAGCCAACTCAGCTGCGGCCTTGTCCTTGGCAGCCTTCTCCTCAGCAGCCTTAGCCTTAGCAGCCTCTTCATTAGCAGCCTTATCAGCAGCTAACTTGGCAGCCTTCTCTTCAGCAGCCTTAGCCTTAGCAGCCTCCTCCTCAAGAGCCTTATCAGTAGCTAACTTGGCAGCCAACTCAGCTGAAGCCTTGTCCCTTGCTATCTTCTCTTCAGCAGCCTTAGCCTTTGCAGCCTCCTCCTTAGCAGCCTTATCAGCAGCGAACTTGGCAGCCAACTCAGCTTCAGCTTTCTCTTTCGCAGCTTTCTCTTCAGCAGCTTTAGCCTTAGTAATAACCTCCTCAGCAGCTAACTTGGCAGCCAACTCAGCTGAAACCTTGTCCCTTGCTATTTTCTCTTCAGCAGCCTTGGCCTTAGCAGCCTCCTCCTCAAGAGCCTTGTCAGCAGCAGCCTTGGCAGCCATTTCAGCTTCCGCTTTCTCTTTGGCAGCCTGCTCTTTAGCAGCCTTAGCCTTAGCAGCCTCCTCCTTAGCAACCTGATCAGCAGCAGCCTTGGCAGCCAACTCTGCTGTGGCCTTGTCCCTTGCAATCTTCTCTTCAGCAGCCTTAGCAGCCTCCTCCTTAGCAGCCTTATCAGCAGCTAACTTGGCAGCCTTGTCCTTGGCAGCCTTTTCTTCAGCAGCCTTAGCCTTGGCAGCCTCCTCCTTGGCAGTTTTCTCAGCAGCGGCCTTGGCAGCTTTCTCAGCTTTAGCTTTCTCTTTAGCATCTTTCTCTTCAGCAGCCTTAGCCTTAACAGCCTCCTCCCTGGCAGCCTTATCAGCTGCAACCTTGGCAGCCAACTCAGCGGTGGCTTTGTCCTTGGCAACCTTCTCTTCAGCAGCCTTAGCCGTAGCAGCCTCCTCCTTAGCAAACTTATCAGCAGCTAACTTGGCAGCCATCTCAGCTTCAGCTTTCTCTTTGGCAGCCTCTTCTTCAGCAGCCTTAGCCTTAGCAGCCTGCTCCTCAAGAGCCTTGTCAGCAGCAGCCTTGGCAGCCATCTTAGCTTCCGCTTTCTCTTTGGCGGCCTTCTCTCCAGCAGCCTTAGCCTTAGCAGCCTCCTCTGTAGCAGCCTTATCAGCAGCAGCCTTGGCAGTCTTCTCAGCAACCACCTTGTCCTTAGCAGCTTTCTCTTCAGCAGCCTTAGCATTAGCAGCCTCTGCCTTAGCAGCCCTATCAGCTGCAGCCTTGGCAGCCGTCTCTGCTTTAGCTTTCTCTTTGGCAGCCTTCTCTTCAGCAGCCTTAGCCTTAGCAGCCTCCTCCTTAGCAGCTTTATCAGCAGCCGCCTTAGCAGCCAACGCAGCTGTGGCCTTGTCCTTAGCGATCTTCTCTTCAGCAGCCTTAGCCTTAGCAGCCTCCTCTTCAGCAGCCTTGACAGCAGCAGCCTTGGCAGCCAACTCAGCAGCAGCCTTGTCCTTAGCGATCTTCTCTTCAGCAGCCTTAGCCTTATCAGCCTCCTCCTCAAGAGCCTTATCAACAGCCGCCTTGGCAGCCTTATCAGCAGCAGCCTTGTCCTTGGCTACCTTCTCCTCAACAGCCTTAGCCTTAGCAGCCTCTTCCTCAGCAGCCTTGGCAGCCAACTCAGCTGTGGCCTTGTCCTTGGCAGCCTTCTCTTCAGCAGCCTTAGCAGCCTCCTCCTTATCAGCCTTATCAGCAGCCAACTTGGCAGCCAACTCAGCAGCAGCCATGTCCATGGTAGCCTTCTCTTCGGCAGCCTTAGCCTTAGCAGCCTCCTCCTTAGCAGCCTTGTCGGCAGCAACCTTGGCAGCTGTCTCAGCTGCGGCTTTCTCTTTGGCAGCCTTCTCTTCAGCAGCCTTAGCCTTGGCAGCCTCCTCCGTAGCAGCCTTATCAGCCTTAGCCTTTGCAGCTAAATCAGCAATAGCCTTGTCCTTGACAGCCTTCTCTTCAGCAACCTTGATCTTGACAGCCTTAGCAGCAGCGTTCTTGGCAATCTTCTCAGCTCTGGCTTTCTCTTTGGCAGCTTTCTCTTGAGCAGCCCTAGCTTTAGCAGACTCTTCCTTAGCAGCCTTAGCAGCAGCCGCTTCAGCCTTGGCCGTCTCCTCCCTTGCAGCCTTGTCATTATTGGCAGCGACTGAGTCTGCAGGTTTAGATCCATGAGCAACTGTGCCCTTCGCCTTAGCAGCCTTCTTACGTGCTTTTGAAGCTGCATTCTTTGCTGCCTTGGCTGCAGCAATAGCGGCTGGGTCTGTTTCTCCTTGACTTGCGTCAGCTGCAGCCTGTGCTTGACCTGTGGTGTCTCCTGCCACACTTGAGAGGGCAGCAGAGGAAGCAGCCAAGTCAGGAACAGGTGCAGAAGCACTACGTGCAACAGATGGCAGGGAGGCAGACATGTCGGTAGGGGCAGACACACCAGCAGCTGAGGCAGCCAGGCCAGCAGCAGCGGCTCCAGATGCAGCTACAGATGCAGCAAGGGTATCGCTAGAGCCACTGGCTCCTACTCCAGAAACCTCTTCAGAAGTCTCGTCGCTTGCTACCTTTGCTTTGCTGCCCTCTGTACCAGCAGCTTTTGCCTTGGCAGCTTCTTCCTTCTCAGCTACAGCCTTGACAGCAGCATCCTTATCAGCTTTCTCAGCTACAACCTTGCCAGCTTTCTCAGCTACAGCCTTGTCAGCAGCAGCCTTGTCCTTGATAGCCTTTTCAGCAGCAACCTTAGCCTGAGCAACCTCCTCCTTAGCAGCCTCCTTGGCTTCGGCTGTCTCCTTGGATACCTTCTCCTCAGCAGCCTTAGCCTTAGCAGCCTCCTCCTCAGCAGCCTGATCAGCAGCAGCCTTAGCCTTAGCCACCGCGTCCTTAGCAGCCTTATCAGCAGCCTTCACAGATTCGGCTTTCTCCTTGGCTACCTTCTCCTCAGCAGCCTTAGCTTTAGCAGCCTCCTCCTTAGCAGCCTTATCAGCAGCGGCCTTGTCCTTTGCAGCAGCCTCAGAAGCAGTCTTAGCCGCAGCAGCCTCCTCCTTGGCAGCCTTATCAGCAGCAGCCTTAGCCTTAGCAACCTCCTCCTGAGCAGCCTTTACAACTGCGGCTTTCTCCTTGGCTGCCTTCTCCTCTGCGACCTTAGCGTTATCAGCATCAGCCTTAGCCTTAGCAGCCTCCTCTTCAGCAGCCTTATCAGCAGCAGCCTTGTCCTTGGCAGCAGCCTCATCAGCAGCCTTAGCCTTAGCAACCTCCTCCTTCGCAGCCTTATCAGCAGCAGCCTTAGCGGCCTTTTCAGCAGCAGCCTTGCCCTTGACTTCCTTCTCCTCAGCAGCCTTAGCTTTATCAGCAGTAGCCTTAGCAATTGCAGCCTCCTCCTTAGCAGCCTTCTCAGCAGCAGCCTTAGCGGCCTTCTCAGCAGCAGCCTTGTCCTTGGCTACCTTCTCCTCAACAGCCTTAGCCTTAGCAGCCTCCTCTTTAGCAGCTCTGTCAGCAGCGGCCTTGTCCTTAGCAGCCTTATCAGCATGAGCCCTAGCCTTTGCAACCTCCTTCATAGCAGCTTCCTTGGTGGCCTTTTCAGCAACAGCTTTCTCCTTGGCAGCCTTATCAGTAGCAGCCTTAGCTTTAGCGGCTTCCTCTTTGGCAGCCATATCAGCGGCGGCCTTGTCCTTCGCAGCAGCCTCAGCAGCAGCCTTAGCCTTTGCAACCTCCTCCTTATCAGCAGCCTCCTTGGAGGCCTTCTCAGCAGCAGCTTTTTCCTTGGCTACCTTCTCCTCAGCAGCCGTAGCCTTAGCAGCTTCCTCTTTTGCAGCCTTATCAGCAGCGGCCTTGTCCTTAGCAGCCTTGTCGGCAGCAGCCTTAGCCATAGCCTTCTCAGCAGCCACCTTGGCGGCCTTAACAGCTGCGGCTTTCTCCTTGGCGACCTTCTCCTCAGAAGCCTTAGCCTTATCAGCTTCCACCTTTGCAGCTTTATCAGCAGCAGCTTTGTCCTTGGCAGCAGCCTCAGCAGCAGCCTTAGACTTAGTAACCTCCTTCTTAGCAGCTTCCTTGGCGGCCTTTTCAGCAACAGCTTTCTCCTTGGCTACCTTCTCCTCAGCAGCCTTAGCTTTAGCGGTTTCCTCTTTGGCAGCCTTATCAGCAGCGGCCTTGTCCTTAGCAGCAGCCTCAGCAGCAGCCTTGGCCTTAGCAACCTCCTCCTTAGCAGCCTGATCAGCAGCCTCCTTGGAAGCCTTCATAGCTTCTGCTTTCTCCTTGGCTTCCTTCTCCTCAGCAACCTTAGCTTTATCAGCCTCCTCTTTAGCAGCCTTGTCAGCAGCGGCCTTGTCCTTAGCAGCAGCCTCAGCAGCAGCCTTACCCATAGCAGCCTCCTCCTTCGCAGCCTTATCAGCAGCCACCTTGGCGGCCTTAGTAGCTCCTGCTTTCTCCTTAGCTACCTTTTCCTCAGCAGCCTTAGCTTTAGAAGCCTCCTCCCTGGCATTCTTCTCAGCTGCAGCTTTCTCCTTGGCAGCCTTCTCCTCCACAGCCTTAGCTTTAGCAGCCTCCTCCCTGGAAGCCTTCTCAGCAGCAGCCTTGGCATTCTTCTCAGCTGCAGCTTTCTCCTTGGCAGCCTTCTCCTCCACAGCCTTAGCTTTAGCAGCCTCCTCCCTGGAAGCCTTCTCAGCAGCAGCCTTGGCATTCTTCTCAGCTGCAGCTTTCTCCTTGGCAGCCTTATCCTCCTCAGCCTTTGCCTTGGCAGCTTCTTCCTTGGCAGCCTTCTCAGCAGCGGCCTTGGCATTCTTCTCAGCAGCAGCCTTAGCATTCTCCTCAGTTGCTTCTTTTGCCTTGGCAGCCTTCTCTTCCACAGCCTTAGCTTTTGTATCAGCAGCCTCGAGAGTTTTCTCAGCTGCTGATGGCTCTTTAGAAGCGGCAGCTACTCCAGCAGCAAGGGCGGCAGCAGCACCTCCAGCTGCAGGGGCGGCAGCATCATCTCCAGGAGCAGCTACAGAGGCAGCACCTCCAGCAGCAGGGGAAGCAGCAGCACCTTCCAGTGCAGAGGTAGCATCTCCAGCGGGGAAGAAGAAGTCAGAAGCAACAGCTCGAGTAGCAGTTGCAGAGGCAGCACCACCCTTGGCAACCTTGTGGGCCTTAGCCTTTTCAGTAGCATCCTTAGCGTTGGCTGCTGCAGGCTTAGCAGCCATAGCCTTAGAAGCCTCCTCCTTATCAGCAGCGGCCTTGGCAGTCTTCTCCGATGCAGCTTTCTCCTTGGTGGCCTTTTCCTCCGCAGCCTTGGCCTTGGCAGCCTCCTCCTTGGCAGCCTTGTCAGCAACGGCTTTGGCAGTCTTCTCAGCTGCTCCTTTCTCCTTGGCAGCCTTCTCCTCCACAGCCTTAGCTTTAGCAGCCTCAGCCTCGGCAGCCTTGGCCTTGGAAGCCTCCTCCTTGGCAGCCTTCTCAGCATCAGCCTTAGCATTCTTTTCAGCTGCAGCCTTGTCTTTAGCAGCCTTCTCCTCAGCAGCCTTGGCCTTGTCAGCCTCCTCCTTGACAGCCTTGTCAGCAGCAGCCTTGGCAGTCTTGTCCTCTAAAGCCTTAGCCTCGGCAGCCTTGTCGGCAGCAGACTTGGCAGCCGTCTCAGCTGTGGCCTTGTCCTTGGCAGCCTTGGCAGCAGCGGCTTTGGCAGCCTTCTCCTCAGCAGCCTTTGCAGTCTTCTCAGCTGCTGCTTTCTCCTTGGCAGCCTTCTCCTCGACAACCTTGCTCTTTGTAGCCTCAGCATCAGCAGCCTTAGCCTTGGAAGCCTCCTCCTTAGCAGCCTTCTCAGCAGCAGCCTTAGCATTCTTCTCAGCTGCAACCTTGTCCTTGGTAGCCTTCTCCTCAGCAGCCCTGGCCTTGGCAGCCTCCTCCTTGGCAGCCTTCTCAGCAGTAGCCTTGGCAGCTTTTGCAGCTGCTGCTTCCCCCTTAGCATCCTTCTCCTCAGGAGCTTGAGTTATGGTGGCCTCCTCCTTGACAGCCTTGCCAACGTCAGCCTTAGTGACATCCCCAGGTGCTGCTTTCCCCCTGGCAGCCTCCTCCTCAGGAGCCGTAGGCATGGCAGCCTCAGCCTCTGCAGACCTAGCCTTGGTGACCTCGCCAGCTCCAGCCTCGGCTGCCTTGTCAGCTTCAGCCTTGGTGACCTCGACAGCAGCACCTACTCTCTTTGTGTGGGTGATGGCACCTTCTCCCTTAGAGTTCGTCGCCAAGCTGTACGCCAAGGCTGCAAAGACCAAGCCAGGAGGGAAGAGCAGCATGGAGGGGAAGCGACCTGCGCAGATTGAATAAATAAATAAATAAATAATCTGACACCTTCTGCGGCAAAGACCAAGGCAGGAATGAAGTGCGGAATGGAGCGGAAGCGACCAGCAGAGATTGAATAAATAAACAAACAAACGAATACAAAATAATCTTGCACCTTGGACCAAGCCAGGAGGGAAGAACAGCATGGAGAGGAAGCGACCTGCACGGATTGGAAAAATAAAGAATCGAATAAATAATCTTACACCTTGTGCGGCGAAGACCAAGCCAGGAGGGAGGAGTAGCCTGGAGAGGAAGTGACCTGCGCAGATTGAATACATAAATAAATAATCTTACACCTTGTGCGGCAGAGAGGGAGGTGTAGCCTGGAGAGAAAGTGACCTACGCAGATTAAATACATAAATAAATACATTAATAAATAAATATATGATTACATAAATAATCTTACGCCTCATGCGGCAAAGACCAAGCCAGGAGGGATGAGTAGCATGGAGAGGAAGCGACCTGCACGGATTGAATACATAAATAAATACATAAATAAGCAAATAAATACATAAATAATATTACACCTTATTCAGCAAAGACCAAGCCTGGAGGGAAGAGTAGCATGGAGAGGAAGCAACCTGCACAGATTGAATTAATAAATAAATAAAAATCTTACACCGGCAAAGACCAAGCCAGGAGGGAGGAGTAGCCTGGAGAGGAAGGGACCTGCACAGATTGAATACATGAATAGATACATAAATGAATATTTGAATACATAAATAATCTTAAACCTTGTGTGGCAAAGACCTAGCCAGGAGGGAGGAGTAGCATGGAGAGAAAGCAACCTGCACAGATCAAATACATAGATAAATGAATACACAAATAAAAGAATACATAAATAGATAAATAAATGAATACACAAATAAATGAATAAATAAATAGATAAATAAACTAATACATAAATATTCTTACACCTTATGCGGAAAAGACCAGGCCAGAAATGAAGAGAGGAATGGGGAGGATGCCACCGTAACAGATCGAAAAGACAAAAAATCCTACACCATATGACAAGCGTGAGGTTGAGGTGGCCAGCCCATTCGCTTGCGCTGGGGCCAACCACCAATGCATGCAAATTGAATATTCATCATCATAATTAGGTTTTAAGAAGACTCGGGGAAGCCCAAACTGGCACGACATAAAAGATTGCAAGCCATGAAACGGAAGCCTAGTTACCCTCTTCTACCAGTGACCATAAATTCACCATCATCAATTATCCTTACATGCAGGGAAGGGCAGAGAGATCAGGGAGATCAGAGTCAGAGTTCAGAGAGATAAGTGAACAGAGGCCAGGGATCAAGGAGATGAGAGGTCAGAGGTCAGTTAGATGAGAGTCAGAGCTAGAGGGCAGATCAGATTCAGGAAGATCAGAGTGATGAGAGTCAGAGGTCAGTAAGATCAGAGTCAGAGTTCAAGGATGAGGGAGATGAGGGAGATAAGGGAAATGAGAGTCAGAGTCAGAGGGAAGATCAGAGTCAGAAAGATCTGAGTGATGAGAGTTAGAGGTCAGGGAGATCAGAGTCAGAGTTCAAGGATCAGGGAGATCCAGGAGAAGGGAGAGGAGAGTCAAAGGTCAGTGAGATGAGATGAGAGTCAGTGAGATGAGAGTCAGAGGTCAGTGAGATGAGATTAGAGTCAGTGAGATGAGAGTCAGACGTCAGTGAGATGAGATGAGAGTCAGTGAGATGAGAGTCAGACGCCAGAGGTATAAGAGTCAGAGATAAGTGAGATGAGATGAGAGTCAGTGAGATGAGAGTCAGACGTCAGTGAGATGAGATGAGAGTCGGTAAGATGAGAGTCAGACGTCAGTGAGATGAAATGAGAGTCAGTGAGATGAGAGTCAGTGAGATGAGATTCAGAGGTCAGTGAGATGAGAGTCAGTGAGATCTGAGTCAGAGGTCTGTGAGACGAGATGAGAGTCAGTGAGATGAAATGAGAGTCAGGCGTCAGTGAGATGAGAGTCAGAGGTCAGTGAGATGAGAATCAGAGAGATCAGGGAGATGAGAGTCAGAGAGAGCAGGGAGATCAGAGTCAGAGAAATCAGGGAGATCAGAGCCAGAGGTCAGGGATCAGGGAGATCAGAGTCAGAGAGATCAGGGGGATCAGAGCCAGAGGTCAGGGATCAGGGACATCGGAGTCAGAGAGATCAGAGCCAGAGGTCGGGGGTCAGGGAGATCAGAGGCCACATCAGAGTCAGAGAGATCAGGGAGATCAGAGAACACCCACCTTTCTCCTGTGGTTTCTTGGCATCAGCCACCTTCTTGTTTTTTGTCAGGGCTTTCTGAGCAGTAGACATGGAGTCCGAAGCTGCTTTCCTGTCCATGGCAGCCTTATCTTTAACAGTTTTCACTGTTTCTGCTGCCAACGAGTCAGCAGTCTTCTTGGCAGCAGCAGCAGCTTTCTCCTCAGGAATACCAGACTTGGCATACGCACCAGAGGTCATAGCGACAGTTGTAGCAACAACAGGTGAAGTAGCATTCAGTAGGGTAGCCTTGCCTTCGGTAGCCTTGGCCTTGGCAGCCTTGTCCTGGGCAGCTTTGTCCTTAGCAGCCTTGTCTGCAGCCTTCTTCGAAGTCTTGTCCGCAGCAACCTTGGCAGCAGCCTCCTTGGCAGCCTTGTCCTTGGCAGCTTTGTCATCAGCTACCTTGGCAGCCTTGTCTTTGCCAGCCTTATCCTTAGCAGCCTTGCCTGCAGCCTTCTTAGCAGCCTTTTCCTCAGCTACCTTGTTAGAAGCCTCCTTGGAAGTCTTGTCCTTGGCAGCCTTGTCCTCAGCTACCTTGGCAGCAGCCTCCTTGGCAACCTTGTCCTTAGCGGCCTTGTCCCCAGCTACCTTCGCAGCCTTGTCCTGAGCTACCTTGGCGGCAGCCTCCTTGGTAGCCTTGTCCTTGGCAGCCTTGTCCTGAGCTAACTTGGCAGCCTTGTCCGTAGTAGCCTTCTCCTCAGCTGCCTTGGCAGCCTTGTCCTCAGCTACCTTGGCAGCAGCCTCCTTGGTAGCCTTGTCCTTGGCAGCCTTGTCCTCAGCTAACTTGGCAGCCTTGTCCGTAGCAGCCTTCTCCTCAGCTGCCTTGGCAGCCTTTTCCTCAGCTACCTTTGCAGCCTTGTCCTCAGCTAACTTGGCAGCAGCCTCCTTGGTAGCCTTGTCCTTGGCAGCCTTGTCTGCAGCTAGCTTGGAAGCAGCCTCCTTGGTAGCCTTGTCCTTGGCAGCCTTCTCATCTGCTAACTTGGCAGCAGCCTCCTTGGTAGCTTTGTCCTTGGCAGCCTTGTCCTTAGCAGCCTTCTCCTCAGCTACCTTGGAAGCCTTCTCCTCAGCTGCCTTGGCAGCAGCCTCCTTGGTAGCCATATCCTTGGCAGCCTTGTCCTCAGCGGCCTTGGCAGCAGCCTCCTTGGTAGCCTTGTCCCTAGCAGCCTTCTCCTCAGCTACCTTGGCAGCAGCCTCCTTGGAAGCCTTGTCCTTAGCAGCCTTTTCCTCAGCTACCTTTGCAGCCTTGTCCTCAGCTAACTTGGCAGCAGCCTCCTTGGTAGCCTTGTCCTTGGCAGCCTTGTCCTCAGCTAACTTGGCAGCAGCCTCCTTGGTAGCCTTGTCCTTGGCAGCCTTGTCTGCAGCTAGCTTGAAAGCAGCCTCCTTGGTAGCCTTGTCCCTAGCAGCCTTCTCCTCAGCTACCTTGGCAGCAGCCTCCTTGGAAGCCTTGTCCTTAGCAGCCTTTTCCTCAGCTACCTTTGCAGCCTTGTCCTCAGCTAACTTGGCAGCAGCCTCCTTGGTAGCCTTGTCCTTGGCAGCCTTGTCCTCAGCTAACTTGGCAGCAGCCTCCTTGGTAGCCTTGTCCTTGGCAGCCTTCTCCTCAGCTAACTTGGCAGCAGCGTCCTTGGTAGCCTTGTCCTTAGCAGCCTTCTCCTCAGCTAACATGGCAGCAGCCTCCTTGGTAGCCTTGTCCTTAGCAGCCTTCTCCTCAGCTAACTTGGCAGCAGCCTCTTTAGTAGCCTTGTCCTTGACAGCCTTGTCCTCAGCTAACTTGGCAACCTTGTCCTCAGCTAACTTGGCAGCAGCCTCCTTGGTAGCCTTGTCTTTAGCAGCCTTCTCCTCAGCTAACTTGGCAGCAGCCTCCTTGGTAGCCTTGTCCTTAGCAGCCTTCTCCTCAGCTAACTTGGCAGCAGCCTCCTTGGTAGCCTTGTCCTTGGCAGCCTTGTCCTCAGCTAACTTGGCAGCAGCCTCCTTGGTAGCCTTGTCCTTAGCAGCCTTCTCCTCAGCTACCTTGGCAGCAGCCTCTTTGGTAGCCTTGTCCTTGGTAGCCTTCTTCTCAGCTACCTTGGCAGACGCCTCCTTGGAAGCCTTGTCTTTAGCAGCTTTCTTGGTAGCCTTGTCCATGGCAGCCTTGTCCTCAGCTAACTTGGCAGCAGCCTCCTTGGTAGCCTTGTCCTTAGCAGCCTTCTCCTCAGCTGCCTTGGCAGCCTTGTCCTTAGCAGCCTTTTCCTCAGCTACCTTGGTAGCCTTGTCCTTAGCAGCCTTGGTAGCAGCCTCCTTAGCAGCCACGTCAACCTTGGGGGCAGCAGGGACCTTGCCAGACACCTTGGCATCTATCTTGTCACCCTTCACATCCAGGGAGGCATCTCTAGAGGCCTTGTCAGTCAACTGACCAACGAAGGAGGCGATGCCAGAAAGCAAGGTGTCCAGCGGACCATGGGAGTCAGAAGGAGTCTCAACAGCTATATGGCCCTTGGCAGGAACAGGGATCTTGCCAGACGCCACCACGTCAACCTTGGGGGCGGCAGGCAGAGTGACGTTGAGAGATGTAGCACCAGACGCCTTCACATCCACCTTGGGAGCAGCAGGGGTCTTGCCAGACAACTTGGATGGGGCAGAAGCAACATCATGTTTTGATGGAACGCTTTCCAAGTTAGAAGCTTTCTTCTTCTCGTCGTCATCGTCAGATTCTACCATTCCCAGAAAGAAGGAGGAGATCACATCAAGGGGGTTTGATCCTTCAGGAACTGAATGTACGCAAGGTCAAGATACGTGACGAGTTAGATATTGGGGAATACAGATCAAGGGGGGTGATCCTTCAGGAACTGAATGAGCACAAGGTAAAGATGTGTGACGAGTTAGATATTGGGGAATAGAGATCAATGGGGGGTCGATTCTTAAGGAACCGAATGTGCGCAAGATAACGATATGTAACGACTTAGATATTAGGGAAAACAGATCAAGGGGGGTCGATCCTTTAGGAACTGAATGAGGACGAGGTTAAGATACGTGACAAGTTAGATATTGGGGAATAGAGATCAATGGGGGGTTGATCCTTCAGGAACTGGATGTGCCCGAGGTAAATATATGTGACGAGTTAGATATTGGGGAATAGAGATCAATGGGGGGTCGATCCTTCAGGAACTGGATGTGCATAAGGTAAAGATATGAGACGAGTTAGATATTGGGGAAACAGATAAAGGGGGGTCGATCCTTCAGGAACTGAATGAGCACAAGGTAAAGATGTAGGACAAGTTAGATATTGGGGACAGCAGATCAAGGGGTTCGATCGTTCAGGAACTGGATGTGCGCAAGATGAAGGTATGTGTGTACTTGCGTAGTCCAGGGATAGCCAAATAGGCTTAGGGGAATAGTCCTACCTTACAGGAAAGGCAGTGTTAAAAAAAGCACTGGTGACCCGAACCCCAACAAGTCGTAAACAATGGGGGCCCTGAGTTCATGCCTTGCAGATAATCTAACTTTCATTCATTGTCCCATGTAAGACGAGTAAGATACTAGGATACACAACAGCAAGCAAATGGGCATAATTTGGCGCAAAACATACTATTCATCCTGGTCACGAGTTACAGTTTCAAACAGTAATGCCGAGTAGTGATAACGATAAGCAATATGCATGCAGAGTACTCTGTTTTTTGTGTGATGCGTCGCCATTCTGTCGCTAGGGCAGTCTGACGCACTGGGGTAGCACCGAGTCTCAATTAGCGACGCGTCCCAGAAGAAAAAGTGGCAGAGTACGCAAGCAGTGTTAGCAAGAAGCAAAGCATACATTATGCATACCATATGCAAAAGCACCAAAGGTCATACCTGTAGACGATGAGGCCTTATCCTTGGCAGCCTTGTCCTTTGCAGCCTTGTCAGCAGCCTCCTTGGCAGCCTTGTCAGCGGCAACCTTGTCAGCCTTGTCAGCAGCCACCTTGGTAGCTCTGTCCTTGGTAGCTTTGTCAGCAGCCTCCTTTGCAGCCTTGTCAGCAGCCTCCTTGGCAGCCTTGTCAGCAGCAACCTTGTCAGCCTTGTCAGCAGCTACCTTGGTAGCTTTGTCCTTGGTAGCTTTGTCAGCAGCCCCCTTTGCAGCCTTGTCAGCAGCAACCTTGGCAGCCTTGGCAGCAGCCTCCTTGGCAGCCTTGTCCTTGGAAGCTTGGTCAGCAGCCACCTTGGCTGCCTTGTCAGCAGCAACCTTGGCAGCCTTATCAGCAGCAACCTTGGCCGCCTTGTCCTTGGCAGCTTGGTCAGCAACCTTCTTTGCAGCCTTGTCAGCAGCAACCTTGGCAGCCTTGGCAGCAGCCTCCTTGGCAGCCTTGGCAGCAGCCACCTTGGCATCCTTGTCAGCAGCTACCTTGGCTGCCTTGTTCTTGGCAGCTTGGTCAGCAGCCTCCTTGGCAGCCTTGTCAGCAGCTACCTTGGCTGCCTTGTTCTTGGCAGCTTGGTCAGCAGCCTCCTTGGAAGCCTTGTCAGCAGCCTCCTTGGCAGCCTTGTCAGCAGCTACCTTGGCTGCCTTGTTCTTGGCAGCTTGGTCAGCAGCATCCTTGGCAGCCTTGTCAGCAGCCTCCTTGGCAGCCTTGTCAGCCGCAACCTTGGCAGCCTTATCATCAGCAACCTTGGCCGCCTTGTCCTTGGCAGCTTGGTCAGCAACCTTCTTTTCAGCCTTGTCAGCAGCAACCTTGGCAGCCTTGGCAGCAGCCTCCTTGGCAGCCTTGTCCTTGGTAGCTTGGTCAGCAGCCTCCTTGGCAGCCTTGTCAGCAGCCACCTGGGCAGCCTTGTCAGCAGCTACCTTGGCTGCCTTGTTATTGGCAGCTTGGTCAGCAGCCTCCTTGGCAGCCTTGTCAGCAGCCACCTTGGCAGCCTTGTCAGCAGCTACCTTGGCTTCCTTGTTGTTGGCAGCTTGGTCAGCAGCCTCCTTGGCAGCCTTGTCAGCAGCAACCTTGGCAGCCTTGTCAGCAGCTACCTTGGCCGCCTTGTCCTTGGCAGCTTGGTCAGCAGCCTCCTTGGCAGCCTTGTCCGCAGTCACCTTGGCAGCCTTGTCAGCAGCTACTTTGGCAGCCTTGGCATCAGCCTCAGCATCCTTGTCGGCAGATTCCTTGGCAGCCTTGTCCTTAGTAGCTTGGTCAGCAGCCTCCTTGGCAGCCTTGTCAGCAGCCACCTTGGCATCCTTGTCAGCAGCTACCTTGGCTGCCTTGTCCTTGGCAGCTTGGTCAGCAGCCTCCTTGGCAGCCTTGTCAGCAGCCACCTTGGCAGCCTTGTCAGCAGCCTCCCTGGCAGCCTTGTCCTTAGTAGCTTGGTCAGCAGCCTCCTTGGCAGCCTTGTCAGCAGCCTCTTCGCCAGCTTTTTCCTTGGCAGCCTTGTCAGCAGCCTCCTTGGCAGCTTTGTTAGCAGCTGCTTTGACAGAATCCTTGGAGGGTATCTTATCAGCAGTGCCAACCTTGCCATCAGCCTTGCCGGTAGCCTGGGCAAGGAAAGAGTCAATTCCAGACAGCAAGCTGTCAAGGGGACTGAGGGAGGTGGATGGCCTTTCAACAGTCCCGTGGCCCATGCTAGGGGCAGGGACCTTGCCAGACACCCTCACATCCGCCTTGGGGGCAGCAGGGGTCTTGCCAGACAACTTGGCATTTGGCTTGCTTGATGCCTCAGCTTGACTCTGTGCAGAGCCGTGGACTGCCTCCGCAAATAATGAGAAGACAGCCTCATAAGGACCCTTGGCATATTGCGAGGGGGCTGGAGCTTGGCCTGCAGGGAGGAGGGCAAGACATTTGCTTTCATTAACTAGGTCCCTGCCATGACTTGAAAAACACAGACATAAGCATGTGAATGTACGATTGACAAGTCCTATGCAGCATCGCATAGCGACGCGTAATTTGGCTAAGTGTCCTGGCAACGGAACGAAAGGTGGTTACGATGGAGCTGACCGAAGACAATTTGTTTTGAGACAGTTGGCTGACGTGTCAGGCTTCAATTTTTCGGCCAATCGGTCGGTCAGACGGTCAAGCATACTAATGGGTAACCCTTGGGTTCCCCCCCCCCCCCCCCCCCCCCCCCCCCCAGAAGTGGGGGCTCCGCCAAAAAAGTATGTTTCTTGTAGCATGTATTTGTACGATTGAAAAATCGTGTATCTGCAAGGATGTATCTGTAAGAATGAAAAACCATGCATCTTGAAGCATGTATCTGTAGGATTGAAAAACCCTAAACCCTAAGCATGTATCTGTAAGATTGAAAAATCCAATTGATGCCCATCCAGGGTGATTTAAAGCTAATATAATCGGCACCCAAATGCAAAAGAACATACGACCGTGCGGCTGTGAACAGTCCAAATGCATAAGGCCAAGCCCCAGTCAAGGCCCCGTCAGCCGCACAATCGTGCGGCTGTGAAGGGCACAGGCCCTGGGGCACGAAGCCTGCCAAGGCCTTAGTCAAGGTCAGGTCAGCCGCACGATCGTGCGGCTGTAATCGGCACCCAAATGCAAAAGAACGCACAATCGCACAGTGTTTTCCCCCTCCCCGGGCGGGAGCCCCCATGTTTACCCATTTGTCCGACTGTCCGACCGAGAAACTTGAAGCCCGACACGTCAGCCAACGGTCGCGTAACTAACTCGCTTCAGTCAGCTCCATCGTTGCCACCTTTCGTTCCGTTGCCAACACTCTCTGCCAATTTTCCGCGTCCCTTGCGATGCTGCATAGGACTTGTTCCTTTCAGTAAAAGGCAGCAGCTTCTAAGCAGCTCCCCTGACTGGCTATTCAGACAAAGCTAATGCAACCTAGTATGTCTGGAAGCTGACACAATCCGCTATCCATAACTGTTGAAATTCGGGGGCTTAGCCCAGTGGCTGGCTCAGGGAGCTGCCTATAACTTGCTGTTCGTAGCTGGAAAAAAAAACTAAGCGATCGCAAGGGCTGATAATTGAAGTGGTAGATTGAAAGGATGGATAAACCCCTGCGGAAGCCTTCCCACTCTTTCCAACTAGCGCCTACCAAGTGGTTCATCCTCATCATGCGTGAAAGTCTCGGTAAAGGTAATGCGATCAGGGTCAGAAATGAGCAAATCATACCGTATGCAAACACCCCTAAGGTCATACCTGTAGACGATGATTCACCAAAAGGCTTAGAGTTTGCTTTGACAACTTCCGCCTTGTCTCTATTCACGTCAACCTTGCCTGACACACCAGACTTGACATCATCCACGGCAGAAGCCTTGCCAGTCGCCTGGGCAAGGAAGCAGTCAATGCCAGACAGGACAGCATCCACGGGGGACAAGGGGGCTGGCGCAGACACATCTGTAGTGTTGCTCTTGGCAGCCTTCTTGGCAGCCTTGTCCTTGGCAACTCTGTCTGCAGCCTCATTGGCAGCAGCCTCCTTGGTAGCCTTCTTAGAAGCTTCCGCAGAGGCCTTGTTGTTGGCAGCCTTGCCATCAGCTTTGGGGGACTGCTTAGTGTCAAGAGAGCCAGTGAAGCCTTCGCCTGATGCAGCCATATTTGAGATGACGGCATTAATGGGGGAGATGACGGTATGGATAGGGGAGATGACGGCATTGATTGGGGGGACGACGTCACTGATAGGGAGGATGACGTCAATAATAGGGGAGATGACGGAATTGATAGGGGAGAGGACGGCATTAACAGAAGAAATGACGTCAATGATAGGGAAGATGGCGGCATTGATAATGGAGAGGATGGCATTGACAGGGGATAGGACCGCATTGATAGGGGAGATGATGGAATCGATTGGGGAGAAAAAGAAATCGATGGGGGGGAGGACGGCATAGATAGAGGAGAGCAGGACATCGAAGGGGTCGTCACCAGAAAATGATGTCGAGCAACCAATGGACACTGTTGGCAGGAGGGAAACAAATGCACATCATTTGTTTTCCTTTTCTTTTTCTTTTATTCGTGATGCTCCCACTTGTTATGTCGAGCCCCAGGCACATTTGAAGTCCAGTAAGGCACCAGGAAAAATGTAATCATCGCCGTCATCATCATTGTCAGAAATTTAGTCAAACAAACAGTCGCAAAAGGTAATGCAGAGTAGTGCCAGCAATAAGCAAATCATACCATATGCAAGCCGTGTCAGCAATAAGCAAATCATACCATATTTCCATATACAAAAGCCCCAAAGGTCGTACCTGTAGACGATGATTTGCTCAAAAGCTTAGAGTTCGCTATGACACCATCCCTCTTGTCTCCCTTCACATCAGCCTTGCCTGACACACCAGACTTGACATCGGCAGAAGCCTTGCCAGTTGCCTGGTCAAGGAAGGAGTCAATGCCAGACAGGACAGCATCCACGGGGGACAAGGGGGCAGACACAGACACATCTGCAGTGTTGCTCTTGGCAGCCTTCTTGGCAGCCTTGTCCTTGGTGACTTTGTCAGCAGCCTCCTTGGCGACTTTGTCAGCAGCCTCCTTGGCAGCAATGTCCTTGGTAACTTTATCAGCAGCCTCCTTGACAGCCTTGTCAGCAGCTTCTTTGACAGCCTTGTCCTTGATAACTTTATCAGCAGCCTCCTTGGAAGCCTTGTCAGCAGCCTCCTTGACAGCGATGTCCTTAGTAACTTTTGCAGCGGCTTCCTTGGCAGCCCTGTCAGCAGCCTCCTTGGCAGCCTTGTCCTTGGTTACTATGGCAGCAGCTTCCTTGGCAGCCTTGTCAGCAGCCTCCTTGGCAGCCTTGTCAGCAGCCTCCTTGGCAGCCTTGTCCTTGATTACTATGGCAGCAGCTTCCTTGGCAGCCTTGTTAGCAGCCTCCTTAGCAGCCTTATCCTTGGCAGCTTTATCGGCAGCCTCCTTAGCAGCCTTGTCCTTGACATCCTTGGCAGCCTTGGCAGTAGCCTCCTTCACAGCCTTGGCAGCAGCTTCCTTAGCAGTCTTTTCCTTGGAAGCCTTGTCCTTGGCAGCCTTCTCAGCAGCTTCCTTAGCAGCTTTGGCCTTGGAAGCCTTGTCAGAAGCTTCCTTGGCAGCCTTCTCAGCAGCTTCCTTAGCAGCTTTGGCCTTGGAAGCCTTGTCAGAAGCTTCCTTGGCAGCCTTATTAGCAGCCTCCTTAGAAGCCTTGTCCTTAGCAGCCTTGCCAGCAGCCTCCTTAGCCTTCTTGTCTTTGGCAGCCTTTTTGTCAGCTGTAGCATCAGCTCCCTTCTTCACGACACCCTTAGATGGTTCCACTGACAAAGTGGCAAGAGAAACCACGGATGGGATGGTAACACCCGTTGATGCTGAGAGGGTGGGCGAAGAACCTAAAGCCGCTGATGTGGCCTTGGCTGGGGGCTTGACTGGGGACTTGGACTTGGCGGGCTTCACAGAGACAGCTACCACTGGCTCTTCTCCATCAGGTTGATTCCTAAAGGCCAAGAGCAAGGAGCTCAATGCCAAGGCAACACCAGCCCCAGCTTTAGCCAGTGCGGGAAGGCTGGGAAGCGCCGCTGAGTGAAAGAATCCAAGTGGTTTTGTCACAATTTTAGCTGCTGCAGCCAGGAGAGAGCTCAAGGAGGTTTTGACAGGCGGTGGAGTCAGCCCACCAGGAGTGGGCACATCAGGGGCAGACTTGGAAATGTCAATAGCATCAGACTTGGAAACGTCAGTAGCATCAGCCTTGGACTTGTCAATAGCGTCAGACTTTGACTTGTCAATAGCATCAGACTTTGACTTGTCAGTAGCATCAGACTTGGACTTGTCAATAGCATCAGACTTAGACTTGTCAACAGCACCAGCAGGTCTCCTCCACAGTGCGGGGGACTCTGCCCAGCTGGTGCTCTTCCTGCCAGTTGATACTCCGTCCACAGGCGGAGTAATTCTTGCATCTGTAGTCTCAGGCTGTGCGCCACTCAGGTCAAGCCCTGATGCAGCCTTGGAGACCACTGGAGCTGTTGAGGAGTCACCTTCGGGAAGTGAGCCACCTCTTCCTCCAGACATGGCCTTTGTCAGCACCATATAAGCTTGTATACTGAGGACAGAGAGAACAGCAATTCCGGGGGGCAACAATAAAGCGAGGTGCTTGCCACCGCCCTTCTTTCCATCCTTCGATGAGATCTCTGTGTTGGTCTTAGAGGGGGGAGGACTGGGGGGAGTAGCCTTGGGGGCAGTAGGCTTGGATGAAGCCGGCTTTGCTAGATTGGCGGGTCCTGATTTGCCGAAGATAACTTTCTGACCAACCCATACCAACAATAGAGAGCCTACCACAGGCTTGACAAGCCGACGGGTGTAAGAAGAAAGTAGCTTCAGGAATCCAGCCACTGGATGAGGAGATGGCTTGGCAACATCCTTAGAGCCGGCTGCTCCAGCAGTCTTGTTAGTTGCAGCAGCAGCCACAGGCTTCACATTCTTGTCAGTTGCAGCAGCAGCAACAGAGTTAGTTGCATCCACAGGCTCCACTGATGCTTTACTCACATCTGCAGCAGAGATTCCCGCAACGCCCTTTGTGCTCTCCAGCGGTGCACTGGAGACCTCTAGATCAGCAGCGCCAGTCGCAGTCTCTCCTGAAGAGCTAGACAGAATGCGCAGCAAACGCATCACCAATTCATCAACCTTAAGGTAGTGGATAGCCAGCATTGTGGCGGCTCCAGTTGCGAAAGGGAGTTTCAGGGAATCCAAACTGCCTGTCTGCTTCCGTCCAGTGTAGAGTGCTAGCGCAAGAGCTCCAATGGCGATTCCAGGGGTGCTTCCAGCCTGTAGAACTGAGACAACCTTAGAAGATAAGTTCACGTCTGCATCCTCCCCAGCGGCGTCAGCATCATCATCGTTCTTCTCGCCTCTGATCCCTAGAAGGCTCTTGAGAGCCCCCACCTGGTGAAAGAATAGCATGGTGGCAGCCCCACTGAGAAACGGGATGGCCAACGTCTTCTTCAGACCAACCTGATGAGAACCGCCTCCTTCGCTATCACTGGAGGCAGAAACAGCCGGGGCTTTGAAGCCTGGGGAAGCGGCAGCTGATGTGGCCTTGACGGGGGACTTGACGGGCTTCACGGAAGATGAGCCACCATTGAAAGGCAACAGCTTGACCAACCTCTTGTGGTTGAGGGCCAACAGGAACACAGCACCAGCAACCAAGGCAGGCTGCATAGCAATCTGAAGAAACTTGCCCACACCTTGAAATGCAACACCAACAGAGGGAGCAGAGCCATTGCCAGAAACAGCCTTGGGATCGACCACAACATCCTTGGGAGCAGCCACAACATCCTTGGGAGTAGCATCAGCAACCTTGGACGCCTTGCCTGAACCAGTGATGCGACCAACAATGGGAGCACCAAACTTCAGACCAAGAACAGCACCAATGAGGGCACCAGGCAAATACACCAGCTTCATGCCAAGGCCTCCGCCACCACCAGAGGAGGGGGGGGTGGAAGGCTTGGCAGGAGCAGGGGATGCAGCAGCTGATGCGGCCTTCACGGGGGCCTTGCTGGCCTGTGGAGCCTTGGCAGGCTCCTCAGTCTTGGGAGGCTTCTCAGCCTTCGCAGGCTTCTCAGCCTTGGCAAGCTTCTCAGCCTTGGCAAGCTTCTCAGCCTTGGCAGGCTTCTTAGCCTTGACAGCCAAGGGTTTCTTAGCCTTAGAATATGTGCCACCGGTGAAAGGTACCAGCTTGCCCAGCGTCTCGTGGTCGGCCACGACCAGGAACACAGCTCTAACACCAGCAACCAGGGCAGGCAGAACAGCACCAGCAACGAGGACAGGCTTCACAACTGACTTCAGTAGCTTGCCCAAACCATGGAAGGCGCCACCAACACGGCCGCCAGTGGAGGGAGCAGAGCCCTTGTCAGGCACAGCCTTGGATTCAACCACACCATCCGTGGGAGCAGCCACAACATCCTTGGAATCAACCACACCATCTGTGGGAGCAGCCACAGCATCCTTGGAATCAGCATCACCACCCTTGGTTGCCTTGCCAGATCCAGTGATGCAACCAACCACAGGGGCACCAAACTTCCAACCAAGAACAGTGCCGATGAGGGCACCAGGCACATACACCAGCTTCATGCCAATGCCTCGGCCACCACCACCAGAGGGGGTGGAGGGTTTGGCAGGAGCAGGGAATGCAGCAGCTGATGTGGCCTTGACTGGCGCCTTGGCAGGCTTCTCAGCCTTGACGGGCTTCTCAGCCTTTGCGGGCTTCTCAGCCTTGGCGGGCTTCTCTGCCTTGACAGCCAAGGGAGTCTTGGCCTCAGAGGATGAGCCACCAGTGCAAGGTACCAGCTTGACAAGTGTCTTGGTGGCCACCAGAGACACAGCACCAGCACCAGCACCAGAAATCAGGATAGCACCAGCAACCAGTGCAGGCCTCACAGCATACTTTGTTAGCTTGCACACACCATGGAAGGCGCCACCAACACGGCCGCCAATAGAGGGCACAGAGCCCTTGTCAGACATTGCCTTGGAATCAACCACACCCTCTATGGGAGCAGCCACCACATCCTTGGGAGCAGGCTCCCCATCCTTGGACGCCTTGCCTGACCCAGTGATGCGACCAACAACGGAAGCAACAAACTTCCAACCAACGACAGCACCAATTAGAGCACCAGGCACATACACCAGCTTCATGCCAATGCTGCTGCCACCACCACCGGAGAGGGTGGAGGGTTTGCCAGGAGCAGGGGATGCAGCGGCTGATGTGGCCTTGACAGGCTTCTCAGACTTGGGAGGCTTCTCAGCCTTGGCAGGCTTGTCAGCCTTGGCAGCCAAGGGTTTCTTCGCCTTAGAAGAGGTGCCGCCAGTGAAAGGTACCAGCTTTACCAGCGCCTTGTGGTTAGTGGCCACCAGGAACACAGCACAAGCAACCAGGGCAGGCTTCACAGCAATCACAAGAAACCTGCCCAAACCATGGAATGCGCCACTAGCAGAGATAGCAGAGCTCTTGTCAGACACAGCCTTGGAATCAACCACACCAACTGTTGGAGCAGCCACCACATCCTTGGGAGCAGAATCAGCAGTCTTGGACACCTTGCTAGACCCAGTGATGCAACCAACCACAGGGGCACCAAACTGCAGACCAAGAACAGTGCCTATCAGGGCACCAGGCACATACACCAGCTTCATGTCAAAGCCGCCGCCAGAGGAGGGGGGAGTGGAAGGCATGTCGCCCGTGGAAGGCTTGGCAGGAGCAGGGGATGCGGCGGCTGACGTGGCCTTGACTGGGACCTTGGCAGGCTTCTCAGCCTTGGGAAGCTTCTTAGCCTTGACAGGTTTATCAGCCTTGGGAAGCTTCTCAGCCTTGGGAAGCTTCTTAGCCTTGACAGGTTTATCAGCCTTGGGAAGCTTCTCAGCCTTGGCAGGCTTATCAGCCTTGGCAGCCAAGGGTTTCTTAGCCTTAGGAGAGGTGCCGCCGGTAAAAGGTACCAGCTTTACCAGCGCCTTGTGGTTGGTGGCCACTAGGAACACAGCACCAGCAACCAGGGCAGGCTTCACGGCAATCACAAGCACCTTGCCCAAACCATGGAAGGCGCCACCAACAGAGGGAGCAGAGCCCGTGTCAGACACATCCTTGGGAGCAGCCACAACATCCTTGGGAGCAGTATCAGCAGCCTTGGACGCCTTGCCTGACCCAGTGATGCGACCAACGACGGGAACACCAAACTTCAGACCAAGAACAGTGCCAATTAGCGCACCAGGCACATAAACAAGCTTCATGCCAATGCCGCTGCCACCACCACCGTAGGGGGCGGAGGGTTTAGCAGGAGCAGGGAATGCAACGGCTGACATGGCCTTGCTTGGCGCTTGCTTGGCAGGCTTATCAGCCTTGGGAAGCGTCTCAGCAGGCTTCTCAGCCTTGGCAGACTTCTTAGTCTTGGCAGGCTTATCAACCTTGGCAGCGGATGGTTTCTTAGCCTTGGAGGAGGAGCCATTGGTGAAAGGTACCAGCTTAACCAGCGCCTTGTGGTTGGCAGCCACTAGGAACACAGCACCAGCAATCAGGGCAGGCTTCACAGCAATCACAAGAAACTTGCCTATACCTTGGAATGCATCACCAACACGGCCACCAATGGAGGGAGCAGCGCCCTTGTCTGGCACAGCCTTGGAATCAACCACGCCATCCAAGGAAGCAGCCTTGGCATCTGTGGAAGCAGCCTTGGCATCCTTGGAAGCAGCCACAACATCCTTTGGAGCAGCATCAGCACCCTTGGTCACCTTGCCTGACCCAGTGATGCGACCAACCACAGGAGCACCAAACTTCAGACCAAGAACAGTGCCAATCAGGGCACCAGGCACATACACCAGCTTCATGTCAAAGCCGCCGCTAGAGGAGGGGGAAGTGGAAGGCATGTCGCCTGTGGAAGGCTTGGCAGGAGCAGGGGATGCGGCGGCTGACGTGGCCTTGACTGGGACCTTGGCAGGCTTCACAGCCTTGAGAAGCTTGTTAGCCTTGGCAGGCTTCACAGCCTTTGGAAGCCTCTCAGCCTTGGCAGGCTTGTCAGCCTTGGCAGCCAGGGGTTTCTTCGCCTTAGAAGAGGAGCCGCTGGTGAAAGGTACCAGCTTGACCAGCGACCTGTGGTTAGCGGCCACTAGGAACACAGCACCAGCAATCAGGGCAGGCTTCACAGCAATTACAAGAAACTTGCCCATACCTTGGAATGCACCACCAACACGGCCACCAATGGAGGGAGCAGCGCCCTTGTCTGGCACAGCCTTGGAATCAACCAAGCCATCCTTGGAAGCAGCCTTGGCATCTGTGGAAGCAGCCTTGACATCCTTGGAAGCAGCCACAACATCCTTAGGAGCAGCATCAGCACCCTTGGTCACCTTGCCTGACCCAGTGATGCGACCAACCACAGGAGCACCAAACTTCAGACCAAGAACAGTGCCAATCAGGGCACCAGGCACATACACCAGCTTCATGTCAAAGCTGCCGCCAGAGGAGGGGGAAGTGGAAGCCTTGTGTGCTGTGGAAGGCTTGGCGGGGGCAGGGGATACAGCGGCTGACGTGGCATTGACTGGGACCTTGGCAGGCTTCTCAGCCTTGGAGGGCATATCGGCCTTAGCAGGCTTCTCAGCCTTGGGAAGCTTCTTAGCCCTAGGAGGTTTATAAGTCTTTGGCTTCTTGGCAGAGGGAGTCTTGGCCTTAGAAGGGGTCAGCACAGCACCAGTGCCAGCAAGCAGGGCATGCAGCACAACACCAGCAACAGCACCAGAAATAAGGACAGCACCAGCAACCAGGGCAGGCTTTGCAGCAACCTTCAATAGCTTGCCAGCACCATGGCAGGCACCACCAACACGACCGCCAAAGGACTGACCAGAGCCCTTCTCAGACACAGCCTTGGAATCAGCCACGCCATTTGTTGTAACTGCTACGACATCCTTGGAAGCAGCTACGCTTTCCTTAGAAGCAGCCACGACATCCTTGGAAGCAGCTACGCTTTCCTTAGAAGCAGCCACGACATCCTTGGAAGTAGCCACACTTTCCATAGAAGCAGCTACGACATCCTTGGGAGCAGCTACGCTTTCCTTAGGAGCAGCCACACCATCCTTGGAAGCAGCCACACTTTCCTTAGAAGCAGCCACGCTTTCCTTAGAATCAGCAGCACCATCCTTGGAAGCAGCTACACCATCCTTGGAAGCAGCTACGCTTTCCTTAAAAGCAGCAGCACCATCTTTGGAAGCAGCCACGACATCCTTGGGAGCAGCACCACCACCCTCGGACGCCTTGCTTGACCCAGTGATGCAACTGACAACAGGAGCACCCAGCACTAGGCCAGCAACAGTGCCAATGAGGGCACCAGGCACGTACACCAGCTTCATGCCAAGGCCACCGCCACTAGAAGACTTGGGAGGGGCCTTGGAGGCTGCTGTAGCAGGGGATGCAGCAGCTGATGTAGCCTTGACTGGATTAGCTGATGTGGCATTCACTTGAGCTGGGGCCTTGGCTTGGGCTGGGGCCTTAACTTGAGCGGGGGCCTTGACTTGAGTCGGGGCCTTGACTGAAGCAGGGGCCTTGGCTTGAGCAGGGGCCTTGACTTTAGCTGGGGCCTTGACTGAAGCAGGGGCCTTTGCAGGCTGTTTAGTCTTGGAGCTTGATGATGATTTAGCTTTAGGAGTGCCTGAATAGAGTAGGGTAGATGCAGGCAAGTTAGAATTATATGTAGGGAGCCGCAATATAATAGTAGATGATGTCGGCAGTCTGATAAAGCTAAAATATGTCATCATATAATATCATATGATGACGGCAGTTTGATAAGGCTTAAGTTACCATTTGAATACAGTATCATATGATGCAATTTGTATGACATCATATGATATTATACTCACCTTTGCATACATCATATAATATACCAATCCCGAATTCTAGTAATAATTCTATACCCGAATGAAAAAAATTACAAAATTTTTGATTGAGGGATTAGCCCGTCAAAACTGTGTGTCCGTGTGTGTGTGTGTGTGTGTGTGTGTGTCACAACCTACTTTGCAGGTTTCACTTCAAATCACAAAAAAACGAAACATTATACAACATACAACAATTATAAGACTTATTGATAACGGACATTTTCTCACGAGAACACATATGAGCATCGCAATTCAAGAAAAGGAGCTAAGGTTTGTGCTTTTTGGGCCAAAAGCTACAATTCTTGGGTAACAATTGTCATCATTTCAAATTCGTACCATCCAATCATGTGCGCAAACATAGGTTTGGGAATGGAATTGTCGTCAAAAAATCGAGGCGAAACATGCAAGCATCACAATGAACGAATCATTCTCCTAGGGCACTGGAGCTATTATTAGCACGGATTTCGCCCACAACTCACCCGCAGGGCCGTGCGTGGGGTGGGCCAGGTTGGAAATCAAGCCACGCCAATTAACAAAGGTACTCATAATTCTCGTAATGTTCATGTTTCCAGCCTTGCAACTTGCACAATGAGCAATTCCATGGGAAACGAATACAAATCCATCTCGCGCACTTGTGACCATCGTGCTGTAAACCATGGAGGTACAAACGTTCGCATGGGCACTTCCGAGCCCGCCAGCAATGGGACGGAATCGGACGCAGAGGGACGCATGGCATTCAAGTGAGACGCAGCCAACCTACTGAAGCTGCGTCTGCGACGCAACGGACCCTTCGACGTTCCTTCGACGACGGAGGACGCAGTGTCCTGAACAATTCGCCTTGGTCCCACTGCCGTGCCACTGCGATGCTGCCACACTGCAAGTCTGCCACTGCCAGACTGTTGACCGGCCCCCCCACCGGCCCCCCACTACATCCGCAATCATCATCACCTGCACCTGGTCGCCGATCTCAGTCCCGATCAATTCTCAATCCCGATCAATTCTCGATCCCGATCAATTCTCAATACCGACGTTAGCCTGTCTTCCCTTCGCCTGCCTCTGCTTGCTTGCTGCTGATCACGACGAATTTTCGCCTCACTCTGCCTGCTTGCTGCCGCTTCCGACAATTCTCCTTCCCGTTTAAATCTCCTTCCAGATCAGCTCCCAATCCCGCTCAATTCACAATCCCGGCGTTCGCCTGTCTCCCCTTCCGCCTCCACCAGGTATCCCACCCACACCCACACACCATTAATTATATGCAAGCATGGAGAATCCACACTGTGTTCACAAGTTGTTCAAGGCACAATCATGGTGATAGTAATGATCATGCCTGATGGGGCATGGTATTAAGGGACCTCCGTCTTACAGCGGTAGATTACGGGCTGATACTTAACAAAGCGACTGTGAACACTAAAGCGCACCCATAGGGATTTGAACCCCACACCTTCTTGTTTCAACGAGCTCTACCATTGAGCCATTCGTCGAAACAGGATAATCATGGTGATACTATTATAGCCATCAGCAGATGATTTGGAACAGACAGCCAGTCTACTTTTCCAGCCCCAATTCCCAACAATTTTCCCAGAATTATCAGATTTATCAGAATTACAGGTCAAATCTGAGGTACATACAAACTACGACATTTTTGTACTCAAAAATCCAAAGCATCCGCTGAATTGCTGTAAGCCGTGGGTTTGAAGTCAAGGCTGCACTTGCATGAATAAAGGACAATAACAGTGTGCACTAACACAAATACTGTTTCATTTTTGAGCTACTCGTGGCAGCTTCCCGCCATCTCCATTAGCCACTTGGGCAACCCCAAAGCTTTCAGCTGCGTTTGAATGCTTGTCATATCAGCTTTCAGACTAACTCCCTAGATTCAGATTTGGCTCAAAGACAGGGAAATGGAGCTGCCTAGATGCTGCTACGCGTAGCCCAAACAAGAAACAGTGAACACAAATATTTCAGTTGCATTTACCTGACACTCCAGGCACAAGTTTGATCAGCTCCTTCCGATACATAACTGAGAGACTGAGTATGCCCAGAAGTAGGGTGGGTTTGATCGCATGAGGTACTGCCCCCAGAAGATCTTGTAGTGCAGAGCTGAGGATGCTAGGAGAAGCGTCCTCTTCCATCTTTGCACTGCCTACAGAAACTGCTGCCTTGCTTTCAGGCTGCGACTCGGCTGATTTTGGTGCTGCCTCACCAGAACCAGGGGATGCAGCAAGATTGGTGGTGGAGAGCGTAGAATTGAATAGTTGCTTAGCAGCCACCGCTGCGACGAGCAATCCTGGCAGAGACCATGGGCTCATGCCGTTATTAAGTGAGCCCCTGCTTGCTTCCACAGAGCCTGCCTCCTTGCCGCCCTTCGAGGAGCCTGCAAAGAGAAATGTAGGGGATCAGTAATTAGTTCCAGAGAGCCTAGGTGCCTGCCAGCCTGGTGCTCTGGTGTCTGCCAGCCTCGTGCCTGGTTGATGCCTAGCCTGTTGCCTGGCAAGGGAGATTCTGTTACTGTGGAACTCAACGAAGCAAAATCTAAGGCTAAGCGAAGTGTGAAATGCTAAGTTAAACTTAGGGGAAATGGGACAATGCTGAGCTGAGCTAAATGCTGAGCTAAGCAAAATGCTGAGCTAAGTGAAATGCTTATTCATTAATTCCAGATATGGAGAACAGCAGACCTTGGAGAAGAGAAGAGCATGCAGTATCCCGCATGCAACAAATTCCATTCTCGGGATATCAACATCAAAACAAGGATGAATGAACAGGAGCGTGTGTGTGAATAAGTTTTGTGAGTATGGGTGTGGGTGGGTTTAGGGGGTAGTGGGTGTGAGTTCCCAGCATGCAACAAATTGCACCATTGATTTAACATGCTACAGTCCAGGGATAGGCCAATAGGCTAAAGGGACTTGCCCAACCGTGACAGGAAGGGCTAAAAAGAAAAATCATTGATTAACTGAACAATGTGTATGCAACGGAGTGGTAGATGAACCATGCAACAACATAACGAAGATGAACAAATCGGAACCTTAGTTGACCTAACATTCAAAATGATAGGACAGAACTCAGGAGAAAGGCAACAATTCAAAATGATAGGACAGAACTCAGGAGAAAGGCAATAATTCAAAATGATAGGACACAACTCAGGAGAAAGGCAACAATTCAAAATGATAGGACAGAGCTCAGAAGAAAGGCTACAATCTAAAATGATAGCACAACTCAGGAGAAAGGCAACGATTCAAAATGGAGCGTGAATAGCAACAGAAGCTGCTATTCAGCGTGAATAGGAGATTGTTACCAACAGAAGCTGTGATCGATTGCTGTGCCGAGCACTCACACACCTGATTGGGTGTGCCCTATCAAGCCCAGAGTAAGCAGTCCAGCCAGTGCAAGAGGCTTGACAGCTACCGCTATCAGCTTCGAAGCTCCTTTCGCTAAGCCTCCTCCATGTCCGTCAGCAGCTGCCTCTGCTGACTGACTTGGGTCGGCTGTTCCCTTTTGCTTGTTGCCAGCTTTGGTGGTATCTACATCCCTCTTGCCAGCCTTGGCGGCGTCCACATCCTCAGAGCCAGGAGCCGACTTCGCTGAGCTTGCAGCAGCATCCCCCCCATGCAAAGCCTTTTTGTCCTTGCTACAAAGCTTAATGCAGAACTTGGCAACAGGCTTAACTGCTAAAACTCCAGCAACCAGGAGGCCAGGCGTCCAACCAATGCGAACCAGCTTGTGAACAGCGTCTTGTCTGCTGCTGCTCACCATTGTCTTGCTTGCTGCTGTTGAGGGAGCTTCATCATCAGACTTCGAAGATCCATGAATGTAACCTCGCAATGAGTACAAAACTCCGAGCAGACCAACAAGTGCTGCAGGCTTGGTAATATGTCCCAAGATGCTGCCCACACTGTTTTTACCCGGGTCCTTAGGTGCTGAATCTTGATGCGAATTGAACCAAATGGCAAGCGCTGCAGCAGTTGCAGCAGCCTTCTCCGCAGCTTCGTGTGCATGTTTTGATGCCAATGCAGCAGCGTCAGCGGCCGCAGCTGCCTCTGCGGCCAGAGCTGATGCTTCAGTGGCTGAACTTGGGGGCTTAGGCAGATACTTCCGCGATCGACGCCTTCTGGGTAGCATCTGAAATATCTGGAGGCCTAAGGCAGCTGCAGCAAGTGCTGTCGGAAGGGGGCTGCTGAAGCTAGATGGCTTGCTGTTGCTCGCTTCTTTGCTCTTGGTCGTGCTCACCGACTCTTGGACCCTAGCTGAGCCTAGGGCTGAGGCTGATGTACATGCAAACGGGGGCCTGTATCTGGCAGCACCGCGATCCAATTCCAAGAAGAGTGGGTTGCCGAATGCATTGGAGTCTCTGGGCCCCAGGTCAAATGCCTTGGGTGAAGCACCATTCTCAAACCAACTTATAAGAGATGCCACTTCATGGGGGATACCAAAATCCATACCATCATCAATCTGATCATCTGCAAATGGATTGACCCTCATCACAGGAGTCATGTCGAGGTCTTGCCCGACTCCAGGGGCACACAGCTGCAAGCAGGGTCAATTGGAGGAGGAATATTTGAATGAAGGCATGGAGGAAGGGGGAAAAGGGAAATAAAGAAGAAGAATGCAGCTGAGTGGATTACTGTTTCGTTTTTTTGCTACTCGAGGCAGCTTCCTGCCAGCTCCATCAGCCAGCCCCTTGGGCAACCTTAAAGCTTTCAGCTGCATTTGAATGCCTATCATATCAGGTTTCAGACTAACATCCTAGATTCAGATTTGGCTCAATGACAGGGAAATGGAGCTGCCTAGATGCTGCTACACGTAGCCCAAACAAGAAACAGTGACTAGCCACCATTGTCTCGACAATGATGGCGAACAATCGACAACTAAGTACTTTCCTCTTGACCTGTATGCGAAACTTAAGAGTGAGCACCGCAAATATGAAGCAAACTACCGCTTTGTCTAGGAGGAGCCCTCCATGCTAGCAAGTCCTTTTAGCCTATACGGCCAACCCCTGGATTTCCTTGCAATGGGTCTGGGCCTGGGAATTCAGTATATCACCCTATACCGCCCGTGATAGGGTATGTCGTATGATAACAGGGCATATTATTGACTTTCCTATCTTCTTCAGGATTGGTTCATTTGACTTCAATTTATCCTGTAGGGACATGTAAAGGCTATAACTGCTGTATTATCCCCTTGATCCCAAACCGATTTTCAAAGAAAAGGGGCGACGAAGACAAATTGCATGGAATTCTCAACCTTGTACATTCCCTTCCCCCGACAAGACAAAACAAAAGTGTCCGAGTAATAAGATAGGAACGATTTCATGGAGGACGGATCGTATGCACAATTATGGACATCTCCATAGGGGGGGGGGGGGGGGGGGGGGGGGGGGCACTTCGGACAACTGCAGTTGTGAACTATTCAGCTGTCGAACTATTCAGCTGGGGCCGCTGGGACATTTCCCATGCGCCGCATCCAAGGGAAGCTTGCCAAGGCCATGCATTGCTCTTCTGAACCGGTCTTGTGGCTTGCTAATAGGTCAGGGAGAAAGCTTCAGTAGCATGCACCAAACACGCGAATGCCATGAGGTGGGTCGCTTAATCTGGCCGACGACGGACCAATTCGAGTACTAGCTTATTGGCGGGAACCGATGTCCAGCATCCTACCTCATTAGAGCTTGCCCCTTCAATCATGCTTGGCGATTTTCCGCCTAGATGTTGGTCATCTCATCTGCGATCAAAATCGTCACAGCATCTGAGACAAGGTTGTGAATACCCGGTGAGCATGAAAATGATGGATCATGTGTTCATAGGCTACTGATAGAACAATCAATTGCGCTAATCAAAAGCTATTTTCAGCTTCTAGGACGGGCTAGCTGGCAGGTAAAGGTCAGGTGGAGGCTAGCCCTCAAACAGGCCCCAGCGAGCGGACAGGAGGTGATAGCTGTCGACTTACAGAATGAATCGCCTTGGTAGTACGTAATGGCGCGATTTTAGACGCAATAATCGGACGTCCCTGTGTTCGAACAGGTATAGAGATCAACAGTCCCAGCGTTCGAACAGATAGACCAATAGCCCAGATGGGCCGTAAACCCCAAAACCCCAAATGGACGGCAGTTTACGGTCACAAGAGCCAGCCTGTCAGCACGTTGGACTTGTTCAAATTCGCCGTCCGCCGGATTTCCTCTCAGCTCAGCTCGGGCTTCAACGTTCAAGATCATGCTTCACGAACTTCGTGTGAGTCATCAAGCACGTGGGGACTACTGTGCTCCACTGATTTCTTAGCTGAAGCAGGCTGAGGCCGTCTGGAGGCTCGGAAGTTTTGATTATTCAATTCAATTGACATGGGTACCAGCCTGGCAGGGGTGTGCGGTGTGTGGGTTCCGTGTGGGCTGTAGGCACATGGTAGGACCTACAACCCACTTCATCGCTCTCGCTCGTCCTTCCACGACCTTGATACGCCCTCCTGCGTTAATCTGCTGTCATGCTGGCGGCGCAGACTGCGTCCCCAGGTTGTGTGTTGTGGGTTCCCGAGCTGTCGGTTCGTGTTCGTTGTCTCCGTCTTCTTTTGGGGTCGAACAGATGCCCACCGCCAGGAGCGCAAATGAAACGTTGGCTGGCGTCGGTTGGGCAAGTCCTTACGGCCTATCTGGCTAGTGGAAACCCACACACACACACACACTAGCAAAAACGCATAAGCGTATGGCCATCACATTAAAAGTACGCATTACTAGTTATTACGAGGCGTGAGGTTGAGGGGGGAAGCCCGTTTGCTTGCACTGGGGCCAACCACCAGTCCACGACGAGGTATTTAATTTCATCTCGCCAACCTATATATATATATGTGTACTTTCTTCTCAACCTTTATGCGTAACTTTAGAGTAAGCACCGCAAGTCTGAAGCAAACTACCGCATTGTCCAGGAGCAGCCCTCCATGGTAGCAAGTCCCTATAGCCTATTTGGGCCACCCCTGGAATTCCTTGCAATGGGCCTGGGCCTGGGAATACATCATTAAATGTAAATTGAAGTTAAATCATCTGCAAAGCACGAACTGCGGGCCCCCGTTGTTTACATTTTATTGGGGTTCAGTTCAACAGTTATTGTAATATTGTTATGTATACAGCCCTTTCCAATAGGGCTGGGGCAAATCTATTTTGCCTATTTGGCTACGCCTTAACCAAATAGATTATAAAAACATACAAAACACGCACAACAGTCAGAAGATGACTGCGCATATGTCCCGAACACTTCATAATTTATTACGAGACGTGAGGTTGAGGGGGGCAGCCCGTTTGCTTGCACTGGGGCCAACCACCCAAAGGGTCATGGGTAAGGACCGGAATATCAAGTATACTAGCATACAACTTTCATGGCATTATACTGTATAATATGGCAACTTTAACCTAGTCAGCCTGCTATCATATGATATCATATCGCCGTCCCCGAGAGATGGGAGAACAACCATCTCATTTCACAAATATCTTCGAACTGGTACTCGGCATACATTATCAACACCATGGATATTAGTGGAGAGTTCAGTTTTTGTTAGTGCGCCACGAAGAGGCTTTCGCCTTTCGCAACAAAAAAAGGCTCCATGCAAGCTGCAGGCACAAAAATGGGAAACCTATTTGTTCGCCTTTACATTTTCCTGGTAATATTTGTTTGCTACTGTGGAAGACGTCGAGCAGCCAAATTGCTGGCTGAGGCTATGTAACCAAGCTCAACTTCAAGCTAAGGTTCAAACCGAGGCTCCATGCATGTTGCATGCACAAGGCCTCTGCAGTTGCATTAACCTATAGGGCTAGTTGTCCCCGTTTCAACGAATGACTCTGTGGCAGAGCTCCTTGAACGAAGCCTAGTTGTGATATAGGCATACCGTAGGCGCATGATATGTTCGCGGGAAATAGAGATGGCGGTTGGGGCTAAAATCATGGCGGATTTTAAGGTTGGCGGATATTACAGATTTGGGGTGCTCCATAAATTGGCCAAGGATACCAATGGCGGATGGCGGAATCCTTTATACATTTTCCAATTCAAACCAGATTCAAGTGTGACTAAGTTGAGTTATTCTGGGCATAAGAAAGAGTCTACAAAATATTGGACTTGTCACCCTGTGTAAAAAACTAGAGGAGGGATGACCCCCCCCCCCCCCCCCCCCCCCCCCCCCCAACTTCACCCACACTTAAGCCTCTAAGTTCAGGCCCCCACCTTATAGCACCCACCCTACAGCACCAATAGCTGCATGGCATGAAGTGGGAAAATAGCAGTGCGGCGGAGCCCTCGAGAGCGTGTGCGAGATTTTAAAAAGGTGACAGCAGGGAACTGCGCCTTGTGAATGCGACCCCTCAAAGATACGTCAGGCCTGCGGGCTCATGCGGGCTCACCTGCAAAATCCCCCCAAGTGTGCTGTACACTGTAGTTGTCGTGTCCCTACCAAAATGATGGCGGATTGCCCAATCCGCCAGCGCTCCCCCTTTGGCCCGAATCATTGATGGCGGACACCTGTCCGCCATCTCATCAGCCAACATATCATGCACCTACGGTATCATTGTGAATCATAGGTGATTGAAGAAAAAGCAAAGAAGACGCTAAGTAAAAGCAAAAAATGAGCATAGTAGAAGCTAAGTAGAAGTATACTTTTTAGTAGAAGCAAAGGAGAGGCATATCAGTGAAGGAATGCCAGTCCTTGATATAACCGAAGATGACGTAGACGGTGAAGGCAAAACCTGCCAAAGACAGCGAGCAGCCAAATTGTTGGCTGGAGTCATGTAACCAAGTTCAAGTCTTGACCTACCAAGTAACCTAGGTGTGCCCCTTCATGCTTTCCAAATAATTGCAGGAATACACGAAGTCAAAGCACACCCACATGGAAAATTGTCGATATCCCCCCCTAATATTGACGTTAGGGTCGTTAAACCCAGTTGCCAAACGATCAAATAGCCATAGAGGGAACTGCTATGCCTCCCTTGCCAAGGATTCAAACTTGTCCACCACTCATGAATTCCAGATGGGATGTTGCAGAAAGACAGTGGCTGTCAACAGGGTTGTTCAGGTGGACCCCCAGCTCAGCGTCCTGAGACGCAACCAATTTTGCAGCCTGCGTCCTGAGACGCAACCAATTTCATAGCCTGCATCCTGAGATGCAACCGACCTGCAACCGACTCATAGCCTGTGTTCTGCGATGCCAACAACCCTCTGAAGCTGCGTCTGCGACGCAACGGACCCTCCCCACGTTGCATCCTGCTACGCAACAGACCCTTGGTCGTTGCGTCAGCGACGGTGGACGCAACATCCTGAACAACCCTGGCTGTCAAGGCTGATTCTTCACCCTAGAGTTGCCAGTTGTGTCGTGATTATCATGACCAGAATAAAGGCCATATCACATTTCATTTTTTGTTGCGCCTACTCTTTTGTACGAGCGGCAACACCATTCCAACTGAATTGGTCGTGTCCGGAACCCCCCCTCCTGGGTGAAATTCTTTTCAGAAACAGTCATAACTAAAAAATCAAGACTGTGAGAACCCTGAAGGTTGCTTTAACTAAACATGGTGTTCAAGACCTCTGTCACACACCAGAAACTGAATTAATTGAATGGTATGGCGCAGTAGGATGCAACTGCAGGGTGACGTCAGTAAGTCGCAGACAACACCATTGTATACTTTCAGTTGTTGTTTCGTTTTGCACCTCCTGATATCATGGTTGGGCAAGTCCCTTACATCTATTTGGCACCCATCTCACCCATAATGTACCCTTTGAAGCCAACGAGGGCCATTCAAGAAGAGGAGAAACAGGATTAGACTGTCAAGAGATCAGCTTGAGAATCCGTTTGGGAACAGGGCCAACAACGTGCATTTGCAGTGCCATGCGTGATGCAGTGATGCATGGATGGCTGTGGGTGCAGAGGGTGATTCCTCATTGTATGCATTCATGCCGCCATCACTCTACATGCAGTGGATTTCCCATCATTCTCCACGCTATGATGCATGGATGGCAGTGGATGCAGAGGGTGATTCTATATTAAATGCTCTATGCTGCCATCACTCTAGATGCACAAGGATAGATGCTTGTGCATTCTACATGCAGTGGATTTTCCATCATTCTCCACGCAATGATGCATGGATGGCAGTGGGTGCTGAGGGTGATTCTATATTATATGCATTCATGCTGCCATCACTCTACATGCAAGGATAGATGCTCGTGCTCTCTACATGCAATTGATTTTCCATCATTCTCCATGCAATGATGCATGGATGGCAGTGGATGCTGAGGGTGATTCTATATTATATGCATTCATGCTGCCATCACTCTACATGCAAGGATAGATGCTCGTGCATTCTACATGCAATGGATTTTCCATCATTCGCCACGCGATGATGCATGGATGGCGGTGGATTCAGAGGGTGATTCTTCATCTCCGAAGATGGCACCCCAGAAGCACTGTTTTCCTTTTCGGCTACCAGCACCAGCTTATAGGCAGCGCACTGAGACTGCCACTGGGCCAAACCCAGAGATTTCAGGAGCACTGGAAAGCTGACGATATCAGCTCCCAGGTGCCTAGGTTGCTTTAGGTTTGGATGAAGAGAGAGCTCAGGGAGCTGCCTAGAAGCTGCTGCTCGTAGCTGAAAAGAAAAGCGATGCCCAGAAGTGCTGTTAATGTATGCGCCTGTGATTATCATGACCTGGACAAGAGTCCGTCCCAAATTTGACATTTGAACATAATATTCGAGCGAGCAAGCGCCCTGAAGGAATTTGTTGTTGAGTGTGATTTTAATGCAAAGCCATCTTATCTGATGGCTGAATGGTAAAACCACACTCAATAACATGCGCTCGAGCTACACTTGGTGCTGAGAAGCTTGTTCATACACCAAGAAACAGAATCAAACACCAGAAACAGAATCATGAACCACAAACATACACCAGCAACAGAGGCATGCCACAGGAGAAACAGATGTATGGCACACCAGAAACAGACGCATGGCATGGCATACCAGAAACAGAGGTATGGCATAGCACAGCAGAAATAGGGGCATGGCATGGCACAGCAGAAACACAGGCATGGCATGGCATACCGGAAACAGAAGCATGGCAAAGCACAGCAGAAATAGGGGCATGGCATGGCACAGCAGAAACAGAGGCATGGCATGGCATACCAGAAACAGAGGCATGGCAAAGCACAGCAAAAATAGGGGCATGGCATGGCACAGCAGAAACAGAGGCATGGCATGGCATACCAGAAACAGAGGCATGGCATGGCACAGCAGAAATAGAGGCATGTCATGGCACAGCAGAAACAGAATCATACAACAGAAACAGAGGCATGGCATGGCACACCAGAAACAGAAACAGCGGCATGGCACACCAGAAACAGAAACAGAGGCATGGCATGGCACAGCAGAATCAGAAACAGCGGCATTGCACACCAGAATCAGAAACAGCGGCATGGCACACCAGAATCAGAAACAGAGGCATGGCACACCAGAATCAGAAACAGCGGCATGGCACACCAGAAACAGAAACAGCGGCATGGCACACCAGAATCAGAAACAGAGGCATGGCATGGCAGGATGCACCTGAGGAGTTGTGCTACCAAGCATCTCCAGAAGCAGTATTTTTCTTTTCAGCTTATAGCAGCAGCTTCAAGGCAGCTCCCCTGACAGGCTATTCAGCCAAAGCTCATGCAACCTCATGCGTCTGGAATCTGACAGAATCCACTGTCCAGAGCTGTCGAAATCTTGGGGCTTAGCCCAGAGGCTGGCTCAGGGAGCTGCCTAGAAGCTGCTGCTTGTGCCTGAAAAGAAAAACACTGTACCGAAGAGTGGTGCCACGTATCATCTCAATAGATACTATCACATGCATCACTGTTTGTTTTGACGGGTACTCATGCATTCATCCCACCAGGTCCAACAGCCAGTCACTGGGTCAAACCCAAAGCTTTCAGCTGCATTGGAATACCCGTCATGTAAGCTTTCAGACGCACTAGCTTCAGGTTTGGCCCTAGGACAGGTAAGGGAAAGGGGGATGCCTAGAAGCTGCTACTTGCAGCCCAAAAAGAAACAGTGGCCTGCATTATCAAACACATCTCGTGAAACTCTAATCCTGCTCTTCCTCCTTTGCCTGAGGGGGCTCTTCTCTTGGCTCCTCTTTCACTTTGTGCTCCTCCCGTTGTACTCCCTGGCTTTGAGCCACCTGCAAAGAGTTTTTAACCCAGTCCCCAAACGATCCCAGCGCCAATGAGGGCAGTCCTTTGCCTCCCTCACCGGGGGGTCCAACTTTCCCTCCATTCATGAACTCAAGTTGCAACGCAGCAGGGATGGCAGAGGCTGCGAAGGGAGATTTGCCGCAGCCACTGGCAGACAGAGCCGATTTCAAGCTCTCGAGACCAGATATAAAGGTAGATAGCTCTGAGGAGGAGGAAGGCAACCCCATGCCTGCAAGCAGGTCAGTTTCAAGGGAGGTCTGGCGACTGCCGACTACACTCGCTGAAGTGGCATATGGCATGAATGCGCTTGGTGGATGGGAGGAGCTGTCGCCTTCTTTGGGGGAATGACTGCTATCATGAGCAGCGCTACTTTTAATCAAGTTGGAGGGCACTGAACGCTTCACACTGCCATCACCGGCAGCATCCTCCCGAGCCTGTGCTGTTCTGAGTCGCTTGGCAAGCCGCTGCTTGAATCCAGCAACTTCAATGTCAGCCGGCACGTTTTTGACTCCGGAGCCACTCGCCTCGTGTGATTCCTTCTTGGCGGGGCCTATACCGGATCCATCACGCCCATTGAGTGGGGTTGGAAGGGTGGCAGGCCTGGCTAACAATTGCGATCCAGTGTTTGGTGAAGCCAGGCTTTGCCCAAAGATCTGCCCAAGCTGCGCTTGCAACTCGGCCAGGTGACCCGAGGAGGGTCGTTGCAAGTCAGATGCAGGCGACTTCTGGTGCATCCCGATATTCTTCAGCTGGCGTCTGAGAGGGGAGCTAGAGCCGCTTCCTTGTGGGTCATTCTTCTGGCTACCTTTGGATTTCCCCGTAAGCATGGAGCCTTGAGAGCCGCGTTGCCAAGAGCCTGCAAGTGAGGACCGGCATGTCATAGTAACAGGCTCCTTCGTCGCCACCAGAGTGATTGATTGAGTGATGTTAACCTACTATTGGTTGTCCCAGAATAGGGAAAGGGAGCTGCCCAGAAGCTGTCAAGCGTAGCCCTCCAAAAGAGACAAAAGTAAGAAATAAAGCTTGTGTACACTGCAACCATATATATTCATTTTGTTACTATGGAGCCCTGAGGGCCACGTTGCCAGGAGCATGCGAGTAAGGACCGGCATATCATATGACGTTGACCACAGGTGAAGTAGCGTTTGTTTACTTTAACCCATGTTTACTCCGCCCGCAGACACGCAGACAGTGAGGAGCCTGGAGGCTGACCATGTAATCAAAATAAAACAAAACAAGGTAGATTACAGTTCAGATAGTGAGATAGAAGTATATAGATAGTGAACCACGATAGATAGATAGTAAACCACGATAGATAGATAGTGAACCACGATAGATAGATAGTGAACCACGATAGATAGATAGATAGAAGGATAGATAGTGAACCACGATAGATAGATAGATAGAAGGATAGATAGTGAACCACGATAGATAGATAGTGAACCACGATAAATAGATAGATAGAAGGATAGATAATGAACCACGATAGATAGATAGATAGATAGATAGAAGGATAGATAGTGAACCACGATAGATAGATAGTGAGCCACGGTAGATACGAAGATACTACAGGACATACTAGATGTCCACGTACACACACTGCCCTTCCCTTGTCGCCTTCAGACTCTAGGTAGCGAGTGATACCACGCGAGGTTGCAATTCGTATACAGGAGAGCGGTGTAGTTGTCTCCATACTACAAGGGACCAACATATCATATGATGTCGACCTAAGGAGAGTATATATCTATATCTATATCTATATCTATATCTATATCTATATCTATATCTATATCTATATATCTATATCTATATATATATGGAGAGAAAGAGAGAGAAAGACGGGCAGCAGCCACACCAGTTCCTTACCTGCAAGTGATCCTGTTGTGCTTGTAGAGAGTGACCGTGTGTCTGAAATGTCACCAACAAATAAGCTTGGCACGCCGCTCTGAGATGGCTGGTAGGTGGGTAGGGGGAAGCTGGTCAGCACTTGGGTTCAGGTGGTTTAGGGTTTATGTGGTTTTGGTTTATGTGGTTTAGGGTTTATGTGCTTTAAGGTTTATGTGGTTTAGGTTTGGGAGGGTTAGGAAAAGTGCTGACCAGCTTCCCCCTACCTGTTGGGTGGAGATAGTCTCAAAGGGCTGAAGGGCTCGCAAGTGAGGGAACACAAGCGCTGGCGCTCTAGAAGAATCCATAGCAATGCTTGGAGCCACACCGCCGAATGATTTGTCGGACCCATCTGTATCTCCACTCTGCAACACAAGAAAGGAACTGTACGTTAATAATGATAACGCCTGGTGGGGCGTGGTATTAAGGGAGCCCCGTCTTACGGCGGTAGGGAACGGGCTGCTACTATACCTGGACAAAGCTACCATGGTGGTTTACAGCGGCCGCGAACACTGTGCCAAGCGCACCCGTGGGGATTCGAACCCGGCACCTATGTCGTTTTAGGAGCTCTGCCACTGAGCCATTCGTCAAACGGGGATAACTGTAAGTTAGCTCATCTGACAGCAGACAATCTCCTCTTTCACATTACATCAGTGCAAGCCCATACTATTGAGTGGAACCAGAGAGAACATGACAGTTCAGCTTCCCCAGCAACATGGATTTTTATTTCAGCTACAAGCCGCAGCTTCCAGGAAGCTCTCATGGCTTGCTACACATCTAATCCTATTGAATCATAGTGCGATTGAAAGCTCACGTAATTAGCTTTCCAGCACTTCTGAATTCTTGAGGCTTAGACCAGTGGCTGGTTCAGGGAGCTGCCTAGCAGCTGCTGCTCGTAGCCGAAAAGAAAAGGTATGCCCAGCAAGCAACAAGATAACACCAAGGGTAAACACAAGTCACAGGGTTTTCTGAAATGATCACTGTAGCAAAAACTCAGGGCTCTCGTCGGTAAAACGATTGTTTGGGGATCAGTTCATCGATGCTTTTTCTTTTTAGCCCTTCCTGTCACGACTGGGCAAGTACCTTGAGCCTATTTGGCCTAACCCTGGACTGTAACAACCACACACACTTTCCTGAAGGACAGGAACCAGTGTCTTCACATATCACCTAGGTCTTCCTGGTACACTTGATCTTTTACCAGCACTTATTTTGGTTCTTTGGACATCCAGAGGTATAATGTATAAGGGGCACTTGCAACCATATCTTTAACACAGGAAAGAGAATTTAGGCCCCTGCCCTAAGGCATAAGGCACAAGGCATAACGTTGTTCGGGGTGGCCTTTAGGCAACCGAAAGGTTGGACCACCTAAGGCGGTATAGTCAAAAGTTTAACTACAGGGGTTTTAACTTGCCCTAAGGCAGCTGCCTGTCCTATAAGGGTCAGCAGTCTAAGGGATCAATACAAGAGAGTATCAAAATGTAATACATTAAATTTAGTAAATTAAATTTCATATATTAAATGTAATTAGGTTGTTCGGGTGGCCGCCTCGTAACTCCACGAGATGCTAAGATCTCCTCTATTTGCCTCAGGGTGCTGCTAGCGGCCTTTGGGGAGAAACAAGTTCTATGCAGCGTCGCCTGCGACGCTAACAAATGGCGGAGAGCGATCGCGAGGGAGCGACAGGTGGCAACGAAAGCGTGTTAGTTACGAGACCGTTGGCTGACATGTCGGGCTTCATCACGGTCAGACGGATGGATGGATGGACGGACAAATGGGTAACACTGGGGGCTCCCGCCCCCTAGAAGGGGGGGCTCCGCCGAAAAACAGACTCAAAAGGCTCTAACGTAGCACCCCCAAACACCGAGGTACGCAATGTAGCGCTTTAATAGGGGGATGCACTAGACACTTTTTACATTACTATTGCTTTGTCCAATCACGCATTCTCAACTTTCCAGCCGTGCGTTCGCTGTAGTACCTTGAATACAATGCAGCGCTTGATTTGAGTTAGATCTTGTAGTTAGTACCTCCAATTTCCCAGGCAGAATTTCCAACAATTCCCATAATTCTCAGGAATTCTCGATTCTCAGGCCAAAATGACAGAATTCTGAGGCTAAATTCTCAAGCAGAATTCTCAGGCGAATACTCAGGCTCATATTCTCAAGCAGGATTCTCAGGCTGACGTATCAAGTTCAAGGTTCAAATACGAAATACGAACTCGATTTACAAAGTGTTTTGATAACCCAAATCCAAATTATCCACTGAATTGCCATGGGTCAGCTACAGTACCTTTAATACTGGCACTCTGATCATAACTTAGTATTATTCAGGGGAGGGGAGGAAACCCAGACTGAATCAACCCTAATTTAGACAAAGCAAACATGAATCCAATAATAAAACCATTTATAATCTAGTGATACGTATAGATACTCATATATAATCCATTGATAATCCAGTGATGCATAAAGATATTCATAGATACTCATACATACTCCATAGATACTCCAGTGATACACTTAGATACTCATAGATACTCCATTGATAATCCAGTGATACTTCTAGATACTCATAGATACTCCATTGATACTTTTAGAAACTCATAGATACTCCATTGATAATCCAGTGATACTTCTAGATACTCATAGATACTCCATTGATAATTGAGTGACACTTAGATACTCATAGATACTCCATTGATAATCCAGTGATACTTCTAGATACTCATAGATACTCCATTGATGCTGAACCTCACCTTGAAGATACACCATCCAGGGTGCTTGAGCTCCCACCACGAAGCCACAGCTCGACTTTTAAGTTCCTTCAGGGACACCAAGGACACGGGATCCAAATCTGCCTCAGCAGTGATCTGAAAAAGAAACAATGGAAATCAAGCACTCATCAGCAGTGATCTGAAAAAGAAACAATGGAAATCAAGCACTCATCAGCAGTGATCTGAAAAAGAAACAATGGAAATCAAGCACTCATCAGCAGTGATCTGAAAAAGAAACAATGGAAATCAAGCACTCATCAGCAGTGATCTGAAAAAGAAACAATGGAAATCAAGCACTCATCAGCAGTGATCTGAAAAAGAAACAATGGAAATCAAGCACTCATCAGCAGTGATCTGAAAAAGAAACAATGGAAATCAAGCACTCATCAGCAGTGATCTGAAAAAGAAACAATGGAAATCAAGCACTCATCAGCAGTGATCTGAAAAAGAAACAATGGAAATCAAGCACTCATCAGCAGTGATCTGAAAAATAAAACAATGGAGACTATGCTAACACTTCAGAAAATCTGTGCTACATGCATGTGTGCAACACTCTCGGAATATGCACTATGCCAAATCCACTGGCAATTTATTAGCATCTTTTATGTATGATAAATAGGGAATGGCAATATGATATCATGATATCATATGATGCCAGCAGTCTTACTAGGCTAAAGTTACCATTATATACAAATATCATATGATGCAATTTGTATGATATCATATGCTACCAGCAGTCTTACTAGGCTACAGTTACCATTTATATACTTTGTCATATGTTGCAATTTGCAAAATATCATATGATGCCAGCAGTTTTACTAGGCTCAAGTCACCATTTATATACAATGTCATATGTTGCAATTTGTATGACACCACATGATGCCAGCAGTCTTACTAGGCTAAAGTTACCATTTGTATACAATATGATTTGTTGCAATTTGCACGATATCATATGATGCCAGCAGTCTTACTAGGCTACAGTTACCATTTATATACAATATCATATGTTGCAATTTGCAAGATATCATGGGATGCCAGCAAATTTACAAGGCTTAAGTCCCCATTTATATACAATGTCATATGTTGCAATTTGAATGACACCATATGATATCATACTTGCCTTAGGTCAATATCATATGAACTGCCGGTCCCTAGAAATGATCCAAGGCTCACCTTATGGCCGGAACCAGAGGTACTCTCGTTGACCCCCCCCCCCCCCCCCCAAAATGATTGCAGGTTGCTCTGCGACTGTATGCGGTCCCCCCCCCCCCCCTCACCCACGCCCACGCCCACCCTCACCCACCACCCACCACACACACACACCACCACACACACACCACCACACACCACACACACACACACCACCACACACTCACCTTATGACTTCCTCCATGGCCATCTGATTGTAGGAGAGCTGCAGAGCAAACAAAACATTACAGTGGTAAGCTTGGATGCTGGCTTAAATGGTCAGTAGTCCTACACAATTGGTGCAGACGTGCATGATTGCCTCATCATATAATAACATTATAATAAAAACGTACTTCCCATACAGTATTTGAATGGTCAGTAGTCCTACAAAGCTGCTACAGATGTGCATGATTGCCTAACCATATAATAACCATAAAATGAACATGTGATAACCATATGATTAACCCTGTAATGACCATTTAATTAAAACGTAATTGCCATATAATCCACATGTGTATCATAATAACCATATTATAAAAACTTAATTACCATATAATTACCATGTAAAAACATACAATTCAACGTAATTACCATACAATTAACATGTAATAAACATATAATTAACATGTAATAAACATATAATTAACATGTAATAAACACATAATTAAAATGCCATTACCATACAATATTTGATTTGGCAGTAGTCCTACACAACTGGTACATATGTGCATGATTGCCTCACCATATGCAAACCATATAATTAACATGTAACAACCCTGTAATAACCATATAATTAAAACGTAATTACCAAATAATGAACATGCCATTACCATATAATTAACATGTAATTACCATACAATATTTGATTGGTCAGTAGTCCAACAAAGCTGGTACAGATGTGCATGATTGCTTCACCATCTAATAACCATCTAATAAACATGTAATTACCAATCATATACAATATTTGATTGGGCAGCAGTCCTACACAACTGGTACAGATGTGCATGGTTGCCTCACCGTATAATAAGCATATAATTAACATGTAATTGCCATATAATTAAAATGCCATTACCAAACAATATTTGATTGGGCAGTAGACCTACAAAGCTGGCACAGATGTGCATGATTGCCTCACCATATAATAACCAAATAAGTAACATATAATAACCATATAATTAGAATGTGATTAACATATAATATATGATTGGGCAGTGGTCCTGCAAAGCTGGTACAGATGTGCATGTTTGCTTTGTAACTATTATTTAATCATCTATATATATAAATAAATCATGGTCGTGGTGGTCGTGGTGGTGTCATCGTGTAACCAACTTAACCGACTTCCCGCCCAGCCATTTCCCGCCCAGCCAATTCACGCTTTTAATCCCTCCTGCTTCAACTTCTGCCTAATTGGCCTCCTGCGAATTCTGCCTTATGCAACCTTCGCCTCCTGCGTATTCTACCTGTTGCGCATCCCGCCCGATTTCTCCTTTTCCTGCCTGAGTTCATCCACCTGATTTCGGTAGCGCTACAGTTCGTCTTCCTACAAGCTTTTTCCCCTGCATCTCTGCAAGATCTTTCCCTTGCGTCAAGAGACCTGTCGCTGCGCACAACGGGAGGTGACGTGGTGAGTCAGCGGACCTGTCAGAAATGTCTGAATCGCATCCACCCCACGTCACAAACTTGACTGCAAATTCTTCCCACTGCATTGAGAAACATGTCGCACCGCATTGTGCCATGGCAAGTACGCATCAAAGTTGACCGAATGAAAAATCTCGCTGAGCATTCTCACCCTAACTTGACCGAACATCTCAAATCAGCAACTTGACTGTAACTTCTTCCCACTACATCGAGAAACATGTCGTCGCTGTGCGTTGTGCTATAGCGAGCACGCGGCAAAGTTGAATGGATGAACCTAGCGATTTTTCCAAGTCCCAGATCGAGTTGACTTCGGGAGCAGTTGCGGTGAACAGGATTGTTCTTCGGCCGAACTGAATACATGCTCGCTAAGAAGAAGCTTTAGTTATATACAGTCGCGATTGCGCAGGTTCAGCCTTTTCAGTGGGGTCGACTATCGATCACAGCTGAGGTGGCAGGGAAGCATGTTCGATGCTTATAGCGGAGTCGGATGATGCGCAAACGTTGTCGATGCTCTTCGTCCCGTTTGCCTTTCAGCTATGGCAAAGCCCACAGCTGAAGTGGAGGGGGGCAGATATGGAGTATGTAAGTGCTGGTGGGTGCGTGTAGGAGGGAGGGGAGGGATGAGAGTGGGGAGAGGGTGGGGGCTGGTGGGATGGCTGGGGTGGGGGAAGGGATGGAGTCAGGAAATATGTCAGGAAGAGTAAGGGAGTATGTTTGTGGGCAGGGGTACATGGTTGGGTGGGGGTGGGGGTGGAGATAACTAGGGGGGGGAGTAGGGTGGTGTTTGTGTGCTTGTGGGTGCACAAGGGAGACCATTGCAAGGGATATGCGTTCGTCAATGTTTTAAGTTGCATGTACTGCAGAGAAAACCGTTTTGCAACCCAGCCCAGAACAGGTGTGGCCAACGGGAGGGAAGGGGGGACGGGGCGGATAATGGTTTGGTGGTGGTGTGTGAATGGGTGGGGGGCTTGCAAGTGTAAACCATTTATTTAACATCCCCCAAAAAGGTTTTGGCCAAGGCCAAACGGAGGCACCGTAACTATGTATTGGGGGGGGGGGGGGGTGGGGGGGGGGGGGGGGGGGGGGTGGGTGGGGTGGGGGGGGGGGGGGGGGGGGGGGGGGGGGGGGGGGGGTGGGGGGGGTGGGGGGGGGGGGGGGGGGTGTGGGGGGGGTTGGGGGGGGCGGGGGGGGGGGGAGGGGGGGGGGGGGGGGGGGGGGGGGGTGGGGGGGGGGGGGGGGGGGGGGGGGGGGGGGAGGGGGGGGTGGGGGGGGGGGGGGGGGGGGGGGGGGGGGGGGGTGGGGGTGGAGGGGGGGGGAGGGGGGGGGGGGGGGGGGGGGGGGGGGGGGGGGGGGGGGTGGGGGGGGGGGGGGGGGGGGGGGTTGGGTGGGGGGGGGGGGGTGGGGGGGGGGGGGGGGGGGGGGGGGGGGAGGGGGGGGGGGGGGGGGGGTGGGGGGGGGGGGGGGGAGGTGATGGGGGGGGGGTGGTGGGGGGGGGGGGGGGCTGGGAGTGGGCGGGGGGGGGGGGTGGGGGGGGGGGGGGGGGGGGGGGGGGGGTGGGTGGGGGTGGGGGGGGGGGGGGGGGGGGGGGGGTGTGGTGGGGGGGTGGGGGTTGGGGGGGGGGGGGGGGGGGCAGGGTGGGGGGGGGGGGGGGGTGGGGGGGGGGGGGTGGGGGGGGGTCCTTCGTGAGAGTACATGTGGGCACCGGCCACACGGGCTACCGTACTAGTATTAATAATAATGACTTTTTAATTATATCGCTGAATTAAAATATCACTATGGCACGAACTCAGGGCCCCCGTCGGTAAAACGATTGTTTGGGGTTCAGTTCATCAATGCTTTTTCTTTTTAGCCCTTCCTGTCACGGTTGGGTAAGTCCCTTAAGCATATTTGGCCTACCCCTGGACTGTAACATACATACACATACATACATAACCATTCGGCGGATGATTTCGATTTGGGTTTTAAAATCACTTCGTAGTTTGTAGTTTTTACCTCAAACTTGAGAACTTGGCTTGAGAATTCTAATATTTTGGGCCGAGAATCGAGAATTCTGAGAATTCTGAGAGTTGTTGGAAATCTGGTCTGAAAAAGTGGAGGTACGCTGAGGTACGAACAACCAACTACAAGTTTCAAATCCAAATCATCCGCTTAATTGCTTTAGGAGGTGTAAACTTCTTTAGAGCAGGCTACGGCCATGGAGCTAGGTTCTTTGGCTGCGATTCACTGTTTCTCTTATGGGCTACACGTAGCAGCTTCCAGGCAGCTTCGGAGCAGTTCCCCTTCCCTGCCCTAGGGCCAAACCTGGAGCTAGCTAGTGCTTGTTCATCTAAAGCAGTACACAACGTCCGAGGGGGTGTTTATGGGTCAAGGCGCCCAACATGTTAATCGTCACACAGGGTAGTACTTGTAACTATATACACCCGATAGAGCAGCGACAATCCATATCCACCCACAACAGCTCTCGCCCCCCCCCCCCCCCCCACCCCCCCCCCCCCCCCATACCCACCCACACCCTAACTTGTAACTATATACACCCAGGATGAACACTAGGGCCCCTGAGCGCTGTCATGACAGACATTCCAACTTTTGGGTTTTTAACTCATGGGGGAAGTACTGGGGGACGAGCTGGGTAGCGGATTGTGTTGATTAGGTTCTTGGTAGCGATTTGGGTCTGAGTGTTGGGATCTCTAATTGGGCCTCAGGTAGTGGACATAACGGCCGAAACAGCCGATCACAATATATAGAGGGGAACAAATCAGGGTACTACTTCTTGCCAAATTGGTCAGCGCTTTGGGCGCATTTTGTCAAATTGGTCAGCGCACAAACGTCAAATTAGTCAGCACTTTGTAGTGCAAAAAGCGCAAAAACTGCGCACTGCGCCCACAGGGCGTTGAAAAACTGCGCGAAACGCGCAGAGGGGCTCAATAAGCGTGCGCGAATTCGCGCTGCCGCGCGCGCTTTGTAGTACCCAGGCGGGGAACAAATCCCTGATTCAAATGTAGCTGAAAGATTTGGTTTTGACCCAGTTCCTGGGAAATGGAGCTGGATAAAAGCTGCTGCGAGAAGCTTAAACATATTCTGTGTTGTGATGCTCTCAGGCCCTCCTGTTTGCAGAAAGTTTAAGGGGATGCCATCAAGGAAGTAAAAAGCTTGTATAAACAATATGGAAATTAAAGTATAATGGAAACAGAATTTAAACGTAATGGATACATAAAAACCTTGTACAAACATTATGGGAATTTAAGCATAATCTGAACATAATGGAAACATTAAAACCTTGTATGAACATTATGGGAATCTAAACAGAATGGAAACATTAATTAAACATAATGCAAGAATATAAAACCTTGTACAAGCATTATAGGAATTTGCTAACAAGCGTCGTGAAGGCCTTAGGGGTAGCAGAAATTATTTCTTCTATAAAACGCAACAAGAAGCAATCGTATTAGCCAGCACTACAAGCTTTTTTCCAAATTCAATCGCTTTGCTATCTTGAGGGGGTGCTTGATTGAAAGATACTATGCGCTTCTGCATGTTTATCTGTTTGGCGGAGCCCCCCCTTCTGGGGTCCCGGAGCCCCCAAGGTCACCCCGTTGTCCGTCTGTGCATCCCCCCCCCCCCCCCTCCCCCCCCCCCCTGGAGCAAAGCCTGACACGTCAGCCAACTGTTTTGTACATAAATGGCTTCGGTCCGCTCGATTCTGTTTTCAACACTCTCTGCCAATTTTCCGCACTGCTTGCAACACTGCCTAGGATTTGTTACAGTCCAGGGGTAGCCAAATAGTTTAAAGAGACTTGCCCAACCTTAAAAGGAAAGGCATTCCAAAGAACAAGCACTGGTGGAGTCAACCCCAACAAATTGTAAATTACGGGGCCCTGGAGTTCTTACTTTGCATGTAATTTAACTAAGTTTAAATTCGAATTCGTGCTATGCAGGTAATTTAACTCAATGTATATTCAAATTCAAATTCGTGCTACATAAGTAATTGAACCCAATTTAAATTTAAATTCGTGCTATGCAGGTAATTTGACATTATTTAAGTTCAAATTTGAATTCGTGCTATGCAGGTAGTTGAACTTAATTTAAATTCAAATTCAACTTCGTGCTAAGCAGGTAAAGTGCTGCTGCCTACTCCTATACCAAAAAGGTATACAGAAGACTTAACTACCATATTAAACACATTAAAGCACTCCGAACAGCTTCCAACCACCTTGACCAACAACAATACATGGAACTTAGAAGCACACCTCACACGGCAGGCACATACTCACCTACCACTAAAATTAAAATACAACAGCACTTTCAAAATTTACTCCTCTCTGACTATTGTCTCTCCTTAACTGCTGATATTAAACAAAGTATTACAGAATTACGTCACATGCAGGTTGCACTCAAAGAGGAGAGAGCAACCGCCTCCATTAAGAAATTCCAACGCCGCCTCAGTACACAAGCACGAAAAACTCACAGGTATATTTTCTCTCCTGAAAATCACACACACACACCCACTGCTCTACTGGACGCATCCACACACACACTAAGCACTAGCACCCAGGGTCTCCTGGAAGTTATGACTAAACATATGGGAAAACTCATGTCACCTCCCACTCCACCCATCTCAGATGACTATACACGACACGCCACCCCCCCTCCATGGGAAATACACACAGACAAATACCACTTGGAAACTCCAGCCAACTCCATACAATACACTGCCTCTCCCTACACCTTTCTCTCCTCCTCAACCACCTATGCTGACTGTATTAGGAAACTCTCTACCAACAAAGCCACTGGCCCAGACGGCATACCTAATGAATTACTTATGTGCCTCCCACAGGAAATGCACCTCATCATACACAAACTCATGCAGCTAGTATGGATCCTGGGAGAAACACCAGACTGCTGGAAAACCTCACACACAGTCATGCTCTATAAAAATCAGATCCTTGCTTACCTCAAAACTACAGGCCAATAGGCCTTAACAATGCTGTAGCCAAACTCTGGACCTCCCTTGTTACTAACACTATTACTACCTACTCTGAAACCAACCACATTCTTAGCGCCTGCCAAGAAGGTTTCAGAAAAGACAAAAGTACCTATAGACAACTCTTGAACCTACTCCACAACATTGAGGACGCTGCCCTCTTCCACCAGGACCTCTATGCTGCCTACTTCGACTTTAGCTCTGCTTTTAACATGATTGATCACCAAAAACTTCTCTGCATCATGCACAGCTTGGGTTACACCCACGACACTATAGACACTATTAAAGGAATCTACACAAACTCTACTACACATATTCTCCTTAACAATACACCTGGCTCCCCCATCCCCATCACTAGGGGCACCATCCAGGGGGATACTCTCTCCCCCCCTACTCTTCATTATCTTTCTAGAACCCCCTACACAGATGGCTCCGTTCTGGGGGACGAGGATACAGAGCAGCATCCCTACCCTCCAAAACAGCAGATGAACACCACACCAGCAGCTTGGGGTATGCTGACGACACTGCTGTCCTAACCGGCAGCTCAGAGGACCTTCGCATCCAATGTGGTAAAGTTCAAACTTTTAGCATCTGGTCGGGCATTCCTCTTAACGCCACCAAATGTGGGTCAGTGGCATACTCCACAAATCACACCCCTCTCAACCTACTCACAACAACACTCTCAAACAAAGGCTAGATAAAATTCCACTAGGAAACTCCTATGCTACCTACCAGCCGCCTGACCAAGCCTACAAATACTTGGGGGTTCACATCTCACTTACCTTAAATTGGAAAACTCAACTCCACTCTACTATTGAAACCATTCACAATAAAGGGCTGAGTATCCTCACCAAAGCTAAAAACAGGGCAACCCCCACCCAATGCTTACGAATAATTTCACAATGTGTCAGAGCAGCTATTAAATACCCCATGATAGTAGCTCCCTTCTCACTAACCGACATTCACGTCATTGACAGAGCAGTATTAAAAACAGTTAAATTCTGTTGCTCCCTTCCCAGCTCTTTTCCGACAAGAGCACTCCACCTCCCTAAAACAGAGGCAGGACTAGGGGTGCCCTCCCTACTCACTGAATACACCCAGATTACTGCAACAGCCCTCACCCAGTCCATGAACGACCAAGGTCACCTGGGAATCCTCACTAGAGCTCTCCTTAATAAATCAACTTCCACCATGACCACTCTAGATCCTCTCTCTCTATCCCGCAAGCAACTTAAGTATATGTCCCTAGCCCGCCAGCTGGAAATTATTAAAAAATCTGACAACAATTTCTTGGAATGACACAGAACTTCTTGACAAACTTAACATACACTCTCTTCCTCTCCCTCCACAGGCAATCCCTGTATCACTCATGACTCCATTCCATGACCCTGGCCATCTATTCATACCATGACCTGGTCACCCCCATGGGAACTCACCTTGTCAGCACTACAGATCTCTCTCTTATCACCTTACACAAAGTTACTAAACACCACAAACGGTCCCTGAACCGCCTCACCGCTCACCTCTCCTCCCTCCAAAACTGTCGCCTCCCCAATACACTCTGACCCACTTCCCCTCTCACACCCGACAACTTGCGCCCGGTTACGCAATTGCGCAGAACACAACCGATAACGTTAAATCTCCTGCTTCTATTGAACCCTCCACCCCCACCCACCCAGCGTTACCAACCTCACGCCACTGTTACTGACGCAGACTACGAGGCGGATTCCATTGGGGACCTGGAAGGAAACCAATGGTGGGCGTGGCCCACGCAGACCGAAGGCAGTCACGCGCACCAAGCATGGGGCTGCCCCAGCAGTGATGCCACCTGGGCAGCACGCCACTACTTGTGCAAATCCTGGATCCGTCACTCCTCCACCTCTAAATTTTACCGTGCATATAGAATAACTCCCACCTCACACCCTGACAGGATCCGCGAGGCCATGACATCCCCCGACAGCAGCGCACCTGCACCACCGGCGCGCCTGCTCCACCTTACCTACGGATCCCAATACAAAGCCCTGCACATCACGAGCTGGCGGGGCAAGCGCTCCTACAACGACGACAAACTAGTCACTTCCACTGTTGTCCACGTTCAATGGGCCCCAACCATCATGCACAACGAACATATCAACTCCTACACACACATGGGGTACAGCATCCACCACAGCACATCTCTTACCTCCACTACCTCCACCATACATTGGAACCCCAATCTCACAATGCGTCTCACCTTGTTGAACTTTTGGGACAACCAGCATACGACCAATTAACCCACACTTTTAAAACTACTCCCCCATTAACCACACACCTCAACCCTAGGAAGGACACCCACCTTACTAACCTTCAACAACAAGGCCAATGGGCACCTCCCCAGGATTTAATGCTGACAACCACAACCTTGTTCACAAACTTCTGAAAATTGACACACACGACAGGCACCCAGACTGGGACATTCAACCACCCTCAGCCTACATTATACAAACAGGCATCCTCACCACTCTGGATGACCAATCCACACACACACACACCAACGTTTCATATCTTTATAACCCCACTGGTCACTGTCTGGGCACATTCCCAACGAACAGACTAACCTCTCTCAAACAAAACTATGACCACTTCAAAAATCACCACCCTACCAAATGGAACCAACTGACCCAAGGAGGAACATACCACACTGACTTAGCTGCCCTCTTCACCAGATACAGAGCTGCTCCTGCTGCTACCAACACTCTTTCTCCTTTTCTCTACCAAGCAGCAGCTGCTCTGGGCATTACTCACCATCGTACTTCTAACCCCCTTAGCTACGACCAAAGCCTCACCAGCTTCTCTTCTACCAGCCCTGCTGATCAGCTCTTTGGCTCCAACCAAGACCCCTTTCTTACCATCTGGACTGGGGGCTCACTGGTGGACATTCCTAACTCCACGACACAAGCACACCAAGCTCTAAGGTGGGCCCTAGCCAGTGCTGACCATGCTGAAAATACTCTCAGCCCTACCTGCACCCTGATGCTCCTCCCTGACGACCTTGCTGCCCCTTACAAAACCCTCCTCCACCACTCCTGGATTCACTATATTGACTCAGACCGCAGTCTGAATTTTATACTACCTCTGAAATTTGGCTTGGCAGCAAATCTCACACTCCACCCTCCACCCACAAACTACAACCTCATCCTTATATGCAACCCCCACAGCCAAGATACCTATTTTCCTAAACTCCCAGATTTTATTGACCAATGGACATACTACATGCAAAGCTCTCCTCATCCTGGGAGCCCTCTACTATCACTCCACCTCCCACTCTTACCTTCTCTGACATTGTCATTACTTACCCCCGAAACTCAAATCTCTTGCCAAAAATCCTTGGCAAACTCCACTCCACCAACACCCCTCCTCCCTCTCTTCTTACCACTACTCACCCTTGTCTTCACCTAGCTACCCCCTTCCTCAGGCCTCCAGGTCTACACAGATGGTAGCCTAATAAAAGGTAAACCAGGGCACCCTAGTAAAATAGGTGCTGCAGTATATGTCCCGGCTGCAGGACAAAGCTACACCATCAACCCTGGGGGAATAGGGGCCACACAAAACTAACAACAGGGCAGAACTGGTAGCCATCCACCAAGCCCTTCTCAACATTGACTACGACAAATCCCTTACACTCCATACAGACAGCCTCTGCTCTCTTCAACTTATTAAAAAAATGATTCATGACCCTACCACAACAACCCGTTCCATTCATACTGAACTTCTGCAATCAATTCAAAAACACCTCATTCAACGCATACTGCATGGCTCACACACCACTCTTTGTAAAGTCCGTTCCCACACAGGTATCCTTGGAAATGACAGGGCAGACATTCTGGCACGCAAGGCAGCTGAGCACCCTGCCTCCACCAATTTACTGACAACACTGGGGAAATCCCCCGCCACAATGTCTACTGGCCCACAGTTCAACCTCCTCGCACACCCATGGGAGATATTCCCCCACGCATCCTAGCACCTAACCTTACACAAGGTATCACCTCTAACCTGCCCACTAGCTGCCACCTTGGCCAACACCCTCTTAAAGGGATTTATGCAACCACCTGGGCTGATAACACTCCCCACCAACTTCCTCATGCAAGTAACAAATTTAGACCTCAACCCTTATCCAACATAAAACTAATTCCACATCCTTAAAGCCCGCTGGGGTAGACTGTGGAACTGTAAACTTGCATTCCGCTGGAAACTCCCTTATATTACAAGCACTCACCCACCCACGAACTCCCTATGCCCCATTTGCCACACCTGTGAGGACGGAGCGGGCCACATCCTGGCGGGCTGCACACACCGGACTTTCAAGGGGCTCTATATCAAGAGACATGACGCCGCAGTGCGACTCATCCACAAGGCCATTTGCACCGGAGCCCTGGGATCCCGCAGAATGATCATGGACGCTGGCAAGGAAGAGGACCTCTCCAGGGGGGTCCTGGGCAAACGTCTCCCTGACTGGTTACGCCCCTCCACTATTACTGTAGCGGACTGGAAGAGAATGAGACCTGATCTTGCCGTCCTACCTGACATAGACTCTCCTACCTGTATGTCTGATAAAGAACTCTGGGTTCTTGAGCTTGGATACTGCTCTGATACCAACCATGCTACTAAGTTTATCACTAAACACGCCCAGCATGTTGAATTAGAAAATGGCCTTAGATCGGCTGGATACCTCGTTCACTATGAAGTTATCACCGTTGGAACAACTGGTACTATTCCAACCTCTTTTTTGACTTCTATGACCACTCTTGGACTTCAGAGATCATGTGCCCTCAAACTGGCGGACACAGTCCACTCCCACACCATCACTAGCTTTCAGAGTATTTTACAGTGCAGACGTTTTATGGAAGCACACCCCGGGTCGATACCCGGGGACTAGCACACAGATCGTCCCCCCTCTCAGGTTTTGTCCTGCCAGCTGCATTGTGTCGGTGCTTCCCAACCGGGGTGAAAAAACCCCGTATTAAGCTGCACTGGCATGATGTGGCTACGGTGCCTGCCAGTCAGGCATCGGTGGTAATTCTTTTTACTGAGATGGCCTTACGGTGACTATAGCTAGCTCCGGCTTACGCTATGGTGTCCTTAACTTCACGTCCTGTGAGTAACGGTTCTACACGGATGTAACAATTTCAATTTCAATTTCAATTTCAATGGCCACCGGCCACACGGGCTACCGTACTAGTATTAATAATAATGACTTTTTAATTATATCGCTGAAATAAAATATCACTATGGCACGAACTCAGGGCCCCCGTCGGTAAAACGATTGTTTGGGGTTCAGTTCATCAATGCTTTTTCTTTTTAGCCCTTCCTGTCACGGTTGGGTAAGTCCCTTAAGCATATTTGGCCTACCCCTGGACTGTAACATACATACACATACATACATAACCATTCGGCGGATGATTTCGATTTGGGTTTTAAAATCACTTCGTAGTTTGTAGTTTTTACCTCAAACTTGAGAACTTGGCTTGAGAATTCTAATATTTTGGGCCGAGAATCGAGAATTCTGAGAATTCTGAGAGTTGTTGGAAATCTGGTCTGAAAAAGTGGAGGTACGCTGAGGTACGAACAACCAACTACAAGTTTCAAATCCAAATCATCCGCTTAATTGCTTTAGGAGGTGTAAACTTCTTTAGAGCAGGCTACGGCCATGGAGCTAGGTTCTTTGGCTGCGATTCACTGTTTCTCTTATGGGCTACACGTAGCAGCTTCCAGGCAGCTTCGGAGCAGTTCCCCTTCCCTGCCCTAGGGCCAAACCTGGAGCTAGCTAGTGCTTGTTCATCTAAAGCAGTACACAACGTCCGAGGGGGTGTTTATGGGTCAAGGCGCCCAACATGTTAATCGTCACACAGGGTAGTACTTGTAACTATATACACCCGATAGAGCAGCGACAATCCATATCCACCCACAACAGCTCTCGCCCCCCCCCCCCCCCCCCCACCCCCCCCCCCCACCCATACCCACCCACACCCTAACTTGTAACTATATACACCCAGGATGAACACTAGGGCCCCTGAGCGCTGTCATGACAGACATTCCAACTTTTGGGTTTTTAACTCATGGGGGAAGTACTGGGGGACGAGCTGGGTAGCGGATTGTGTTGATTAGGTTCTTGGTAGCGATTTGGGTCTGAGTGTTGGGATCTCTAATTGGGCCTCAGGTAGTGGACATAACGGCCGAAACAGCCGATCACAATATATAGAGGGGAACAAATCAGGGTACTACTTCTTGCCAAATTGGTCAGCGCTTTGGGCGCATTTTGTCAAATTGGTCAGCGCACAAACGTCAAATTAGTCAGCACTTTGTAGTGCAAAAAGCGCAAAAACTGCGCACTGCGCCCACAGGGCGTTGAAAAACTGCGCGAAACGCGCAGAGGGGCTCAATAAGCGTGCGCGAATTCGCGCTGCCGCGCGCGCTTTGTAGTACCCAGGCCGGGAACAAATCCCTGATTCAAATGTAGCTGAAAGATTTGGTTTTGACCCAGTTCCTGGGAAATGGAGCTGGATGAAAGCTGCTGCGAGAAGCTTAAACATATTCTGTGTTGTGATGCTCTCAGGCCCTCCTGTTTGCAGAAAGTTTAAGGGGATGCCATCAAGGAAGTAAAAAGCTTGTATAAACAATATGGAAATTAAAGTATAATGGAAACAGAATTTAAACGTAATGGATACATAAAAACCTTGTACAAACATTATGGGGATTTAAGCATAATCTGAACATAACGGAAACATTAAAACCTTGTATGAACATTATGGGAATCTAAACAGAATGGAAACATTAACTAAACATAATGGAAGAATATAAAACCTTGTACAAGCATTATAGGAATTTGCTAACAAGCGTCGTGAAGGCCTTAGGGGTAGCAGAAATTATTTCTTCTACAAAACGCAACAAGAAGCAATCGTATTAGCCAGCACTACAAGCTTTTTTCCAAATTCAATCGCTTTGCTATCTTGAGGGGGTGCTTGATTGAAAGATACTATGCGCTTCTGCATGTTTATCTGTTTGGCGGAGCCCCCCCTTCTGGGGGCCCGGAGCCCCCAAGGTCACCCCGTTGTCCGTCTGTGCATCCCCCCCCCCCCCCCCCCCCCCCCCCCCCCCCCCCCCCCCCCCCCCCCTGGAGCAAAGCCTGACACGTCAGCCAACTGTTTCGTACATAAATGGCTTCGGTCCGCTCGATTCTGTTTTCAACACTCTCTGCCAATTTTCCGCACTGCTTGCAACACTGCCTAGGATTTGTTACAGTCCAGGGGTAGCCAAATAGTTTAAAGAGACTTGCCCAACCTTAAAAGGAAAGGCATTCCAAAGAACAAGCACTGGTGGAGTCAACCCCAACAAATTGTAAATTACGGGGCCCTGGAGTTCTTACTTTGCATGTAATTTAACTAAATTTAAATTCGAATTCGTGCTATGCAGATAATTTAACTCAATGTATATTCAAATTCAAATTCGTGCTACGTAAGTAATTGAACCCAATTTAAATTTAAATTCGTGCTATGCAGGTAATTTGACATTATTTAAGTTCAAATTTGAATTCGTGCTATGCAGGTAGTTGAACTTAATTTAAATTCAAATTCAACTTCGTGCTAAGCAGGTAAAGTGCTGCTGCCTACTCCTATACCAAAAAATAAAAAATATAATTGAAAATTAGTGCGCCGTGCCAGTCGTGGGATGGAGGGAACCCTCCCGTTTGTATACATGTGTACATGCTGGAGAATGGCTACCATGATGGGTTATTCCTATACCATACACCACAAGTGGCCGAGAACTTTCCTCCGTGCTGTTGCGCATTAGTCCGAGCTCAGGCCAAGTAGCGGTCTGCGAAAGCAAAACCCACAGCAAGCATTCCCCAGTGCAAGCGAACAGGAAGGTTCCTTCAAACTCACGCCCCGAGACAAGGCGTTACTGTTTTCATTTTTGGCGAAGCCTCCTCTTCAAGGGGGCGGAAGCGCTCAAGCTTACCCATTTGTCCATCTGTGTGTACGACCGACCGTCTGACCAAGACGAAGCCTGACACGTCAGCCAACAGTCTTGTAACTAACTTGCTTCCGTTGCCACCTGTCACTCCGTCGCGAACACTCTCCGCCAATATTTAGTGTCGCTTGCGACGCTGCTTAGAATTTGCCTTTACAGCTACAAGCAGCAGCTTATAGGCAGCTTCTCTGACTTGCTACCCAGATAAACCTAAAGTAATGTAGTACATCTGGAAGCTGATAGAAGCAGGTCTCCAGTACTGTTGAGATCTTGGGATTTAACCCAGTGGCTGGCTTCGGGAGCCGCCTGGAAGCTTTTACCATATACTTTAGTTTTACCATATACTGGGATCAATCCCAAATTCAGAACATCACATCAAGCCAGGTTGGAAGAGGTAGAGAACTTCCCTCCGTGCTGCAGCAAGTTAGTCGAAGCTCAGGCGCAGAGGGTCTGCGAAACCAAATAAACCCAACATGGTGGCTATTCTCCAGTACGTACACATGCATGCAAACAGGAGGGTTCCCTCAATCTCACGCCTGTGGCATGGCGTACTATTTTTCATTTTTCATCAAGCCAGGTCCTCAGGATATTTGGTAGAGCATTACCCAACATACTGGACAGAGTAAGGCAGTGCAAGCATCCAGTACATAATCATGATCACACCACCACTACGTCCCCCCCCCACCCCCCCACCCTGTACATCAGTATCACCCCCCCCCCCCCCCCCCCACACACACACACACCCCACCCTACACACCCACCCACTCCCCTCCCAACCCTATACATCAGTATTACCCCCCCCCCACACACACACACCACCACCACACCCACCCACCCCACCTCGTCCCTATATTACCCACTCAGTAAGGCAATGCGAGCATCCAGAAGCATGAGCACTTACATGGTTGGGGACGAGTGTGTGGTGGGTGGGTGGTGGTGGTGGTGGGTGGTGGTGTGTGTGTGTGTGTGGGGGGGGGGGGGGGGGGGCATGCAGGGGTTGAGGTTAGGGTGGAAAGTGAGGCAATGCAAGGGTGAGGCGGAAATGTTGGGGATGAGTGTGTGTTGGGTGGGTGGTGGTGGGGGGTGGGGGGTAGGGGTGGGGGGGGCATGCAGGATTTTTGGTCAGGGTGGACAGTAAGGCAATGCAAGGGTGAGGAGGGATGGTTGGGGACGAGTGTGTGTTGAGTGGGTGGGTGGGTGGGTGTGGGGAAGTGCTTGCATGCGGGGGTTGAGGTCAGGGTGGATAGTGAGGCAATGCAAGGGTGAGGCGGGATGGTTGGGGACGAGTGTGTGTTGAGTGGGTGAGTGGGTGGGTGGGGGGAAGTGCTTTCATGCAGGGGTTGAGGTCATGGTGGATAGTGAGGCAATGCAAGGGTGAGGCGGGATGGTTGGGGACGAGTGTGTGTTGAGTGGGTGAGTGGGTGGGTGGGGGGAAGTGCTTTCATGCCGGGGTTGAGGTCAGGGTGGAAAGTGAGGCAAAGCAAGCATCCGGAAGCATAAGCACTTACAGACTTGATCCTTAAGCAGTACAGCTCCGTACTTGCAGGTGAACAGGATACCATGTGTGCTGTCACCAGGGGGGAACCTGCAAATGGAGCAGTTGCAATTCCATATGATATCTCTGGGGGGGCGGTGGGTGATGTGTGTATGTGTTGTGTTGAATGATGTTGCATCAGGTTATCTCATATACTCATATTATGTTTGGGGTGGAGTGGGTTTGAGTGGGGTGGGGCTGAAGAGGACAGCATATGTGGTGTCCCCACAATTTCATATGAATATCTCAGAGGGGGGGGGGGGGGGGGGGGGGGGGGGGGGGGGGGATGTGTGCATGTGTTGTGTTTGATTATGTTATGTCATGTCATGTCATATTATGTTTGGGGTGGAGTGATGTGGAGTGGGGTGGAGTGGGTCTGAACAGGACAGCATATGTGGTGTCTCCAGGAGGGAATCTGAAAATGGGGCAGTCGCAATTGCATATGATAACTCTGGGGGGCGTTGGGTGAGGTGTGTATGTGTTGTGTTGGATTATGTTATGTTATGTCATGTCATGTCATGTTTGGGGTGGAGTGGGTTTGAACAGGTCACCATATGTAACGTCGCCAGGGGGGAACCTGCAAATGGGGCAGTCACAATTTCATTCGATATCTCTATGGGGGCGTTGTAGGTTGTGTGTATGTGTTGTGTGTACGTATTGTGTGTATGTTATGTGTATGTGTTGTGTGTATGTGTTGTGTTGGATTATGTTCTGTTATGTCATGTCATATTATGTTTGGGGTGGAGTGGGGTGGGGTGGAGCTGAACTAGACAGCATGTGTGATGTCACCAGGGGGGAACCTGCACAATAGGGCAGTGATAATTTCATACTATATCTCTAGGGGGGGCGGTGGTTGCTGTGTCAATGTGTTGTGTGTATGTGTTGTGTTCGATTGTGTTATGGTATGTCATGTCATGTTAGTTTGGGGTGGAGTTGGGTGGAGTGGGGCTGGATAGGGCACCATATGTGACGTCCCCGGGGGGGGAAACTTCAAAAGAGGACAGTCATAATTCCATATGATATCTTTGGGGGGTCAGTGGGTGTTGTGTGTATGTGTTGTGTTGGATTATGTCATGTCATGTCATGTCATATTATGTTTGGGGTGGAGAGGGGTGGAGTGGGGTGGAGTGGGACATAACAGGTCACCATATGTGACATCGCCTGGGGGGAACCTGCAAAATAGGGCAGCCACAATTTCATATGGTATCTCTGGGGGGGCGGTGGGTGTTGTGAATGTGTTGTGTTGGATCATGTCATGTCATGTTTGGGGTGGAGTTTCGTGGAGTGGAGTTGAGTGGAGTGAGGTGGGGTAGGGCTGAACTGGTCATCATATGAGATGTCGCCTGGGGGAAACCTGCAAATGGGGAAGAATCAATTTCATATCATATCTCTTGGTGGTGGTGGTGGTGGGGGGGGGGGGGGGTTGTGTATGTGTTGTGTTGGATTGTCATGTCATGTCATGTTTGGGGTGGAGTTTGGTGGAGTGGAGTGGAGTGGAGTGAGGTAGGGCTGAACTGGTCATCATATGTGATGTCGCCTGGGGGAAACCTGCAAATGGGGAAGCGTCAATTTCATATGATATCTCTTGGTGGTGGTGGGGTGGTGGGGGGGGGGGGTAAATGTATGTGTTGTGTTGGATTATGTTATGTCATGTTGCGTTATGTTTGGGGTGGAGTGGGGCTGAACAGGGCAACCAATGTGACGTCGCCAGGGGAAACCTGCAAAATAGGACAGTCACAATTTCATTTGATGTATCAGGGGGGTCGGTGGGTGTTGTGTGTATTTGTTGTGTAGGATTATGTTATGTTTGGGGTGGAGTGGGGTGGAGTGGAGTGGGGTGGGTGGAGTGGGCAGGGGTGGAGTGGGACTGGTGGAGTGGGGTGGAGTGGCGTGGTTGGAGTGGAGTGGAGTGGGGTGGTTGGAGTGGGGTGGTTGGAGTGGTTGGAGTGGGGTGGAGTGGGGTGGTTGGAGTGGGTGGAGTGGGGTGGGGTGGGGTGGAGTAGGGCGGGGTGGAGTGAAGGGGGGTGGAGTGGGGTGGAGCGGGGCTATCAGCAGTATGCAGTCTTACCAGACTCGTTGTGGAAGTCAGGCATAACTGCACTGAGGGCTTGTGATCATATGATATTGCATATATATGGTCAATTTAGCCTAGTCAGACTGCCGGCATCATATGATGAAATATTGTGATGGCATGATATCATGTGATGTCATATTGCTGTTCCCTACTTACCAGGCTCGTTTGCGGAAGTCAGGCATGACCGCTGTGATGTTGTACCAGGTTACGTTTTGTTATGTTTGGGGTGGAGTGGGGCTACAAGCAGTATGCTGTCTTACCAGACTCGTTTGCGGAAGTCAGGCATGACTGCTGTGAGCGCGTGTGCAGCCGCCTCCTCCCACTTCTCCTTGCTAAGTTTCAAAATAACTTGCAGCTGAAAACAACAACGAGGAAAGAGAGCAATGTTAGAAAGCGAAGTCCAACTGTGCCTATTTAATACAGTATCCCTATTATTTGAGATACTGCATAGATATAAAACTTTATATATTTTGAATACTGTATATATGTTATTAGAGAAACTGCATACATATAATTAGGGAGAGGCATTGATCTATGTAGAGATAGATCTGTACATATCTATATTGGCGAAGCTGGATTTTTGAAAATCGGCACAGGGCACCTTACAAAAATCAAAATCTGGTTGTACAATTATGGCATATGGCACCATATCATATTGCAGGCGCTTCAACTGGATTTGCCGGTGTCTATCTGATGTAACTGCATATGTTGTAGATATACACAATATATCTATTTGCTATATATAGATCTATATAGATCTATTTTTTTGGGCAATATAGATCTATTTGCCGCCCCCTATATATAATACTGTATCCTTTAATACTGTTTATCTATTCAATACAGTATCTCTATTAGTTCAGATACTGCATATATCTAATACTGTTTCTTTTTATACTGTTTATCTATTTAATACAGTATCTCTGTTATTTGAGATACTGCCTATATCTAATACTGTATCTTTTTATACTGTTGATCTATTTAATACAGTATCTCTGTTATTTGAGATACTGCATATATCTAATACTGTATCTTTTAATACTGTTTATCTATTTAATACAGTATCTCTGTTATTTGAGATACTGCATATATCTAATACTGTATCTTTTAATACTGTTTATCTATTTAATACAGTATCTCTGTTATTTGAGATACTGCATATATATAATACTGTATCTTTTAATACTGTTTATCTATTTAATACAGTACCTCTATTATTTGAAATACTGCATATATCTAATACTGTATCTTTTTATACTGTTTATCTATTTAATACAGTATCTCTGTTATTTGAGATACTGCATATATCTTATACTGTATCTTTTAATACTGTTTATCTATTTAATACAGTACCTCTATTATTTGAAATACTTCATATATATAATACTGTATCTTTTTATACTGTTTATCTATTTAATACAGTATCTCTGTTATTTGAGATACTGCATATATCTTATACTGTATCTTTTAATACTGTTTATCTATTTAATACAGTATCTCTGTTATTTGAGATACTGCATATATCTAATACTGTATCTTTTAATACTGTTTATCTATTTAATACAGTATCTCTGTTATTTGAGATACTGCATATATCTAATACTGTATCTTTTAATACTGTTTATCTATTTATACAGTATCTCTGTTATTTGAGATACTGCATATATCTAATAACTGTATCTTTTAATACTGTTTATCTATTTAATACAGTATCTCTGTTATTTGAGATACTGCATATATCTAATACTGTATCTTTTAATACTGTTTATCTATTTAATACAGTATCTCTGTTATTTGAGATACTGCATACATCTAATACTGTATCTTTTAATACTGTTTATCTATTTAATACAGTACCTCTATTATTTGAAATACTGCATATATCTAATACTGTATCTTTTTATACTGTTTATCTATTTAATACAGTATCTCTGTTATTTGAGATACTGCATATATCTTATACTGTATCTTTTAATACTGTTTATCTATTTAATACAGTACCTCTATTATTTGAAATACTGCATATATATAATACTGTATCTTTTTATACTGTTTATCTATTTAATACAGTATCTCTGTTATTTGAGATACTGCATATATCTTATACTGTATCTTTTAATACTGTTTATCTATTTAATACAGTATCTCTGTTATTTGAGATACTGCATATATATAATACTGTATCTTTTAATACTGTTTATCTATTTAACACAGTACCTCTATTATTTGAAATACTGCATATATATAATACCGTATCTTTTAATACTGTTTATCTCTTTAATACAGTATCTCTGTTATTTGAGATACTGCATATATCTTATACTGTATCTTTTAATGCTGTTTATCTATTTAATACAGTACCTCTATTATTTGAGATACTGCATATATCAAATACTGTATCTATTTAATACTGCTTATCTATTATTTGGGATACATCATTCATATAATAATGTATCTATTTAGTACAGTTTATCTATTATTTGAGATACTGCATGTACCTAATACTGTATCTATTTAATACGACATCTATATTATTCGAGAGACTGTATCTATTTAATACTTTTGATCTATTATTTGAGATCGAGGGGTGGGGTGGTGGTGGTGGTGGTGGGGTGGTGGGTGGTGGGGGCAAAAATAAAGTTGCCAGGCTGCATCTTCGGAAGTTGTTATTTTCTCACCTACCCCCCCACCCCCCCCCCCCCCACCCCCCACCCCATTTCGAGGCCTCATATTTGAACACCCAGGCAGTATTACATGGTGAATTGGGGGTCCATGAGCATCATCTCGTCAAGGCCTTTCAAGCTCTTAATACAAGGTGGACACTGTTTTGTGTAAAGAGGAGCATACCTTTGTAGTGAATAAGGTGACACTTCATGTTAGAGACTCGGTAGAATGTGCAACTTAATTAGATTGCGTCAAGCACAACGCGATACTATCATGATTATAGAGGGGTAGAATGTGCGAGACTCCCCCCCCCCCCCTCTCTCTCTCTCTCTCTCCCCCCGGTTAAAAACTAAATCAGTTGAATCATAATGCAACAGAATACAGGCAGGAGACCATGAGTTCAGGGGGGGCTCTGCCCAAAACCAACTAGGTGAGGAGACGCCGGAAGTAGTCACACACAAAAAGAGAAACGCCTGGTGAGGCGTGGTGTTGAGGGGACCGTCCCGTGCGCCGAAGCTGGGGACTGCCACCATGGCAGACTAAACAGTGTGGGTCGCCAGCCTGGCATCAGGGACTGCCACCATGGCCGACTAAACAGTGTGGGTCGCCAGCCTGGCATCAGTAAATGCCACCATGGCAGACTAAACAGTGTGGGTCATCCGCCTGGCGGCAGGGACTCTTTGTGAAGGCGGGTAGCTAGGATGGAGGTACAGTAGGCGGTGGAGATCTGGCGCATCTTAGAGAGGAGATCTGGCGCATCTTAGAGAGGAGATCTGGCGCATCTTAGAGAGGAGATCTGGTGCATCTTAGAGAGGACATCTGGCGCATCTTAGAGAGGAGATCTGGCGCATCTTAGAGAGGAGATCTGGCGCATCTTAGAGAGGAGATCTGGTGTATCTTAGAGAGAAAATCTGGCGCATCTTGGAGAGGAGATCTGGCGCATCTTAGAGAGGAGACCTGGCGCATCTTAGAGAGGAGATCTGGCGCATCTTAGAGAGGAGATCTGGCGCATCTTAGAGAGGAGATCTGGCGCATCTTAGAGAGGACATCTGGCGCATCTTAGAGAGGAGATCTGGCGCATCTTAGAGAGGAGATCTGGCGCATCTTAGAGAGGAGATCTGGCGCATCTTAGAGAGGAGATCTGGCGCCATCTTGGGACGAGGCAACATCTCTAGGCGCAGTAGCTTTCTTAGTCTGAGGAGACATCTGCGCGCAGCTTAGATGAGAAAATTCTGGCCACGTACTTGAAGGTGATCTCGATCTTCCATTCTCCTTTTCCGCGTGAAGAGGAGATCTGCGCACATCTTAAGGGAGATCTGGCGCATCTTGGAGAGGAGATCTGGCGCATCTTGGAGAGGAGATCTGGCGCATCTTAGGTAGTGAGGAGGGAGACATCTGGCCATCTTGCGAGAGGAGATCTGTACGGTCAGTCTCTAAGCGGAGCTCTTCTGATCTGTGCGTGTCCCTTCCCGCGAGGTCAACTAAAACTCCCTATAAGAAAGGTGGGCCATATGAGAATTTGGGTATAACGCAGAGCTACCATACCTACCTACTTCAAACCGCCCTGTCTTTCGTAGGAACGCCTGGTGGGGCGTGGTATCAAAAAGCCCTATCTTACAGCGGTAGGGAAGGAGCTGCTACTTTACCTGGACAAAGCTACTATGGCGGTTGACAGCGACAGCGGACACCTAAGCGCACCTGCAGGGATTCGAGCCCCGCACCTTCTGATTTCAATGAGCTCTACTATTGAGCCAATCGTCGAAACGGGATGTGTAAGAGGAAGTGGGCAGGGTACCAGTGGTTCCAATGGTGAACACTGTACTTCCATACAGTAGCCCAGTGTTTTTCTTTTCAGCTGCAAGCAGCAGCTTCTCGGCAGCTCCCCTGACTGGCTATTCAGCCAAACTTGGCGCAATCTCGCGCACTTCGAAGCTGACATAATCAGCTTTCCAGAACTGCTGAAAAAGTTCTGTGTAGCCGAGTGGTCAGCTCAGGGAGCTGCCTAGAAGCTGCTATGGAAAACTGAAATTACAAGTTCTATGCAGCGTGTATGTATACAACGCTATGCAGCTAATACATATACGGCGCTAAAAAATGGCGGAGAGTGTTCACGACGGAGCGACAGGTGGCAACCGAAGCGACTTAATAACGAGACCGTTGGCTGATGTGTCAGGCTTTGTCTCGATCAAACGGTCAGTGGGTCGGTCCGTCGCACAGACGGACAAATGGGTAACCCTTGGAGCCCCTCTTGAAGAGGGGTACCGCCAAAACCCCTACATTAGCCAATATACTCACCACTTTTTTCATCTGACCATCCTTCTCTGCAATGCCAACGAGCTCGACAAATTGCCCAACTGCAGAAGGGACAGGAAAGGGGAAATTCAGATGTACATCCAACTGATCCAAGGTCTATTATTAACTTCCATTTACTTCATGACAGAGGACGCACACCACCAGAGTGAAATTTGCCTGAGAATATTTCTAGGGTTAGGAGGGGGGGTCTTAGCTCCTTAGGACTAATAGCCCTAATAGGTCTAATTAGCCCTAAAATAAATCCCGGACTTTTAGGACTAGCTAGAAGTGAAGAGAAGAGAAATAGCACCTCGTCGTGGCACTTTGTTGTGGCTGGAAACGGAACGCAACGGTAACAGAGGGGTGAAGGTACACGTAGCAGGTCTGGCAGGAACAGTAGGACAAGAGCTTAGGCAGGCAGTACAGGATATCTCTGTCCTCTGCGAATCGGCCAAAGCTTCTCATATTATCGCTAGCTAATTCTCGCTTTGCGTCGCTCAGTAATTCTCATTCGCAAATGGCAACCGTTTCCAATCCACCCAAGTCTTGGTACGCGAGAGACGGAAAACAGATATGCATGGGTGCAGCGCTGACGCCTATCCAGCTTGTAGGACTGAATATGCGTCAAGGGAGGTTGGAAGAAGCTCTTTCGACCTGAGATGCAAGCTTCTGAATATGGGATGGACCCGGATGGGGTTGAGGAGCAGTGCGTCGTTGCTTGCACGAAATGCAGTCGGATATTCAGCCCTTCGAAACCCCAGGCGTCCTACAATACGCATTCTACCCCGACCAACAGATCTTACTGCAAAGGCTACTGGCTGAGGACAAGAAGAAGGCGGCTTAAGCACTGAATGAGCTGCTGCTTGATGATGATGACTTTCATGAAGTGGATTTGGTGGGGGTGGAGAAGGTGGAACTGAGGAGTAGCCCACGCATTGCAAAGCAGCGCAGCAAGGTTTCAGTGCCATAAGAGGGCAGGGCATGGTTTTTGTGGCATAGAGTTTGTTAGACCCATCCATGATTTTTGCCATATTCTGCTTTGTCCTTACATACTCATTTCCCTCGCTTGTAACGTGTTGATATAATAATACGGCGATCTCCGTTCTCTCCCGCAGTAATGAGCTACTTCATCATGACCTCATAACGGTCAGATCATACACAATTGCCACAAAGGTCAGTAGGATGCATAACAACACTCTCCTACACACGTGGCACTTTTTCTGAGTTGTTTTGGCTAAGTTTGGCTCAATTAGTTGGTACTATTAGGGCTAATTTAGCTAATAGCCCTAATAGGGCTTATTTTGTTCGAAGTTAGCCCTAACCTCCGAAGCCTAAATATTTCAGTTTGAAATTGCAGTTAATTAATTATTTTTTTTTACCTTAAAAGTTGAAATTGTAAACTGAAGGCGACCAGCTGCTGTAGGGACAGGAAAGGGGAAATGCAGAAGTGTACACCAAAGGCCTAAATTAGTATGTGGGGTTCATTCACCAATGATTTTGAGCCCTTCCTACCACGGTTGGGCAAGTCCCTTTAGCCTATTTGGCCTACCCCTGGACTGTAACATACATACGGATTAGCTTTGCACTTACTTAACCCTTTCCAGGGAGCATTTTTTAAGCCAGTGGGGCTAAAAGCCACACTGACTTAACCCTGCAGCCTCCCAAAAGAGATTAGTTGGCGTTAGCAGCCAACGTGATCTTCAGATGGATGGCGAGGTCTTTTTCTTTTCGGCTACTCGCAGTAGCTTCTAGGCAGCTACCTGAGCCAGCCACTGGGCAAAGCCCACAAATTTTAGCCGTGCTAGAAAAGCGATTGTGCTGGCTTCCAGCTGCACTAGCCCACTTTGGGTTGGGCTGAATAGCCAGGAAGAGGAGCTATCTAGAAGCTTGTGCTGGGTAGCTGAAAGTACATATCTGGGATGGCGAGGTAGGGTGGGTGGCGTGATGGTGTTGGTTACTAGCACAGCTTTCCTTTTCAGCTACGAGCAGCAGCTTCTAGGCAGCTCCCCTAACTGGCAATTCGGCCAAACCTGACACAACCTACTCTATCTTGGAGCTGACACAATCAGTTGTCCAGTGCTACAGCCATATTGGTGCTTAAGTTGGCTCAAGGAGCTGCCAAGAAGCTGCTAATGAAAGCTGAAAAGAAAAGTATTGGGTACTAGTGGAGGCGCATTTGGGTAGGGAAGAAAAGCTCTGATGCAAAGGGGCACAAAATAAGACAAGATGCCACTGTTTCTTGTTTGGGCTACGCATGGCAGCTTCCAGCCAGCTCCATTATCTAACCACTGTGCAAAGCCTTCAGCCCAAAGCACAAAGCCTTCAGCCAACAGCTTTCAGCTGCATTGGAATCTACACCATGCCAGCTTTCAGACTCACTAGCTAGCACCATGTTTAACCCAAGGACAGGGGAAAGAAGCTACCCAGAAGCTGCTACACGCAGACCAAAAAAGAAACAGCGCAAGATGCGTGCTAAGGATTCAGTCACCTACAGTGCTGTTGTTAATTACTATATATCGTACTTGACAACTGTACCATACAACATATCATACTTTACAACCTAATCATACATTACACCATTCTTGGTAACCTTATCTTACCTTATAGCATACTTTACAACCTAATCATACATTACACCATTCTTGGTAACCTTATCATACATTGTAGAATACTTTTCAACCTACCAGTGGAGATGCTAGTAAGTGAGTTTGGTAGTACAGGGGACCCCCTGGAGCAGTACGAGGTTGACACCCCTAGTGACCTACCAGTAGGGAACGGCAATATGATATCATTTGATGTCGGCAGTCGGATTAGGCTGAAGTTACCATTTATATACTATATCATATGATGCAGTTTGTATGATATCATACTCGCCTTTGGTAAAAATCTTATGATATGCCGGTCCCTACCTACTAGTGGTGATGCTAGTAAATGAGTTTGGCAGTACAGGGGACCCCCTGGAGCAGTACAAGGTTGACACCCCTAGTGACCCACCAGTGGTGATGCTAGTAAGTGAGTTTGGCAGTACAGGGGACCCCCTGGAGCAGTACAAGGTTGACACCCCTAGTGACCCACCAGTGGTGATGCTAGTAAGTGAGTTTG